>JAYKKI010000021.1:14937500-15537500 GCA_039881145.1 Druceiella hillmani | reverse complement strand
TTCCCACTAATAGTATTACAGGTAAAAGAGAATTTTATGATATGTTTAGCACATATTTTTTAACAAAATAGTGGATAATATGATTGTTAACATTTTATACTCCAACTATGCACCTACATATTTCAAAAGTACATCTGATTATTAGTTTGTTTGTCACAGCATCACAATTTCCATAAATATATACCAAAGTGACTATATTTTGTAATTTAGTCGTAAAATCTTTCGGATAAAGATGGAAACTCATATGCAGTAAAATTAATATTTTTGAAGTGAAACTTCAAAAATTAGCGAGCGTCCTCAGAAAATATATAGGACGAACTACGTACCTAACTGACGACAGCGACAGGGCCAGGGTACCACTGAAAGTTAGAACTGTTGTAGTAATCTAATACAAATTTATTAAAATTCCTAGAATCGAATTCTTACTTAATCCATTTAGAGACTTTGCTGAATTTAACATTTATTTTTACAAATTGGTGCCAATATTAAAAAGGTCTGTATGGGTTAAAAAGGTCTGTATCTTAATTTAACATGTGAACATTTTTATTTAATGACGTTTTAATCGTAGTCTTAAACCACAACAAAATTACGCTCAATTATGATTGAAATTTTAAGAAGAAATTTCACCCTTTACTGCGGTTTAGAATTAGCATAAATTATAATAAATTCAAGCCTAACGTCGCTCAATAGTGCCAAACATATATAACGTGAGTGTGAAGCTAATAATAACACAGACATTGGAGTAATATATCTCGGGGGGCGAAAGTTGGATGTTTTATTAAGAACCTGAAATTAAGGGGCGATCTGCGTACTGGGTTTTACCTCCTGAAAAGTTCCTTTAAAGGTCTAGTAAAACATCTAAAAGTAATCGAATGATACCAAGAAGAAAGTACTCATCATGTTGCTGTCATACCATCAATTATTCGCTTGTTATTTTGCAAAAAAGATCCTGAGCAATCCTTTCACACGAGCATACATTTAATTATGATAATGCCTCTGCGCACTTAACTAAACCTATAAATGAATATTTGATTATGTCGAAAGTACCAATTATAGGTAATTCCGCCATGTAATGATACGAAAAACAATAAACAAAATAACAAACTTGCTAGTTCTTATTTTATTTATTGTTTTTCGATGCCATTATTTTTTAAATTGTTATTTTTTATATCTTAAAAACTTTCAATATTACCTCTTGTATAACACTAAAACAATTTTAAAAATAATCCATAAAAAATAGACCGAAAAGAGTAAAATAGAGAGAAAGACCTTGCAGTTTTGGGATATTCCAATCGTTCAGTACGTAAAAAAAGTAATTCATTGTTTAAATTGATTTATTAACAAAACCAAATTCAACGTTACTCACTGTTTAAATTTGTTGTCAGGAAAATAATATTCAGCACTAATTAATAAAATACACGCATTAAATTATAAAATATGCTTGCAAGCGCGTGCGCGTGCGAGTGTGCGAGTTTTAAAACTTTGTGCAAAAAAATACGAAATGAGGTTGTGAAAAATTTATCAAAATTAAAAGTACATAATTTATAAAAAAATTATAAAAAATAATTTATCAAAAATTACCAGAATATATCACGATTGTTTTTTTTTATTATCTCAAGTAATGTTGTTTAATATTTACTTCAATAAACGTTAATTATTTCACATTTTAACAACCCGCAGATACGTTTTTTTATAATTAGTTATCTTAAGATATCTTTATGATTATGTATTTTAATATTTTTTTGTAAATTGTGTTATGTGATAATTCAGCGAATGACCAGGTTTGAATGTTATAAAGATTTTACTTAATATTTATTTGTAGGTATACAAAAATATTTGAAATTTTACATAGTTTCTTTTAACTATCGTTAAATAGTTTCTTTTAACTGAAAATTGTCAATATTCAAGAGGTAGTGTTAAGAATGCATTTATATTAAATTTATGATATAATTAGGTAAATGAAGAACATTAAATACATACACATCGCTTACCCTTTGGCGTGTGTGCGTTTACACGTAGCGTATATTTACCGTCTGTTTGTTTTATCAGATCTAGCATTACTGCAAACAGTCGCTGTCATCGAAAACTTAAATCAAATGCCATTGAAAACCTAACTATTTATGCTGTATTATTTCAATATTCGAATTTGGTAAATCACATTATTAATGTTAGTAGGACTACCGATATTTATATTCTCTATAATCCGATACATTGGGCGTGTTGTATCACAAACCTCCATTTCACTCAGGCGGCATAAAAATCGTTTTAAATAATATTATGAGTAAAGAGGATATAGAAAATTTTATGTTTTTTATTATTTTCATAATAACCTTTTATTTATATAAAAACCATAATCTGTTTATTTCCCTTTTTCCTAGAATAAAAACTATGAGTTACTAAATTTTTTCTATGAGTCGAGAGGAAAGTTTGGAAAAGAAATCACCTGACGGCTAACTGCTTTTAGTCATCTTAAATGAAATTAAGTTCTTTGAATAAGTTAATGCATTGTTAATGTATAATTTGTTTCCACCGATTTGCAGAGGTGATTGAATTAGTACTTCGTAACAATCATATATATATATATATATATACATATATATATATATATATATATATATATATACATATATATATATATATATATATATATATATATATATATATATATATATATATATATATACTACAATTGTGGGTTAGCGTTGTTGCATTAAAATAATGCTGTTAAAGAATTTTGTTTTGTCCTTTGCATACAATGTTGGAGGACACCAGTTATTTTAGTCTTCTCTCAAATTTATATGTATCTAACTCTTTGTATTCTTCTCATTCTTAAAATGATTCTTTACATAGATTTTAGGGTGGTTGCAATTTCGTGTTTTAATTTTTCTTGGGTAGACCCATGTCTGACATCCAAGAGTTACACTAATTAGAAATATTACAAAAGCAATAATTTTGCAATAGATAAAATATACAAAAACTTACTTTTAAACCGGCGTTTAATTCACCAATTAAAAAAATAGGAAAATTAGTCATATTGGAAACACTTTCAACAACACATTCAATACCCCGTTTCACGTAAAACTTGCTTGGATATCATAAAGAGAAAGGAATCAATAACTCTTTTTTCCTGCTCACAATTTTTGAAATGTCATAATATCAGTTATTTTTGAAAAATTGGAATACACGCATGAGAAAAATTTATCTTTTCAAAAGTTTCTGGATTGGATTTAATATTATTTTTAATGCAACATTAAGTTCAATATAATTTTCTGGTTAAAAAAAAAGTGAAAAGATTACTTTGCACCTAACATATGTTGAAATAAAGTTATATATGATACGTAAGGATCATAGTAAAATCAACAATATTATAACAATGACGTGAAATTAATTTTTTATAAAAAAGATTACTTTCCATCACGAATTTTGTATATTAATAGTTCTAGTTTGCAGTAGTTAAAGTGTTTCCTCGATATAAAACTCATAAAAATTGGATCGATATAAAACTTATCAAAAATTTACATATATATATATATATATATATATATATATATATATATATATATATATATATATATATGTGTAGTTTTTTTTTCTTTTAACTGAAAGTTAATATATTAATGAATATTACGTCTTGCATATCATCCTCTACAAATCGATTGAAACAAATTATAAATTAACACTGCATTAACTTAATCAAATAGCTTAATTTCATTTAAGATGTCTAAAAGCAGCTAGCGGTCAGATTCAGAGAGTGATTTTTTTCGAACTTTCCTTTCGACTTATAGAAAATTTGGTAACTTATAGTTTTAATTCTATAAAAAGGGGAAATAAATATATTATGGTTTTTATATAAATAAAAAGTTATTACGAAAATAATAAAAAAATATAAAATTTTCTATATTCTCCTTAGTCATAACATTATTTAAAGCGATTTTTATGCCGCCCGAGTGAAATGGAGATTTGTGATACAACACGCCCAAAGTTATGAATATCGGTAGTCATACTAACATTAATAATGTGATTTACCAAATTCGAATATTGAAATAATATAGCATAAATAGTTAGGTTTTCAAAGGCAATTGCTTTAAGTTTTCGATGAAAATTGCATTTTTAATAGCAGCGACTGTTTCCAATAATGCTAGATCTGACAAAACAATCAGACGGTAAATATACGCTACGTACAACCGCACACATGCGCAAGGGCAAACGATGTGTATGTATTTAACGTTCTTCCTTTACCTAATTATACCATAATTTTAATATAAATGTATTCTTAACACTACCTCTTAAATATCGACCATTGTCAGTTACAAGAAATTAGTTAACGATAGTTGAAGAAACTGTATAAAATTTCAAGTAATTTTATATACCTACAGATAAATATTAAATAAAATCTTTATAACATTTAAATCTGGTCATTCTTTGAATTATCATATAACACAATTTACAAAAAATATTAAAATACATAATCATGAAAATATCTTAAGAAAACTAATTAGGAAAAAAACGTATCGGCGAGCTGTTAAAATGTCAAATAATTAATGTTTATGCAATTTAATATTAGACGGTATTACTTGAGGTTAAATAAAAAACAAACCTAATATATTCTGGTGTTTTTTTTTATTATAATATATAATTTATAAAAGATGTACTTTTAACTTTGATAACATATTTTTACCTGATTTTATATTTTTTTTCAACTGTTAATTTATTTTTCCCATTTTGCACAAACTTTTACATAAATAGTTAAATCTATTTTGCAAATATACAAACAAGATGATTTAAGAAATAAAGTAAACGTATATATTTGACTGAAACTAGACGTTACGAATTTGTTGAATAATAAGAGGTAACGTAACTTACAAAATTGCTTCCAAGAATCATTAATTAAGTACATGTAATTACAAACTTAACAGCGCGTACACTTTCAGAAGAAATTTTCTTCCATACACCCGACAGCTTAAAGTGGAATTAAAGGTAAATAAAATTTAATGAAGCGATGAGTGGTTTAAAAACTAACTTTCGCTGTGTTGACTTGTACTTTACTTTCTGGTGTTTTGTTATAATTATATCTGGTTTCCAGACTTTCGTTTTGATTCTTCAGTAGCTAGCTGGCTTGGCGTCTAAATTGTCCTTTAGTGTGAAAAACTGATATAATATAGATGTAGCAAGTTTTAGAAGGAAGTACTTTAGCAAAACATGTTAGTGCCAGTCATAGTAAGTTTTTGTCAAAATTATTATTGCAATTTTGCTGGCTGTTTTTAGCATTATTTGCAAAAACATTATTATATATAGTTTCCTAAATATACGTGTACTTGCTTATACTTTCTTAGTATATTGTAGATATACTTAAACATAACTAAACTGACACTTTACATTTAATTTTTATATTGCTTTTAGGTAGTATTCATTAAAATGTTATATTATTGTACATTGCGGGAAGAGATTTTTCCATACTAATCAGAGATTTATAAAAATTATTTATCTCAGAATTAACTGTTAGTAGAATCATAAGTTGCAAAGGAATAGAACAAGAGAAGTGATGACCCTTATTTTTTAACTATTCTTGCACTGATATGAACTATTGTTACTAGTAAAGATAAGTGATGTGAGTATCTACGAAATGGTGGTTTTCACAATTTTTTTATCCCATTTTCTAACGCAATATTTAGATTTCAAAACAATTATTTTGAAAAGAAATCGGAGGTTAAATTTATGAGCAGTACGTATAAATAAATATATTACAGATATTATATTTTTCGAGCTGCTCATAACAGACAACTTTCTGAAGTATTCACAAAAGTAAAAATTAAAAAATTTAAATTAGTAGAAGCGAAAGATATCAGGTCTATAAGGGGAAATCATTAAAAAATATGACTAGTGATTCAAATAGATTTGGGCAAAAAAGTTCAATGAAACTTTTGTTTTAAAATCAAGCATATTTAAAAACAACTGTTAAGATTCATAGAATATATTGCATTTCAAAATTATCAGATAAGAGAGAAAATTATGAATATTGCAAATTATATTTTATAAAACCTGTCGATGTTCTGTCTTTTGGTAAACGGAATACTTTTTATAGATAGTGATTGTTACATTGTTTTCATGTTGTTTATGGAATTTTGTTTAACACTTATGTTTTGTCGTACAACATGAACGCGGGTCCCTTTCTGCTTCCAGGTCCAATCAAAGTAGAGAGTGTTAAGATAAATCGTCGGGTTGTCGAGAAACGTTATTTGATTTACTAAAGTTTGAGTACTAGCTTTTAAAGAATATTCATTAGAGAACAAAAACATTTGTTTTTCTAAATAATTTCCATGGCATATTGAAAAAGTGAGTGAGATATCGCATATCGCTTTAGAATTCTGTGCAATTCTAATAATTACTTTAAATTTCAAATGTACGCACTCAATAACAGCGTCATAGACAATAGTCTATATTGATTGTAGTGAATACGACAGAAGAACAAGATATCTGTGTTTGCATATGGCTGTGAACTTGTTCTATAAATCATTATAGAAAATTACACTTCATGTAATAACTTAAAATATATACATAAAAGAATGTAACAAACAAAAATAAATTTATTGATGTATCAAACTAATTTGAAGCCAGTATTTCGCCGTGACTCCATCATTCTTCAAGAGACAGAGATAAGACACCACGATATTCCCTGTCGTCAAACACCAGTAATCGCCAAACAGTTCTTTGTTATCAATGAAATCGTCATTTAGAATTGACAGAAAACTTTGCAATATGTAGAAAAAAATATATGGTCTTTCCTTAAATTCTAAAAAGTATCCAACTGCTCAAACAATCTAGTCATGATTTAGTTAAAATTATATTTGCTTATCATTAATATTTCTAAAGCACAATCGATTTTTAATTATAATTTTTAAATAATATGAATGAACACTTTTAATCAACTTTCCACTTTAACTAGTCTATTTATGCCGTAATTTGGTAAATGAGTCTCCAATAAGCTTTTTTCGTAATAATAAGTAAATTGTGTTTTTAAATATCATATTTAGGTAAACTTTAAATATATTAATGCTTCTTTATATTAAAAATACATTAATATTTAACCAATTTTCCCTTTTTCCTTTACTGTTTTTCATTCTAACTTTTAGATTGAACGATGTAAAACAGCCTACTTCATTTGTAAGAAGATCGTATTGAAACTGTGCGAATTATTAAGCAACAATAGAAAAATCTAATAGCTTCCTTTCAATTTGATTCAAGCATCTTAAATTTAGACTTAACCTTTAGGAAATTTTTGAAGAATCCGGTCGTCGAATATTCTTGGGAAAAATTCTTGAAAACGTTTTTAAACAGTGGCACAATATATTTAAATTTCATGATATTTTAAATTCTATTTATATTTTTATTTAAAATTTAAATAGAATTTAAAATTTAAAATTCTATTTCAAATTTTTCAATGATATTTTATTGATTGTGTTAGTTACAAAAATATTGTATCTTATGAAACTATTTGACATAGAATTGTATTTTATATCATTTCTTAACACATTGACAATAGCATTTTCTATTATGTTTACTTCTTTACGAAAAAAAACGTCGAATTTATTTATATATTATTTTGGAAAAAGTTTGATTAAAATAATTTTACTGTTACCAATTTAAATGCATATGGATATAGTTTGTTTAACTCATGTTCCGGATTACTTGTAGAATTAAGCAGTTATTTTCAAAACAAGGGACCGAGGGCTTGAGATAAGTAATTCAAAACAAGGGATCGAGGGCTTGAGATAAGTAATATTAAAATGGCAAAATTTATTTTCCGTCAGTCGTACATCAAATTTTACTTAGTTGACGATGCCTTGAAATATTTCTCATTAACTTTTAGGTATTTTGGTAACATTTGAATGCCTACAACTGAAAATATAGGTAAAATATATACATTTTCAGAAAGTCATATGTTTCTTGGCATGACGACCTTTCCAACAATTATGGGTTTCTACTTGTAGAATTAAGCAGTTATTTTCAAAACAAGGGATCGAGGGCTTGAGATAAGTAATTCAAAACAAGGGATCGGGGGCTTGAGATAAGTAATATTAAAATGGCAAAATTTATTTTCCGTCAGTCGTACAACATCAAATTTTACTTAGTTGACGATGCCTTAAAATTCTTCTCATTAACTTTTAGGTATTTTGGTAACATTTGAATGCCTACAACTGAAAATATAGGTAAAATATATACATTTTCAGAAAGTCATATGTTTCTTGGCATGACGACCTTTCCAACAATTATGGGTTTCTACTTTTAGAATTAAGCAGTTATTTTTACGCTTACTTCTTAAGAAGTGCCTCATGAAGTTTTAGAAAAGAGCTTCATGAAGTTTTTGGTCACTTTTTAAAAATATCAATAAGATTTTAAAAACTTTTTCCAATTCTCAACAGTAAAATTACACATTTTTGACTGGGACATGGTGTTTAAAATAGAAAAAAACTGAATTCAACTAAAATTATGTACGTTAATCCTTACTGTTATTAAATAATGGATGTTAAAAGAAAATCAATCAGTGTAATCTTTTTTTAATTGTTATTACGAAAACACAATGACCGAATCGTTTTTGGAAGGAGTATTTATTAAATCGGCAGAATCCGCGATTGAGACAGTTGCAATGTTGTCGAATAATTATTGAATAAATAGGAACATCTAAAATTATATGCGTTTTCTCTTCTGTTGTAAAAAGTATATTTTCATTTCTTATTATTAAATTTGACTTTTTCCATCAACAGGGTAAAATATAATCTTGATCAAAGCATCTGTTTAGAGTATTAATATTATGGAATGCCGTCTTCCCAGCTTTCTAGTGGTTTCAAGTTGTAATAAACTATGAATGGTTTTCCTATCACTAGAATTTTCACTACTACACGTCAACGACAACGCACAATTAAAAATTTATACATCTATAAATACGTTAAAACATCTGGATCTGCGTCTAACGTAAAAATAGTGGAATTAGATATAAAAGGACTTTAGGACTCCTACATCTCATATGCAAGGTGTAAAACTTCCACTAAATAATAACCTAGTTTTTTTTTCTGAGAAAGATTGAACGAGGTTGAGTTTCATCTGTTTGACATTTAGGTTTTGCATATACAAGTGTGTGTTTTTTTCTGTGAACTAACAACTGGTGGTTTGTGATAAAGGACATAGAAAAACCGAAGATTGATAAGTCACAAGTGAGCTATTTAGTACTTTCTTTCACAAAACTATGATTAAATATTATTTATACGTTCTCGCTTATTCATCTTGATGTAAGCCGCATTCTTTACTCTTGATTTAACGGCGAGTCTTGAAACGAGTCTTCAAATTTATTTAACCTTCTTTGTTTTGATATCTGATATCTTTGTTGAAATTTATTCAATGAGTACTTTTAAGGATATTGCTGTAATAATTACACATTTTATTATTTTTAATTTCTTGACTTCTTTAATCAGTCAGAATGCTTTTAGATTTCCGTAAAAGCACTTGATTGACTAACGTTTAAATTGAAAAAAAATACTAGGCCAGGAAGGTGTAAAATTTATTTAAGGACTTGTATATTATCAGGTCTAAATGGACTTTTGAATTGGAAATTAACCTCGACAATCGCTTAACTTTTTAATAACTTATTAGGTTGGAAAGTACTACTAAGTAACCTTTCACTACATAAAGCACTCTTGGTTCGTGAATTCCATCTAGGGTAAAAGGCGTGCAAAGCGGCACCCAATATGTAGGTCGGACGAATGTGTTTATACAAATGTTAAATTTTAATAGCAAATCGATTTGATTCGTGTATAAAAAAATCACTAGAACTATTTATATTTTTTTCCTTTGTATCGAGATATATTATTTTAATATTAAAGCAAAAATCGAGCATCCATCCTACAGGATACGTACATCGGATACCGCACGATACAGTATAAGCGACCAAAACCTTACTGGGCTTCAAACACAGAGAAAAACTCATACTATTTCACAAAAACAAATTATTACACTTATAATTCAGATTTTTATTAAATTTTTAGTGTCGTAAACGTTACATTTAGTACGAAAAAATGTTTAACGGAATTATAATTTAGAAAATCTTGGACATAACAAACATATTGAATAATGACATGCTTCTCATTCTTAAAGGCCCAAATCGAAAAATGTATTAATTATTTTTGTTTGTACTTTCGAGAGGAGTCTAAAAAATAATTATCGCTCTGACAGACAAATTTGAATTTATTAATTAGATAAAGAAATAAAATTAATCTGTGAATTGAGGTGGTGGGTTTATTATTAGCCAATCCGATAATTTGAGTTGGATTTTTTAATAATAAATTTTCGTATATTTATTATTATAAGCGTAATTGTCAGTCATAAAGTGGCTCAACAAATAGATGTCTTTTTTGTAAATAACTAATGTTTTCTAATCTAAAGTATATGTCGTTTTTGAAAGGATACTAAAATTCAACTAACAAGAGAAAACTAAGACTTTTATAAATAGTAACCAATAATAGCCTTTCGAAATCTTTCATCGTACAACCGTCACTACAAAAATGAATAATAAAATTCACGTCTAGTATAAGTATATAATATATATTACGTGTACCATGTAGACATGCGCAATGATTACAAAGACACTAAATAAAAATGCAAAAATATGATAGAAAGAATGAAATTCAGTACTCACGACACGAACGTCAATGCAAATACATGTTTGAAATTCATAAAAGTTACAACAGATACGCTATATTATTTTGTTGAGTTGTTAGGGTTGTAATAAAAAGAAAAAGGAAGCATACATGCTAGTGGTTGCCAGATTATGTCAAGTATACTAATTGATTCGTGTCCATGATATCGAAAAATATTCAATGTTTCCTTCATCTAAAATGTACATCACATAATATATTACGTTTCGTAAAAATGTAACCTATATATTTTGAAACATATTGAATATTTTAAAATGCTCTAGAGGGTCTTAAAACATGTTTTTGATTATACGTTTGTACTTTATATGTGCTTTATTTTAACATCGAAAAACGAATTTTAGGAAAGTTTACATAAGTTAATTGCTGACATGACATCCCAATAAATTTTCAAAATAAGTTTTCATTTCAAAAGCTATTTTCAAGCCATCACCCAGGTTGACTTAGAGCCCCTCCTGGGGCCCCAATAGATTCACCTCATACAAGGGGAGGCGGAGAGGACCTTTTACGGCATTTTAATATTTTCCCTTATCTACAATCAAACCCTTCAACCAAATAGGATTAAATGTTTTCTACACTCAGTCAGCCATTTAGCACCCGCTATTTAGTAATTTTTTTAGAAAGATTTTAGTGAACGCTCTAAATGTCTTAAAGATTGGTTAACAATTGACCAAGTTACGTGACTATAAATTCCTGATTATAATGGTTTGCGTGATTCTGCCGCACGTTTCCAATCAAAACTACACGCGCTTCACTCATTGCAGTTAAAGAAAATGATTAATGTTCTGTGTGTAGAAACCGCAGAAGTACGCTAGACTGTCTCTCAGTGTAAATCAATAAACATTCTCGCGGAAGGTACCATGTCACATCAAAAATGGTGAAGAATAATAATCACTTTTAAGTTAGTCACAAATTTGCAAACCAATAGGAGAACCATTAAAAAAATACGTTTCCACCCTTTAATATTTTCTTCGTGAGGGGCTGCGACAACTCGAGAATAAAATTATTTCTGTATGTCTTTGATATTCTTGTGTTTAGTCTAATTTAATTGAGCATAGGTCTGGATTAACTCTCCAAAAGTTACCCTATTTGAAAGTCCTCATAACTTCGGCAAGTGATATTTCCCGGGGTACGTCGTATATAATAATTGAAGTTTCGTTTTCTTCTCTTCGGCACACGGATCTCCAACCAATGCCTCAGCCTCTTGTACTTATTTGGTACTTGTTGCATCACTGGTTTCTGCATCATATCCACTATTCCTCACCTTTGACGTCCTCACTCTTTGTAAACCTACCCCTTTAGTCTTTATAGAATTCTCTAGATTTGACAAAATCACCTCACTGCTCGTTAGTTTATCTTTATCGAAAGAAAAAAAAGAGAAAGAATATATAAGCAGGTCGTACGTTTTGCTTAACTTCAGGGTCAGCTCACAAACCGAACAGATGATGTGTCCTCCACGAAGAGCAGGGTCATACGAGGTTGGTTGCTAAGTAGAAGCCTGGTTTATCATAGCCTTTTTAGCCATCTCTTTTTCGGCTGCCGTAGATTTAAGCCCTTATCTTAGGTTAATGTTATCTTCGGTCAAATACTGGAGGAGATTTATTTTGAATGGAGACATTCTCATTCCAGGGCTTCAATCTCCTCTCTTATTTCGATTTGGCTTTAATCTAATCGCAAAGATGTTCTAGGCTCTTCTTTCCGAGACACACCCGTGACATCTCTTACAAACTTTGTAATGATTACCTCCTGGCCAATACAGACTTTCACCATCCATTTCTGCCTTCAACCGGTTTTTTTTTATGTTTTCCATAGGGACCCACAACACCTTCGATGGTCTCATAACACTAGTATTGTATCTCAAATGGAGCGCTTCCACCCAACTATCCCTTCTCAATGAGTCATTTATGTTTTTTTCTAGAACACACTTTGAGAATGCTATAAATGGCTGAAAATTCGATTCGTTCTCAACCAAGTCAAGGTGACTAAAGATACCACGTTCTAAAGCTTCGTGTGATTCTTCTTTAATAATAGCACGCTCTCCAACAAAACTCTACGTACATCGTCGTGCGGACTGCAATAGGATAATACATGATTCTGAAGTATATCAAAATTCCAGTGACATGCCGAGCTATCTCTAAGGCCAAATCTATATATGAATACCCTCGCGCGCAACGCGTCAAATCCCGGTAAAAATTACGAGATGTAGTAATCACTAACGAATCAGTCTCACTTAATCGCTAGGCTACTTCTGCTATTAAGAACAACCACCCCTGTTGAAACGAAATTGCCTGTTTAGGGGTCGTTAATAATAATTCCCATTTTGTGATTTTTATTGAAAGTAAATAAATATTTGCTTTCTATTTAATATTAAATTAAAAATAGTTTTCTAATATTTGTTAATTGAAAATAAATGTCAATATCAATAATTACTATAAATACTAACTATAATTACTATATCTATATAAATAACTATAATTACTATATAAATACTAACTATAATTTTATATCTATAATTACTATAAATACTAATTAACTAATAATATACATGAATTTATAGACACCCATCCGCCTATTTATTAACAGAATATAAATACAGTACTTTTATGAATTTTCTTTATATACGTGGTTAAACCAATTTGAAAATCATTAAAATATCCCTAGTAACCTAAGTTACGGAAAATCCTTACATTATCTATTGACTTGTATGAAATTAGCGCAATAGCTCGATTACGTATTGTAATTTTAATTATTAATATGGCTCAAATTGACATTCAGTATTATTTATAATACTGAATGTCAATTTGAGCAAGTAATGAAAAGTCGATATTGAATTTAGAAATTATAAATTGTCCTTTTAGTTGTCTCAATACTACTCTTATCATGCGTTTCGACAATGAATCGGATACCCGAACCTATAGCGGAAGACGTAGCAGCTAAGTATCAATCTAATTTAATAAAAGTAAGACCTTATGCAGCTAAAATAATAAATGAAACTCAAAGGTTATAAACTTTATTAAATGGATATACCGGTACCATGAAAATGGGTATTGCTAATATACATGCAATACCCTATATATGCTGACACATATATGCAAACGAAAATGAAAAAAGCAACATAAAATATAAACTTCCCCCAATAAACATTTTATTTAGAATAATTTTATCTTATGTTTATAAAACGTAGAAAACATAGTCAAAGAAGGAAAACGTGGTAATAATTTTAGAAAAAGTCTTCTGACTTCTTTTTTGTGGAACCAAAACTAAGAGTGATGGAAAAAATTGTGAGGAATTTCAAGTTATGAAATGTACAAATTCAATAGGCGGCTAAATTATCTACTAAAAAATCCAGAAAATATTTTGAATTTTTAAAAATTTCTGTAAAAGAAAGAGATAATTTTTTTTCTTTGCAATCTGATCATAATTATTTCATTTCTTTGATAAATAAATAAAGTATAGAGTTTTCACGAAGTATACTCTAAAAGAACCAGACAATAGAAAAATAAGTGAAACTACTAAACAACTTAACAAGTAGAGAATTAATTTCTCGTAGATTTGTATGCATAGAAGTGTAGATCAAATTCATTTTGTAAAGTATTATTGAAGCATATGATTATATTTCTTTATTTTCGTTTTATTTACTTTACGTGTTAGTATAAATTCGGTAAAAATTGCGGTGTTTGAAATCGTGTTGTTTCTAGAGACGAAATATATAAAATAAAAAAAAAGTGTCCCTACTTTTCGAAATGATTTTCTTTTTAACCAACTTTAGAAGAGGAGGGGAGCTCACATTGATATTCTTTACGAGCAATCCATTCTTTCGTTTTTCCAAAAAATAAGTTGTTCAGAAGTTTATTGTCATAGTAGATTTTTTGGAATAACTTGAAAGTTCACCTTATTTTGACATCGTTTTCACTCTATTTTAGTTTATTATACCATAAAGGTTTCATGATACCAAAAATTTAATTCCGTAAAGAGTTAATTTAGGTTGACTTTAGGTTGTTGTAATAATTATAAGATATTATGCAAACGTGTGATTCTAAATATATTTGCCCACTCCTTTCTTGGCGGTTTTTAGAACGTTTTAAACGAAAATAGTTTGATTTAGCCGATTTTTACTATAAATTTTCATATTCAACTATTTCTTTAGTGGACTGTAAGGTGACATGACTTTATGTAATTATGCAGTCGCATGTTTTCTACTGTTTCTTATAAGGAATCCATCGTTTAGTCGAAGAAGTATGATATATATATATATATATATATATATATATATATATATATGTATATATATATATATATATATATACATATAATTTTCTCATAGAAAACTGAATCCCTCAATGAGATATGGTACAGTTAATAAAAAAATCATTATTAGAAAACTGAGTGTCAAAGAAGGCAAAATGATTATTTCCTGGGATTATCTTCACACGACAAACACGCAGGTAGAATTGTGGAGGTTAAATATCCTTCCACTTCTAAAAAATTAAGATGACAATTTGATAAATACTAAAAAGCCTGGATGTCAAGAGGACATCACTTAAATTATGACGAAAGGCTTTGGTCGATTAATAATCTCGACTGAAACTGAACTTCATTTCAAAATTTTCCGAAAATTTGTATTTTTGCAAGTTTAATTTCTTAAACAATAAGTATATTATTTATCAACTTAGCCTCGTAAAATATCTATCAAACTTATATTATGTATATATATATATATATATATATATATATATATATATATATAAATATATATATTTATATATATACATATATATATATATATATATATATATATATATATATACATATATGACTAAAAAACTTATCAAAGTACCTGAGGAAATTCGTGCATATATAAACGATTTAAGTTTCAATTAAAATATAATTGAATCAAATTTTTCTTCCAACTTGAATCGATGTTCGAAGAACTCCAGGCACGCCGCCCGCATGTCGTTCAAAGTAAACGAGATAAGTTTGTGACAGATTGAATTAAACAAAGTTCAAGTGTTCCAAAAACAATTATCAGTCTTTTGCGATGATCCTACGTATTATTATACAGTTGTTAACAATGAATTAGGTTCATGTCACTTATAAGAATTTAATTAAGAAAATATGATCAAAGGAACATCAATATGCGATGTAATTCCTACTAAAAATAAAAGTTAAACTATACCTACTAATTGGTTTTAAATTTCAATTAAATTTTATAAATATATTATGTTTTATATACCATATACATTAAAGGTAGGTTACATATATAATTACACTTAATATAAGAGAAAATTCGTGTGTTTATTTGTTTGATTGTTTTTCATTTTCACTCTAAAAATCCAGAGCGAATTTCAATTATTTTTAAAAGTAACATAGATTAAAAGGTAGGCTACATATAATTAGGCTTTCAGTTATGAGAACAAAGCAGGGAAATAAACGATAAAAAATTACGCTCACGTATAAAAAAACATAATATATTTATAGAGGAACATGATACATTTTTGACTGTTTTCACATTTATTTACGACGAGTCAAGGAAGGCATTTATTTGTGAAAATTTAATTATCATTACGCTGTAAATATATTTTGGCCAGAAAAGTTCTGATGGAAATATATACTTGACATTTATATTGTAATTATTAATTCTTGCGTATATTTAGGCGGTATTTCGGCCGGGCTGAGAATTTCTGTTTCCGGGTTTTTGCGCATGTGCATGAATCGACGAGGTTGATGAGGGGACAATTTAATGAGAGAGGCCTTTGCGTGGCTTGTTCACTCGTATCAAGTGAAGTGTTCACGCGTATCAAGTGAATAAATATCACAATATTGATATATTCTGTTATAATTACTTTTTCTTTAGAATTATAATTACTTTCTGTTTAAAATTATCTAAACCTCTGCCTTTTTCTCTTAACACTTGTATTGTGTAGATGGGCGGCGTGATACAAGTGAAACGGCATAAGTCGAAAGTGATAGGTTTCTAAATTAATTTTTAAAGGTAGTGGAACACACCAAATTCACGCATTGTTCCATTACCTCATCAGTGTATGGATATGGATTATGCTGAAGACAGTGAAAAGAGAAAACAATAAAATTTGATGCATCATTAACGACCGGTGTCAAGTGACTGGCCGACATGATGGAAGCGTACTCTAGCTTTTTCTATGAAAAATTGTTTTGAAAAATACTTAACAAGGACACATTACATTACAAATCTCTAATTTTTCCAAACCGCCGCTGTTTTTCTATGAAAAAGAAGCATTAGGATAAAAAATCATATTAAATGTCGAAATGATAAAAAAATTGTCACTTCTAACAAAATTAATTTTAAGTACAAACAAAAAATTTTAGTACTTTACAGTACAAAAAATTTCAGTTTTTAGGAAATAGGCAATTAAACAATAGAAAAAGTTTATTAATTATGAAAAATTATTGTCAATTGTATTTGTTTATGACAAAATATATAAAAAAAATTTTTTTAAAGAAGTTAGGAATTGTTTCAATAATTATAACCGCACATTTAGTATTATATTACTATTATAGAGTAGTCAGTATTTCATTATGATTAATATTATATTCCGCCAAATCCAATTTTTATGTAACGTCATATATTTGAAAGTTGTTCAATAATATAACTAATAATATATCAAAACAATTCTAAGTTTTTACGGACTAATATCCATAAACAACAATACTTTGTTGTTTATGGAGTTTCAATTATATACATGACGACAGTAGCTCACAGTCTTATCTCCTTTAGCTACAGAAGCTCATTTGACACCATATAATCCTTAATATGTCAAGCTGAGCGGAAAATTTTCATATTTTTATCGCCATGCCTTATAAAGATAACGTTTTTAACATAAATATGTCCCTTTAATTACATTTTTGTCTGTATAAGGATTTATGAATTGTAAGTTGCAAAGTTGAAAAGTAAAATTGGCTGAATTTTAACATGTTTGGTGATGACCAGATGAATAAATATTATTGATTTGCCTTATACTTAGGCTGCCTAACTAAATGCAATCACAAATTGTTTTTTGAGTATTTCCTGAACTAAAAATAGGATTATATTGAAAATATAATTTTAATTTTATTATACACCAGCATTACAAAGCTGCATTTTTCATAATTGAGGTAGAGGACAAATGTAAAAATTATATTATAATTATTAATATTATTCTAAATGTTGTTGGGTTTCATACCTTAAAAGGAAAAACGACACCCTTATAAGACCACCTGCCCGTCTATCCATTTTTCACAGTAATGTTTCTCAGAATCATATCTTATATTTATTTCGGATATATTTCGGATTCTCTAGAAGAGTGTAGTAAGAAAACAATAGTGAAATAACAGTACCTAGGTATTGTGGTCTCTTGCTTGCACTTTCTTTGTAAGTGATAAGACTAAACTTAATTCTATAGTCTGGTCATAAATTACGATATTGTCAACCATTATCTACGGAGAACGGGTTAATCCGATTAAATTTATAGCAATAGTATTCCTTTCATACATATGTCGTATTGCTTACTTATAATATAAACAAGAACATCTGTCTGATTTATTCAACATTGGAATGTGTGTGCGAAATCTCACAGTATTTGTAAACTCACTAACTGAAACCATACCTATCGTTCATTTAATAAGGCTATGCCATTTTTATTTAATACAAAATATCGTACAAAAGCAACATTAAAACAAAATAAAATAGTATTCCATAGCTGCTCTTATGTGAACGCTAGCGATGAAAAATCTTTAGATAAATAGAGCATTCGATGTATTTTATTTCTCTATGTCATGTTATGTAATTTGAATAAGCCAAAATTATTGCCCGTTTCAAAATAATGATTATATTCGAAAAGTTCGTGGATTGAGGGTATGGCGAGGGTTGATGATTGGTTAGTCACGTAGTAAGACTCATTACAAGTATATATACCAAATGTTACCTTAATTGCGTCAATAAATTTTAAGCATTGATCAAATAACTCATTTTGAAAGAAATTACCGAGAATTTTGAGCTGTCATCAAGTTCCTGACAATACAAAGAAAAACACCACAAGGCATATTGAATGGGATGTCATCAGTTTACCCTGATACTTGCCTTAGTAAAACTATGATATTTAAGTGGCATGATCTATTTAAACAAAGTAGAGATTCGATTCAAGATGACGTGCTCAGGACTTTCGATCCTGGTTATCTACTTGGACCTTGTTGAAAAAGTTGGAAAATTAGTATTGGAAGATGCACGACTAAGGAACCTGTGCATAAGAGGTAGGGACAGCTGTCCTTAAGTACGGTTTTAAGGTATTCCGGCACTCACCTTACGACTCAGATTTGGCTCCCCGCGACTACTAGTGCTCACCGCGACTACTAGTGTCCAAAAAAGAAAAAGAAAGTTGGTGTAAAAAAAGCTTAGCAATAGTCGTATTTTGACATTTAAAAGTCCTCCTTTTTTCGAATCATGGGAGTATACGAGAAAATATGTTAACGTAGTAAATTGAATAATAATGAATACATAATTATTTAATTCAGACTATATCTATTATTTATCCATGACATTGCTAATACATGAATCGTGGTAGTCACTAGTGTGTAAGCAAGCATGTGTATCTCAGCCGCATGCAAGATTTGCGATTATATTAGTATTACAGAAAGGGAATATCAAAGTGATCACTATCTATTAACACATAGCTGTTATGTAGTTGCTGTATAGTTGTTATTTAGTAGACGAGACGAGAAGTAAATTTGACATCAAATTTCGTATCCCAATGGTGAAATGTACGTTCTAGCAAGACGATCCGAATATAATAGTAAATATGAATATGCATTATGATGCTCAGTCTTTGCTATTTGCTTTAATAGATAATAATCTAAAGGTGTAAAGAGGAAGAGGGATAATTCAACCATACCACATACAGCCCTATGCTAAACCTTATGGAATGTTTCGTCCAAATGACAAAAAACTTGCTCTTAATTATAACTATTTTGCAACTATAATTCAATCAAGTGTCAAAGCCCTAATAAACGTCCATCAGGAAAACAATCTTTTTCCAGTACAATCACTGACAACTGAATGTTAAGTGCTTTAAATTCATAAAGACGTGAATGAATACAATTAAGAAAAACCATGTAAAGCCATGTATCGATACATCTATGTTAAAAAGACATGCATATTCCTCATTCTAAAATCTGATTGATTCTTTTTTGAGTTCTGTAGCCAAATAGGAAAACTAGACTCCTTCCAGTTTCATTACTATCTCGTTCCTTTCTGTAAGAACGCCGTTGTTTATAAAGTTTTAGACTATGACGTAAATTAATTTTTGCAAAAATATGCACCATATAGGGATCTCAATTAATATTTCGCGAAAATTATGCATAGTGTAAAGTACGGGAAAGAGTTTATTTTATTATTTTACATTTTTAAGCCGCTTTTTTGAAATATTATGCTTTCATATCACGTTTAATGTGCCCCAAAATATAATAAAAAATCTATAAAAATATAGCAAAAATATATTATTGTAATAAGTATATCTAATTTTTAAATTATATCAACTGCCATAGCTTCTTCCAATGTTGTCTGGACATGTACGTCAGTTAAAAGTGGTTCATGGTAATTAAGTATGTTGTAAATACTTTTGTACCGGGGGCGTCAAGATATCACGTACGTACAGCATCGATGGTGACGCCATGTCGTATTGTTGAAATCTTAGGATCATTGTTTATTGTTAAATTTACATGTTTTTGAAGGAAAAAACTGACGTTAAAGTTATAGTTAAATTATTTTCCCCTTTCCCAAGATATTCTCCTCTGACAGTTGTGTATGGCCATACTAACCGTTTTAAAAATTAAATTGTGTCGTCTAATTTTTTATTTGGAGTACCATTAAAACAATTTTCTTTCTGTCTTCCGTTTTGCGTTACGTAACAAAAACTTACCAATATTATAATCATTAAATTAAATTTTATAATTAATTTACAATTTCCTTTAATTCATTTTTAATTTAATTTCATGGATTAGGTTATGTCACCAATTATGTTAAATGATGTTAGGTTTAATTTGTTATGAAGTATAATATTTATTCAGAAAAACATTAGTAGTTAGCAGGTATATTACAAAAATTCAAGAAAAATTATACTAATACTACGAATCTAATCTAGATGATCTTTCGATAAATACTACTGAATGCAACATCTGAGTAATATCTTCATTGAAGTAGTGGGCCTTGATTACTAAAAGCATCCAATAGCATACAGCGGTTATCAAGATTCATTATATATTGACCAATTGATGGATATACTGCAAAATTAGAATAGAGAGGATACTATTTCCTAGGCGAAAGCAAGGTTTATAGATAAATAACCAAAAAAAAATATCGGAAAAGTCGAAAAATATCTTACTAACCGGCATATGGCGATCTAGGCAGCTTTTTTATATATTCTGCAGTAAAACGAAATGAATCTAGAAATAAGGCTGCACTTTAGATAGCAAAAATAGAAAAAGAAAACTTTCTCGCCCGATTCAACTGTTAATTGAAATTAACTGAACTGCGTCAAAACTATAAGTTGACCCAATAAGTGAAAGATTATTTTCTAAAATAGAAGATAGTCCTGAATTAATGGGAAGCATATGTAATCCACCAAAAAAAGCGACAGTGGAAAAACCGGTATGAAAGATGACACCGAAAAAGGTAAACGTAAGTAATATAATTTCGAAGATAACAAAAATTACTGCTGACCTGACCAGTGTAGGATGTAAGATATATTAAAGGCCAAATAATTACGAAAGAGAAACTTCTAGGAAAAGTATTAGTTATCATCTAAAACAAAAATGTGACTGTTTCAGAAATTGTCAATGCGAATGGCTTTGCTAGCAAATAACTCCACTCGAATTTCAATGATTTTCAAAAGGACATTGAAGAATTACAGAAGAATCAAAAACCAAAGAGGACCTTTTATTTCCACGAAAGTAAGGACAATGATCGCAGAGGCCACTACCCAACCTGCCCGCAAGCATGCTGATTTTTCAGACATAAAACGTTTGATGCACAAGTGATGATTTATGAGGAACTGACTATGGCAATAGCCCAGACCAAGAAAGCACCGAACTCAAATAGCATATTTCTAGAAACAATACAAGTCACAGGTAAGTCTATACCCGATCTAATTAAAAAGTCACAAATGGGTGATTCTGTGGGTTACAAGCCATTATGTGTACTAGATAACTACGAAAAATGGCTAAAATGATCGGACACTTATTATGTATGAACGATGTTCCCAGAAGACGGAGGTTTAGTTGATACAAAAAAATTGGAAGTGAATGATCAACCTTAATGGCAACAAAAATGATAAACAAACCGGAGGAAGTTAAAGATGGAGCATAACATCCCAAAAAACTATGTGTTCTGACAGCAATCGATATTTTTAATCAAGCCTTTCCCATCCGAATAGTTATATTCTAATTTTATCACACATATATTCAAAATTTCCATCAGTATTCACAAATTCGCCTATATACATATGTATCCACATTTAGCTTATTTTGGTCGTCTACAGCTGAAGTTAAAGCAAATTAGCGAGTCGGAAATGGAAGTGGAGATAAAACCGTACGGGTTGAGGCACCTTTGAATGTGATTTGAATATATGAATAACGAAGCACTATGTTAATGAAGTTATGTCAAAATTAACGTTTGCGCTAGAATATTTGAGTTTAATTTATGTTGCTATGAAAGGTATGAGGTGAAATTCGATTTAAATATTACGAGGCGAACTCGATTTTACATCAACTTCATTTGAATAAATGAATAAATATAATTCCTTAATCATTTGCAAAACTTTTACTTTTAATTTTTCTGATTAATGATTACTAACCTAGCAAAATTTGAATTAATTAGGTAGTTGTTATAAATTTCTATCATTATGGTACCACTCAGTGCTCGCTATTAGCATTATCTACATTCAAATACTAACACTAAAAGTAAAATATTAATTCATATAAAATATATGAAAAAATAAACTTGCTTTATACCTTTTATAAAACATATTTCTAATGAATGGTACGAAGTAGACATAATTAATATATTGAAATATGTTAACCCTAAATGAAATTAATGGCTCGAGGGTAAGAAATTTATTTTTATTTTAATAATATTTATGTATATATATATATATATATACACACATACAGACATCTATGTATACAGAATGTTTCCTTTTGTCATGAATTGTCTATTACGTAGCTATAAAATAAAACTTGTTTATTTTATTGTCATCTATGAATCGATTTAGCTGTTCACTTGTGATTAAATATTTATTTTATCCCAATTATTCAATCAAGTTAGAATTATCTCAATCACACAACGATTAATTCCGATACTACTTTAAATCGAATTATTTAAAATATAAATGACATGTGCTTATCTTCTATTCCATCAACTGACGCCTATATGGATATGGATGTTTCAAAATAGTTTAGACACTTAAGCGTCATTATGTCATATAATTAATATACTGCAGATTAATTCTACGCATTATGTATATAAATTTTACGAGGGAAATTAAAGGAGAATTAAAAATAAAGGATGTTTTTTCTGACATTTATAAATCTTTTTATTGAATATTTTCTAAAAACTTACTCACAATTAAATGAAACTACGTGATGTAGTATTATTTCGACTTTCTTTAATTTCTTTACCACGACTTAGGTTCAATCTTTGCTAATATCCCACCTGAAGATGTTGTAATGCAACGAAACCTAGGTCGTGGTAAAGAAATTAATGAAAGTAGAAATAATACTACATCATGTAGTTTCATTCAATTGTGAATAATGAATTTCTACAAAATTAACGCCAAATATATTCAATATTTAAAAACTTACTATCAATAGATACAAAACAACCAGCGACACAACCATCGCTTTTTATTTTCCAAGAAAATGTTAAAAAATTGACTGTGTCATGGACACGACCGTATGTTGTACGTGAATACGTCTATGTAACAGATTATATTTTGTAAATAAAATATTTTTATTTATATATTTATTATAAAAGCAAGGAAACAAATAATTATTGAGTTACAATAGCATATAGGCTAACATTATATATTTCTGATAATATTTTTTTATTCTAACCCCTTATTATATTCACTGTCACTACTTTAAACTAATGTTTTATATATAATCGATAGATTTTGACGACAGCTGACGATTAAAACTTAAACGAACATGGTAGCTTTTCCGAATCAAAAGTTATACTAATTGCAAATCTCAAAAAAATAACTAAAAAATAACTTCAAAATGGCGGCGCTTCCCCCTCCACCGCATGCGATGCGTCACTGTTCTTGCTCGTCGTAATGAATTCTTTGAATCTTTAGCTACCTAGTGGTATAATTTATTTTTTTATGTAGAGGATAGATTCGAAACTGCAATGCCAAACTCTATCCCCCGATTTTGTTATCATTAGGTTTTTTGGATTGCCCCCGTGTGGTAGCAAATTTAAAGACGTATTCACGTCAAAAAGATTACAGTGTACTTAAAATGGTAATATGAATTTGCTTTGGAATAACGACCAATCTTTTATTTATTCTTATTTCATATCAATTTGCAGTGTAAATATTTTAAGTATATTTCCAATTGGAATATTATATTTTTAAAACTTAATAACAAATCTGTTTTTATACATTTATCTAGTAATTAAAAGTACTTTTTAACTAACATCTAAACTAATAATTTAATCTATTTTCACAGAAAATACAAAAAATTCTTATGAAATAGAACCAAAATCAGAGATGCATTTCAATATATTAAGGCGTAAATCATTTTTATATGAAACAGTTCTAAAAATGACCCATGACAGAACCCAGAATCAAAGAGATCTGAACTGAACAAAATTAGGGCAAACATATTTTAAAAGTTAATGAATAAAAAATAATCTAGTAAAAAGGAGTAACTTTTTCATGTAAAAAAAGGAGATTAACAGGAGATTAAAAGTACATTGAAAGAAAGAGGATATTTGCAGGAGAATATTTGTAATTTATAGAACATTTAAGAAAATAACAAAATTAGTTATTAGTTTGATGGATGATACAAACAAAATTAAAATTGGTTTAAGTAGGAGGTACATATGAAAAAGTGTAGATATGCCAAAACGCGTTTATTCTGCAAAAAAAAACCTAGAAATATTTTGCAAATTAATTTGTTTCTAACATTTTTTTCGATACACTCTGAAATAAAATATGGGACTTCCTCACATAGAATCTAAATAATTATAATGAAATAAATAAATTAGAAAAATATTACAAATTGCTGAAAAAGTACCAAAATCACATTCTATTTAAATTGAATTAGTGTTCATGGTAAAATTTATGGAATCAAGTTATTTAAATGTTAGTATCCATTTTCATTACTTAAAGAGTTGCTGGAATCACACCTTGTATAGGTAGTGGAAAGTCACATATCGGGCTTGGAAGGTGTCTCCTACCAATCACTTAGAAGAATCATAGTCTAGTAAGGGATAAATACATGTTTCTGAGTGGCTCATTTATGTATGTAATAAAATATGTAACATTGATTTTATAATGTAAAAGGAAAAATTTTAGAATAATTATCTTTCTCCAATTATGAATGTTTTCTGTTTGTTGTAATGAAATCTTTAGGTGTCAAAAAACGACCTAAAGGACTATCATGAGAAAATTAATAAAATTTTTTCTCACTTCTATGTTTTCTCACCGTCATTTTTCAGTGATCAATAGGTTAGCAACGTAACATAATTAAAAAGATCTTACACTAGAAATACACAAAATCGTGCACTCAATTTTTATCAAAAAATTTTAACATAATATTTGAAAGTCATTTATAAATCTATGAAAGTAATATTACGGGCTAAAAGTGGTCTCACGTATGTAAATTGTACATCGCAGGAAATTTGTCTCCCATCCTAAAAAAAGGAAATTCAATAAACATATTTGCCTTAATTATGATTTGCTACACAAAATGAAAAATTTAAATCGTTACGCCTTACCAACTTGTACAGATGAATATACTATATTAATATAGACCATCTTCACTTTATTGCCACGGAACAAAGCTTTTGTTAAGCTTTTAATTACGCAACGCTTTTAATTACTTGAGTTTACATTGCGAACAAAGTATAAATACGGCGCTTAATCGAGCAACTAGACAAACAACTTCTTACCTCGCCGTGTCGTATAAAGTTCGTGTTTAAGGTTGTAAATAAGGTATATCATTCACCGTATTTGCGTTGCTCACTCTTATCATGTTCAGTAAATACGAAGATATTCAAAGACATTGAGAGGAAACTCTTCGCATAATCCTTCTGTTATAAGACTCATTTATAATTCAATTAGCTTGATGAAGATCCACGGAAACTTGAAGTTTAGAATAGTTTTGTGGAGCAGCCGCTCAAAGTTCGATTGTCATATATACCTTTATTCATATATATATATATATATATATATATATATATATATATATATATATATAAATATATATATGTATATATGTATATATATATATATATATATATATATATATATATATATATAAATATATATATGTATATATGTATATATATATATATATATATATATATATATATATATATATATATATATATATGAATAAAGGTCTAGTCTGGATGACAAATTAACAGTATGTAAATAAATTAAAATTCGCTACTTCAATCCGTAAAAGTTTTTCCTGGGTAGATTGTAATACACCTATTTTTTTTTTAAATTACTCCACTTTTATCTGAAATTTAAGATTGAAGTTTAAGATATGGAAATGCTTCAACCTATATCTTTTATTTCGATAGACATGGAAAATTTGGCAATATTGTATAATTATCCTTCTTAGCGATAAATGGCGAATCTGACTTTTCTATTCCTTTATATCCCTTTCTTTTCCTATCCCTTTCCTTTGCACCGTTTAAAAAAAAAAGATTAAAAAAAGGATAAAACAATTTTATTTCAAGATCAAATTTGTTTAAAATTCGTAAATAAAAATGATTGCTATTTGAAAATATTTAATATCCATCCATAATTCGCCCAAATATTTGAGATTATAAAAAATATTATCATCGATTTTTAAAATAATAATTATTAATTTTGCCACTTGACCGTTTACAACAACATTGAACGTTGCCAAACTGATATTTTGTGTTATTTTTTACGTGTTGTTAATTGTTAATTAATTTTATTTGGTAATTGGTGGTAATTTTGGTTTGGTAATTGTTAATTGGTAATTATTTTTCACGTGTTGTTATTATTTCATGCAAAATTTAAACTTCAATTATTTTATAAATTAGGCGACTAATTTAAAAAAGTAATATTCTGCCGAATTACGCATGATTAATGGGACAAGCGGTTGAAGTGGCGAACTTTATTTTATTTAACAATCTTATTTAAAAATATTTATCTAATAATACACTTAAGCAATTTAATTTCTTGTGTATATCTAGTTATTATCTTACCATTTTTATAATAGCTTTTACCAAAATTTTAATATGACTTTATTTGTTGACTTGTATTTATTTGGTAATATTCGAAAGATTGCCCGAAGCAGCTTCATCTAAAAAAATGTCATAATTTATGATTAATTTCTCAGTAATCACTAACACACATTTTTTATTGCTAAGCACTTCGCCAAAACAACAGGAGATTTTGAAGTATGACTGATTATCAACAAGGGATTTTAAGAAAAAATGGAAAAAATTAGCGAAGTAGATTAACCGAACCCAGGCAGATTTTCGAAACGCCCCGTTAAATACAGGTGTACATTTAGGAATTCGTAGTATATATCCTATGATTTTTACTAGTCTTTTTCATGTTCTAATGGTAGGTTGTTTTGGTTTGTTATATCGCCTTGTAGACTCGCAAGTGAAAAGAGGCTGAGCCTAACAATCAAATCGACGAAAATAATCATTCAGCTCTATAGACATCTCAGACTATAGAAGTGCTTTTGTTCCCCAAAAACCATAGAAATAGCTTCATTGCTACTACGTTGATTATTTTTATATTCAATAAAGTTTTAGTTATTGGAAAAGTTGAATATCGTAATGGAATTTCATCGTCTCATTAAATTTGTTGTTGAAAAAAATGGATTTTAAATGGATTTTTCTGCCAATATGATATTTGCCGAATAAGTTAAGTTCTGTAACATATAGTAAAAGTGGAAGTTGATGATATTACCATAATGACAAACATTTTACGTACACTAATTCCTAAGTATCTAAGATATAAGATCTTTCCGATAGGCATGCTTGTTGCTAGATCCCAAAAATCAAACATCAATCAACTGTCATAATTATTAGTTGAAGAACTGGTATTCCGATGTTCGTTCTTTTTTTATCAGTGCGTTACTAGGTCTTCAGATAAGGCATCAATTAAATTATTGAAAGAGTTATAAACAATTTTTTATTGTACTAAATTCTTCGGCGCTGTTCTTATTGTTCCTCAAAATGATCGGTCCTCATTAATTATAGAGTATTGTAAAAGTTTCTATCGCTAATATATATGAAAATTTTTCTGCTGCTTCTCGTAGAAATAATCTATCAAATTTGTTTGTAATTGAAGTAAGTAATTTACCACAGTTATTTATCATCTACGCATTTACAACGTCTTTATAAATGTGGTGCATAACGAATGTGATAACATCAAGAAGCTAATCATCAAAGACTGTCAAACACCATCTTAGAGGTTTTCGTGTTTACATCAAGTACTTTCGACCATCCGGCTGAATAATATACTATGTGAAGTATATACGATCTTTAAGTAATAAGCCATTCAGCGCCTTAGTTTTTAGAACGCATTTAATGAACCCTCTACATAATTCAAACATTTGTCCATTTCCAGACAATACGTGGTGACTAAAACCACTGAAACTTTTTTTCCAATTGAAAATTTTACCATAATCCTTTTGGATTGAAAACTTTATTATTTGTAATTAACAAGCCATTGATCCTTTATTTTATTTTCGAATAGTCAAGTATTGCTTTTTTATTATCGCGCTTTATCTTGTTGTATGATAAATTAAATTTTATAATAGAATCAGTTGTTATTTTATTATTTTTAATACGAGCAGTTAGTCTATACGAGGGATAAATTGTATTAAGGCATTCTATATTTAAAGGATTTGATAGAGTAAACAATTGGTAGTTGACATAATATAAAAAACTGGAATGTTCGATATTTCAAAAGCATACTTGTGAATATAATCATAGAATTATAATTGAAATATCAATACTTACTTGGGAGCTTTCTACACTAAAATACTTTATTTTAAAAATGATCGTAGAAGGTGATAGCTAACTAAAATGTTTGACTTTTGTTTTTACGAAGTGCAATGTGAAATTTAATTAAAGCAAAAAGTATGCTCTTATAAGATCTGATATGTAATGAAATATCATTATTAACCTCATATTCTAGATAAGGGATACATCCGTTAATTAAAAGACATTTCCTGGGCTCAACCAGAGACCACTGGTGACCCTAAATTAACCGAATTTTGCAATACTGTGCGCTTGGATTTATAAACTTTGTGATTATCTTTGACACACTTATGTAATTACTGGATTAAATCCGAATAGTCTGGAAAGTGCCTAGAAAAAATGCATGGATATATATTGTCCTCTATTATTTGCTTCTAAACGTTATTAATATTCGTAATTCTAGTAGAAGAAAATTATCCGACGGCTATTGGACGATCTTTGTCCGACGTTGGAGCAATAATGTAAGCGGGAACCAACACACACGGCCCTGCCGGTGTACGCACTGCATAAGTACATTTTATTTTTCAACTTTCTCTGAATCTGGAAATTTAGACGTGTTGGAATTTTTCTGAGGCCATGCGTCACTTTTTCTTTTCTGAGATAAAGTGACGTTTCGTGACACTGACTAGTATCAAATAAGTAAAGATTTTATATAAATATATATATATATATATATATATATATATATATATATATATGTGTGTGTGTGTGTGTGTGTGTGTGTGTGGTATATATATATTTTTTTTAAATAAATCTCTGTTTCGTTTTGATCACATATGAAACTCGAGGAGCTTCTTGAAATTTAAGACCGTTATGTATGTAAAGTGTCATTTAATTGATTATTTGTGAAATTTAGTACTTGTATCGTTATTGAAATGTGTAGTAAAATTATGCATAGCTGTAAAGTTTCTCTAACTATATAAGGACAAATAAATAAAAATAAAATAAAGAATACCTGTATAGTATTCTGAAAATATAGATCAAAACATTTCGACGTATCAAATCGCAGCATATAGAACGACTTATTTTATTATAGTAACTATAATGGAAATGAACTGATTTCCATGTTTTGACTACTTCTTTTCAAATCAGAAGATACATATAACGAATATAGACGATGAATGGATAGTATTAATATATTCTGCTTACACTCAACGTAATTAAGAGTAATTTTAAATCTAATAATTTCTTTGCAAATCTTTAAATTATTAAGTTAAAAATAGTTATTTTTCCTTCAATGTCCTCTTAGTATTTTTTGATTGGTGCCAAATACAAAAACACAGATAAATAAATGTCTTTTGGAATTCGTACTACGAATGCATTTACTTCTCCGGTTTCTAACGTAAAATATATTATAGGAAGTCAGTAAAAAACTTCCAAAGATAAAGTAAATAATATAGAAAAATATATTTTTTGCTCTAATACTTTTTTCTAATTTTCCTTCTCAAAAATTTATGAAAATTTATTTAGTAAATTATATCACCTTAAGTAAGTGAAGAAGATTTAAATATAATAATTAAGACTATAAATATAAGAATATACATATAGAAAGAAATAGTGAAGTTGGGCAAGAGAGGTGAGAAAAAATAAGGCGAGAAGAAGCTACTTCATTATGAGAATTGCGAATTTTTGAGACGAAAGTTTGTTGTATTTTTTTTCTGAACTCAATTTAAAGCGAAAATGTAAATTAATATCCGTAAAATTCTAAATCGCATTCAGTAGTGACAAGAGAAAATAAATTTTCTGAAATTTAAATCAAGGCTGAAGATATTTTTAGTAGATCTAATTATTTTTATACATAAAATATTCGTACTTTTTAAATTGAGAAATCTAACGGAGGTTTTGTTGATAAAGAGACTGCTCCTCCGTTTCTTTTCAATAGCATTAGATTAGTACATATACGTAGTATATATATATATATATATATATGTACACACACACATATATATATATATATATATAAATATATATATATATATATATATATAAAAGGTATATTAAAGGTATTCAAGAGTTTATATTTCAAGTAAATAACATTTTGTGTTTCCTTTCAACTCAACTACGAAAATAAGCAATCAGTATATTGTAGTTGTTAAAAGTCAAAATTTAGCCCCTATGTATCTATAATAAGAATATCAGATTAATATGGGTAACTCAAAATATGAATTAGTAAAAACGGTGTTTCAATTTGTGTCATTCTAAATTATATAATACCTAATCATCGGTCCCTATAAAAATTGTCGAATTTGTTTTAGTGTATTTTCTTAATGCTTATAAGATGTTGAGAACTTTAATATTGCAGTTCCGAATTGTTTATTTTGATATAAATTTTAGTTACACTCAGATTTAAATAGACGGAACTTCCATTACTGTTCTTAAAATAATGTCAGTTGTTGCCCCATGACGACATTCGCGGGACATGGGAGGGTACACGTTGCCGCGTGTCTAATAATTCATAGTTTTATTCTAAATTAATACATAAAACACACACACGCATACACAAATATATTCAAATACAAAAAAATTAAAGATTAATAATATAAATGATTACTTAGATCACCAGCGTTTGAGTCAGCAACAAATCTGATAAATTAAACAAAAATTAGGTACATCACATTTTTAACGATAATTAAATTAATGCTAAAAATATACATCAATACAAGGTAAGTGTAAATTATCATGTAAGATATCCACAAAATTGTCGTCAAATTTTAAATATAGTGCCAGTCAAAGAAAACAAATAATAATAATATAACAGTGTTATAAATATTAAAAGTCAACTAATAAAAATATATGAATGTAAAATAATAATTATACAGTAATATAAAATTTACTGAATATGAAATTTACAAATATAATAATATTACCAATAATAATAATGGAATAAACAATAAAGTAATAGCAAAACGTTTATTTACCAGCTAATGCTTCTTTCACTGTATAATAAGCTTATAAAAACTCCACTCTGCTCTAGAAATGAATGCTTTTCAAAATTTTTAAAATTACAGCCAATTTATCAAAATAATTGACACTATAGCATATAACACTTTATCAGACCCAGGAGACGCTTAATGAATTTAATGTTATGCCTCTACCTAGTTAATATATCTATGTTCATCACAATTTAAAGAAAAATAGTTAATATTTTTATATCTTTTTCCTGCTAAATATCGAATTGTGCATTTCTCAAAAATAAAAATTTTATTTGACTCTACGGCAGTAGCCCGAAAGGGCAACCCAAGCTTCATGATGCCGTGGAAATAAACAAATATAGCTAATATAGCAGGACCTTATTTTTGAGCTACCTTTGATAGTGTTCCAATAAATTTTTCTATAAGTTTTACATTTTTAAAGTTACAGCTTCATAGAGAATTTTATTTTATTTGTTTTATTTAAATATATATTTTTCAGCAGCTCTTTTATGAAATTGTTTTCATATTTTTTAATGTAGTATTAATATTTAGTAATAAATTATTGTTTTCGAACCATTCATTTATATTGAATATATTTGGCGTTAATTTTGTAGAAATTCATAATTCACAATTAAATGAAACTACGTGATGTAGTATTATTTCTACTTTCTTTAAGTTCTTTAGTACGACCTAGGTTTTGTTGTATTGCAACAGCTTCAGGTGGGTTATTAGCAAATATTTTCTTGATATAGATTGATTCTTTTACACGTTAAGGATTTTTTTCATATTAAAAAAAAGTTTCAGAATTAAAGCCTTTGATAATTATTAAAGTCGTGTTATGCGCACGAACAAACACTGAGATCATTTGTATGAACGAGGATAAGTAAGAGTTTATAGAAGAATATTGTTCATCATCTTTTTTACTAAAAATCTGGTTTGTTGCTAAGTCGTGGTGGATTAACATTACGGAGAACAATGATAGGTGCGCCAATTTTTAATATCAAGACGTGCGGTAGCGTCTCTGGAAAATCAAGTGAATTTAAGTAATCAGTAGGATAATTTACTACCTCGTCTTATAAGTTAAAGAAACTTCTTAAAGTTGAAGACTAATAAGTTGTCGTCTCGCCTGGTAGTTTTTTAATATTGCAATTAATTGCACTTGCATCACTATTTTTAGTTGCTAATATAATACGTTCACTGAGCCACTGGCGACTTTTGTTTCTCTGTGCGACATTTTGGAAAACATTGTAAATCAATTTGTCAGTGCTTGACGTGATTTTATAAAAGTTTGTTGGCAATGTAAAACATTGTGTGGATTCGTTGATTGCCATTTTCCTATTTACACTTTCCAACGATTGTTTTACGAAACATTCAGCAGATGTTTCATTTTGTGCTTGTACACGCATATTGGTTTTCAAAGTCATTTTATGTATTTGTCGCTATAAGACTGACAATTTGAGATATGCATTAAGTTCATCAGCGGGTGTTGATCGTGGTATAACGGGTAGAGTTTGCCGAAAATGACTAGACAATAAAATGACTATACCACTGAAGATTTATTCATTCCATCTCAAATCTTGTAGTATACGATGAAGCGCTTCAAATGTTTTTTGTGCATACTACTACATTTGTCCCACATTGTGTTGACATGAGTGGATTCCTTTACCCATTCCAGAAGTTTTGCTAATATTGCATCTTGGTGTCCCATTGATTTGGATATTCAGGGGCAACTTCAGACCTGAATGTGCTGTTCGACCACCATCATCAGTGTTGCCCCAATTCCGGATGACGTAATTACAATAATGTTTGTGATCGTATAATTTCTAAAAAACTTTCTTTCGGATGAACAAATGTAACCAATTCCTCAACATTGAAGTGTGGTGCAAATCACGATCGAAAGGATCGTTTGCACATCGATTCAGTGCATCCATTCCTAATTGTACCAATGTTTTGTTAGCGTTTGCCACATATATGTCCTCAATCAAAACCATTTCGATTCGAATTTAATGTCCGGATTTTTATTTGTTGCTCGCGAACGACGAAGAATGTCTTCGTTCATGTAACCTTCTCGTTTTTCCCAAAAATCTTATGGAATGGAGAGAAAGCACGTTGTCAATGTGATCGCAAATAACGTGCGTATTTGCTGCGGTGAAGCAGTATCGCGCATCAGCGAGTAAATTGTCCCATTGCGCTTTTTTTTTCTAAAATACTTAATTCTTACGATAAACTTCACCATAAGTGGCACATACTTGACTGTTTATTATTTTCAATTCTTGGAAAGATATCGGTCCATGCACATTGATTAACAGTAACCGCAAATAAAAGCATTCTGCATTGTTGGTTAGATACTATACCTGAATGATAATTATATGTAATGACGGCAAATACTATAATTCTCCGGTTTGTCAAGACAACGTGAAAAATATTTATATGAAATATTTTGGCCATTATTAACAATTACATACTATACCTGAATAATAATGCGATTAGGAGATTAAACAAAGTATGAATGGAAGACAATATAAAACATCTTTTTTTTCTTCAAAATCAACTATATTTTCGTCATAATACATTACAAATATGTTGTGTATTATACTTTGTTTAGATTAGATCTATTAATGGTTCATATTTTATCGATATACCATAAGTACGCAAACAATTGTAATAAATTCATGAGCTATTTTTTTTGTTTATTGACGTCCCTTCAAATATGACAAATATCAAACAACTTTTTGTTTTTATTTTCATATTGCAAAACATATGTTTTGTGTCAAGAACCATTTTGGGTGTACGCAGAAGAATTCATTAAAATTTCATCGCAAAAGAAAAACATACAAAATTTATTTTTATTTATATTTATTTGGTGGGCCTGGCCCCTAGTGGGGTAACCCACCAAAGTTTCATTACAGAAGGATCAAACCATTGATGGATGAATTGAGGAGCGTGTAGAGGAGAAACATACAAACAATTTGTTTTTATTCATCAACGATTGAATTTTCATTATTTGATAATACATTGGTCTTTTAGATAGGTACTTTCAATATCTATTAGTAATAGTTATTGAAAGTACCTATCTAAAAGACCAATGTATATATTAAGCATTCTCGACTTCTGCTTCTAAATTATTTAATATTGGTTCTTTCATTGTTAAATTGACAGAATTATTTAAAGGAAATTTGTTTGATTTATTATTATCTCTTTGAATTCCATTTTTACTTTCTAAATAATATTTTGTCTCTACTCCGCAAATTTTACAACGATTAAAATTGGATGATACAATAATTATTGCATCGCATTTAATATAGCGACTGTTAAACTTACAAACGGATTGGATAAGCATCCAATGGCAATTCTTATCCAATCCGTTTGAATGTTTCTGGAAAAATAACATTTTACTTAGGATAGGAATTGTTAGATACATATACATTTTATTAATTATTAAAATTTATATATTTGTGATATTGATCCTTATAATTTTTGGCATTTCGCCTACAACTCCATATATATCCTCTGTATTGAATAATATTTCTAAGCTTGCTTACAGATTTGTATGCCAGATACAGCTATTTTATTGACATCGTTTCAAATATGAGAAATGTCAAATTACTTTTTTATTTTTTCTACTTTAATAGTGCAAAATATATAATTTTTGTGCCAAGAACATCTCTTGTGCCAAGAACTCATCAAAGTTTCATTACAAAAAAAACATACATTCATTTTTATTTATATAGATTACGAGCGTACACAGAAAATTCTAAAAAAAAGAGAACAAACATACAAATATTCATTTTTGTTTACAACGATTAAAAAAAATAATATCCGACTAACAGTCTGACACAAAGCATTGAATTTATGTAAGCATCAAATGTATAATCTATTTAAACAAGAAAATTAAAAACGATGATTAGAAAAAAAACACACATCAGTTCCAATAACATTTAATCAGTTATCTATAGAGATCTATCAAATAACTCTATTAGTGTATTTCTTAAGTGTTCAATAGATCTATTCTACTGTATCAACCGATTTAGTACCCAATTTATTAATTTGATACAATATTTTATTTCTGGTGCATAGTATATTACTAATAAAGCCTATATGATTTATGCTTTTCATTAAATTTATTTTCATGTGAATAGGTCAAAATAAAGTGTCGTTATTGTGTTATTATGGAAATAAAAAAAACAACAACCATGTAACAGGTTCACCTTACTAAGAGTTTGAGATACGATTAATATTTTATTCTATACTGGCATAAGGAAATGGTGTAACGGAGAAACTATTAATATTTTATAACCTTTGTTTTGAATTACCCAATGAGAGGTCGCTGACAACCGTCGATCAGTACTGCAAAGACAGCAGATGGTATTGCGCGCATATTTTGTTCACAGCCGAACAAATATTCGAAATTTTTTGTGGTCGGGAACACCTGTAAAAAGCAAATTAAAAAAGAAAAATTATTGTGTTTTTAAATGTAAATACTCATATATTTCCCTTTAACGCGTGATATGTAAATTAGGTGTGTGAATTCAATTGTTTAGTCTATTAAAAAAAATTAAACTGAGGCAAGTGACAGAGGAACCTGGCAAAATGGGTTATATTACCTGAAACGGCTATATTTCCCAATGAGGTGAAAAAAATACACGTTTCAAGTAATATACGCTTTTAAATTTTTTTTAATTTTAAATTACATGCCTTTCATGACTTATTTTATTTTATGTAACATTATTTGTAGGTGTTGCACGTAGTTTCATTATTCTTTTGGAATTTTTTTGAACTTCAATGGTTAAATTATTTTTAATATCAGTTCAGTTTCAAAGTTATAAATTGCAGTTTATCTCGCAAGAAGAGTAGGAAAGTAAGGTAAGTAATAAAGTATTATGGAAATAACCAATTGCAATGCAAAATCCAATTAGCAACGAATTTGCTTACGTACTGCAGTAAATCTTGGAAATGTTCTGGAGGTAATTTGGAAAGGATGCTGTCATATCCTAGTGAACCTCTCATTATATATATATATATATATATATATATATATATATATATATATATATATATATATATATATATGCTTTCTTTCGTTTCACATTACGTTCACCTAGTATTAATCTTGTTCTTTTTTCCAATTTGAAGTAATGGCATAATGATTAACTAGTGTTAATACTTGTAAGTACATGCCTTCATTCATTTTAAATTGTACCTTGTTTCTCTACGATTCTTTATAATTTTGTGGTATCAAGGGCGATCTTAGTACCATGATATATTTATATTTTTCTTTGGTTAGTAAGGTTACGCTTCAAGAAAAATATTTATTAACAATTAAATGAAATTACGTAATGTAGTATTATTTCTACTTTTTTAAAGATCTTTACCACGACCTAGGTTTCGTTGCATTACAACATCTTCAGGTGGGCTATTAGCAAAAATATCTTTGTTAATAGCCCACCTGAAGATGCCTTGCACTAGAAGACGTTGAAAGTAAAAGTAATACTACATCACGTAGTTTCATTTAATTGTGAATAGAGAATTTCTACAAAATTAACGCCAAATATATTTAATATTTAAAAAATATTTATGTCTAAACAAGTGTACCAGAAATATTAAAACTATATTTAATTATAATTTAGGTACAAATGGAAAAATTAATGTAAAACTTACTAGTATAAAAGGGGATTATAAGCGTATCATAAACATATATTTTAGCATCCTATCTCATTGTAAATTTTTGACGATGATTTACTCAAGTTTTTTACTTCAAATCTTATTTCCTCGCAAACGCAAACGAACACAAAAACAAATATGACGAATATACTGTGTAAACAGCACATCGATAGAAAGGGCTTTCAAAGGTAGACGCCTTTCTTAAAGGAAATAAAATCGGAAACTTGTTGAAGCGACTTCCGTTTTGTGCCTTTATACACTGGAAAAACGAGTTACGCATATTTGTTTAAATAATGAGCGGATATCCATTTAAGAAATTGAAAGACAAATAATTTTTACGGTAAATTGATGAAAATTAAATTTAACAGGAAATTTGCAACGGTATTTTTCATGTCTGTGCATTTAAATTTCTTGTGTTAACCTAAACCTGTTGATGAATTTATATAAATCTAAGTAGCTATTACTTCAATTTATTTTTTAGTAATAGCTACTTAAGCTACTTTAGCTATTACTACAATTTATTTTTTTCGCCAATTTTATACCGTTTTTATTTTATTACAGTTCAATTGCAATTAATACAAAAAACCTTAAAACCTTAATCAAATGACCCTTTGAAAAAATATTGTTAGTTAAGTATTTTTCTATGGGTTTTGAAACCATTTGTAAATCGCATATATCTGGCCATGGTTGAAGGAATAAACATCCACTTTTTTGGCATTTTTATAAACCTATACAGCTATGTGTCACGACGATGCCAGTTTTACAACCCTAAGTATGTTACTCGTTTTACAATATATACTTCGAAATGTAGGTAATGCATTAAACTAAAATAAAACGTGTATATTTTAATAGCAATTTATTATGTTAATTCAAGGCAGCAACTATAAAAATATGAAGCTGAAAACTGTTGTGGAGTGCTTAAAATAGATCAATATAAAATTAATAGTGTTCTTAGTAGATATTTTTGTAAATTTAAAAAAGAATATTACAAATCTCGTAAATAAAATCGGTCCGAAAAATATTTAACGTGGTCAAATTAATTTTTTTCAACGACAAAAATTTTGAAATAATTGGTGGGAAAATTATTTATATTTTCATTACTCTAATGTGATAATTAGTATTCAGCCTGAAAGTATTACTTTGGATTATTTTTTAATATATTAAAGCAGTTTTTAAGAAAAATACAATAGTTTTTAAAAAAATGGAAAAAAAAATTCTATTATTATATTATTGTATTTTTCTTAAAAAGACTAGTTTTTAAGAAAAAAAACACAATTTTGTAATAATAAAGTATTTTTTCCATAATTATGTTTTCAAATCACACCTGAAATTTTGAATTTTATCATCAATGTACATACGTATACATCTTAGACTCTATAAATTGTATGCTTGCTTTGTCTAAACGACATTTAAAACAGGATTTTACAGGTTAATTTTCGAAATCACCGTCTCTTTTGTTTCATCTTCTTGACATTTTTCATACATCTCGTATGCTATTAATTTGTTATTTTTGCCCACAACTACTGTCTTTTTTGACATGAATATTTATATGTCGTTATTACTTTAATTAAGAAATTGAACGTCCCTGTATTCTACCATTTCAGTCAAAATAAATTAATTCATTCACTTTATCTTACATCCCAAAATAATACAGTATATATTTCATTCAATTTTAAGATAAATATAAAAATCTAAAATTTTAAATTATTTATATTTACATTATTTTTGTTAAGAAGAAGCGCAGAACTCTGTTCAGGAGAGAAAAACTACTTATCACAAATCTTAATCAGATAACTCGACTATACCTGTATGGTTTATTTGCCCACCTGGGAGAAAGATAACTGACGTGGTGTAATAAAAAAATATTTTAAACATTGTCTTTAGCTACACAAAAAATACACTCGTAAGAAGCCGGGCAGATCGATAATTTTTCATAAACAATAACAAAAAATTTATATTAAAACGTATATACAAAAGTTCTGTCAATACAGTTGATGGGAAAAAAGCGTGTACGGGTACTTTTTTATGGAAACTTTTAAAGGTTATATTCAAACATGGAATGCTTGGCTCAGGTGTCGTTCAACCTTGACCAGAGAGGGACTTATTCCAGCATTAGTACCACCTGTGAATTATGTGTATATTTTTATGTTTGAATCCATGAAAATCTAAAATTTTAAAGAACTTTTTGCTAAATGCAAGAAAATATAAAAGGCTTTTATAAGAGTATGGGAAACGAAGTTTCGATATAGAAAATGTCTGTGATCTGCCGGATTAAATAATTTTACGAGTGTTTGTGAAGAATTACTCGTCCAAAAAAGCTGCCAGAATGCAGGTCTCGCGTAAAAAGGGGATTTAATATACCATATGATTAATGCTTCTGTAATAAAATTTTCAAGAACCACAAAGAAAATGCTACTACTGAAAACAGATTAAAAAAAAGGGGTGTGGCTGTGTCATCGACACGGCCGTATGTTGTACGTGAATACGTCTATATACCGGCTTATATTTTTAAAATAAAATATTTTTATAATATTTTTTTATTCTAACACCTTATTATATTCACTGTCACTACTTTCAACTAATGTTTTTTTTACAATCGATAAATTTTGACGACAGCTGACGATTAAAATTTAAACGAACATCGTAGCTTTTCCGAATCAAAAGTTATACTAATTGCAAATCTCGATACGCAACAAATCGTCACTGTTCTCACTTATTGTAATGAATTCTTTGATCCTTTAGCTATCCAGTGGTATAATTTTTATATCACTGGATAGCTAAAGGATCAAAGAATAATTTTTGATACGGAGGATAGATTCGAAACTGCAACGCCAAACTGTATCCCCCGATTTTATTATCATTAGGTTTTTTGGATCGTCCCAGTATGGTAGCAAATTTAAAAACGTATTCATGTCAAAAATCACTTGCCTGAAACCAAAATTTGATAGAATTTAGAACGTAATTTTATATGGACAAAGATTTATTTCGATCCGCTGTTTTAAAAATGATATTCTACACATTAATGTACCTAAAAAATAAACTATTTAAAATCTGATAAAGGCACCCTTGGATAGGTATTTCTTACAGTATGGCTTTGGTACTTTTATCATTATCGACCATTGAGACACATTTGAAATTATCAAAATCATTCAAAAGATTTTATTACTATCAATAGAATAATTAAGACTACCACTAAAATGAAATAGGTTACTAAGCTGAGAATGAATTTGCATAATTCAAGTTTCTCTGTTAAATTGAACACAAATATTTGCATCTTTTGTAATAAGGTCGACGTCTTAACTGCCTTAAGATGAATTTAATATTCGCCGCATATTTTTGAATGAAGAACCTTTCTGATCAAATAAAGATTAAGTTTATGCAAATGTACATCAAGTTTACAAAATATTCTTGGAAAATTAAATACATTTGCGGGAGTTTATCTCAAGTCTTGTTTTAACACTTTAATAATTTTTTAAATTCTTTTTAAAATATTACTGTTTTAATTACGAAGTTTATGAAAATTAAGTAATGTCGAAAATATAGTTCTGGTGGAATAGATATCTGAATTAGTGTAAAGAGTTTGGGATTTGAAATTCTATTGAAAACGGATTTTTTATGTTTATTGCAAAATCTCCTTATAGGACACTATGAAGAGAAAATTTTATTTACCAAAGATTACATTTTTGTTTTTACCGGATTTGGAGCAGAACCAAACGGCGCGGTGCTTTGGAGTTTGCGTAAAACGGTATTTTTTATGTTAAAATTAATGTCTACATAACGAGGCATATATAGTGATAGTGAAGAAAGATTGGTATCACAGATGTAAAGACATATCTAATGGTGTTTAAATGCTAATTGTTAGCCATTAGAACTTTGTGGGTATGCAAAAAATCGATTTAGATTTCAAATATTATATACTTGCACTTAATACCCCAGAGAACACAAAAATAATTACCACTTTGTCTCCTCAACAAGAGTATTCCTAACTATTGTAATATATGTTGGTTGATATGGTTTATAATTAAGTCAAATTTAAACTTTCTACGTCAGTTTCTGTAACATACGGAGACGGATCTGAAAGAGGTGAACTTATAAGTTTCATTCTTTTGAGGCATAGAACTAAAAAAATGGTTATTATGTTATAAAATCTATTTTTGTTGCTTCATAATGATTTGATTTCGTAAAGGGGAAGTATAACGCCGCTATTATTATTCGCAATTCTATTTTTATGTTTTTACTTGCATATTATGAAAATAAAACTCGTCCATGGCGTTAATATTATTTACACTTTTTTTCATTCTTTTCAAAGTTAAGCAATTTGGTAATGCACGACGTGGTGTGTAATATAGTTTATACTTGTTCATTGTTATTTACCTCTTCGAGAGCACTTTGTTGGCGAATTGTATTTCGAACATCATCTGATTCAATCGAGTGTCTCCGCGTTCGAAAAACATTCAAGCCACAATTAAAACACCAAAACATTGTACGTTTTAATACGTAAGTGTTGTATTAGAAAAAACAAATCCAAGCCAAGCCAAGCCAAAAAGCCGTAAAAAGTTCATAAAAAAATAAGAAAAACTCAAGAACATAAGTAGTAAATAATCTCCACGTAACGGAAACGTAAGTATTAATTTGTTTGACTTTTAAAGGTATTTGCGAGTGTTATCATAATGAAAAATAAATAAACCATTAATATTTTGGAATCACAGAATAATATCACCATTAAAAAGCAAATAATAATTCATTTAAATAATAAATGAAACACTATCACTTTAAAGATTTTCAAATGGCAATATTTTTTAATTCCATATTGTAAGCAACAGGTAACAGTTGATTTATTTATTTATAAAAAATAATAGTGAACTTCCTAATGCTATGTTTATAGAAAATGATTTACCTATTTTAATATTAAACATGAATTATCTCAGTTACAAACAAAATGTCTGCCGCAACTTCACTAGGCCAAATTTTTTCATTCTTTTTTATGTAGTATTGACTTGTATTCTTGGGTTATAACTACCAAGGTAGTATCTGGTAGCTTTGTTTTTTTAGTCATTCTTATTTCTCAGGAAATGAAATATTTAGTTTGACCCTAAATTAAACTGAATCAGAAATTTTCTTGAAAAGATAAAAATAATATGTTTAATACACAATTGATATACGATTATGTGTGCAAGTACATATAAAGACACATCTTTCATTAAATCTGATATTGCAGTTGCATACCAAGATTCAATCAACCTTTCAACTACAGTTACAAAGTATGTTGCTCATTACCAGCTATTAAATTAAAATTTCCTTAATTTTCTTCAAATCTCCTTCACTATGTGCTTTATTCGTATTAAATCTTAAACATTTTGAAAAGCGTTCATTACTCACTGAAAACTGTGTTAAGCCCACGATATGCTAACAATATCGGACATTATTCGATAGACGAGTAGATGTGAGAGATACGTAAAAAAATTAAGTTATAAATACAGATTAAATGCAAATTAATTTCGAAACCGAACATTAGCAAGAAAAATTTTGCAGATATTTAAGACTCATATATAACTTTGTCAAGAGCATACATGGGTAATAGTGAAATTTTCAAAATAATATTGACTTGAGAAAATTCTAATGATTAGATCATGTTCTCCAACTTTTACCGTCACATCATGCCCTATTAAATCTGAGGGTACGTGCAAATGAAGTGAATTAATATCAATTCGGTAAGGTTTCTTTACAACTCGGAGAAAGTAGATTTGAAAAAATTAAAGAAATTGTTTTAAGACACGCTGCTATAACGAATGAATGTAGTTGATTTAAAAAAAATAAGGAAATTGGTTTCAGACATGTTCTTAAACTCTTATAAGTTAAGGAAATTGACTTGTGTTACATTACTGTAATAAATGAATATGGCAGAGGAGATTTAAGAAAAAATTTAGGGAAATTGGCTTGAGAGTCGTTGCGATAATAAATTAATGTAGCAGAGTTGATTTAAAATTATTAAGGAAATTGGCTTAAGACACGCTGCTATATCGAATAAGTATGGAAGATTATATTTAAAAAAAATAAGGAAACTGGCTGGAAACACGCTACTTTAACGAATGAACATGGTAGAGTAGATTTAAAACAATTAAAGAAATTGGCTTGAGACACGCTGCTATAACGAGTGAAGTACGATATCATATTCGCATACAATACAAACCCTTGTATATCGTCAATAAATAGTGTTTAAAAAAATAATTTTAATTAAATTAGCATCTCCATATAATTAACCATGAGCTTTATTAATTAAAATAAAAATAATTATGAAAGCTATATACCAAAGAATAGGATCAATATTCTTCTTGAATGTATTATTTGGGAAAACAGGTTTCACGCTGGTAGTGGCAAGAACAGAAGTATTGGAACAACAAGTCCTGTATCTATTTTGGGACAATTGTTTATAACAGCAAATAGAAAAAAAATTTGTAACGAATTATTAAAATTTTGAAATGTTCATAAAAAAGTACAAAATTTATGAAGTAAAACTTGGTCTAAGCATAAAAAAATTTTATTTAATTTTAATACTGAAAAAGAAGGCCTATAATTCAAGAAATATAAGATTCAATATCACTGAAATTGCAGTGTAATTTGAAAAAAAAACAAGAAACAACACCATACTATTCAATGTTTCCAGATGGAATAAAGAATTAGGAGAAAAAATCATCTTCGAACTGCTTTGATATCTATTAGTATTGTGCTAAAATACGTTTTTCTCCAAATTGCTTTTAATTTTCCGCCATTAACAGTTTTTTCTTTCTTCCCCACAATTAAGCAAAGCGCACGTAATGTAATCTTCTTGATTTTTTTTCTGTTCCCAAGTTCATTAAAATTTAATTATACTGTTTATATAATTAACTAATTCTCACTACTTATCATCATTACGAAAATCATAAAGATTTTGCACTACCAATATAGATTCAAAATCACGAATCCAAATTATATACATGTATTATTAAAGTAAATTTAACCTTTTGTGACATTCAAACTCGTTATTAAACCCTTACTAATGAAATTATATTAAATCTAATATATTCGACTTCGTAGAAATGTAGAAAAATGCAAATTGAAATTACGTTAAATTTAATCATAATACTGCTGTGGTAACTTTTGAAACTTATATCCACATACAGTATTACGACCATCGCTAGCTTCATTGCTGTCATAGCTCTTACGAATGTTAAATAAAACTCTCAGTTTCCAACTGCAAGACTGCAACTAAATTTGAAGTAACTTTTTTATTTAATTACATTTATTATGTGATGTAACTAACATTAAGAAAACAACGATATCTACTAACACTAAGAAAGACAGACTTTTAGTAACCTTTATTTTCAAAAAGAAGTCTATTTAATATTATGAATAAAATGAATACAGAAATAATTTAACCAGAATTTACATCTGCATAAACATTCATAAAAATAAAAACGAATTATGAATGATGGTTATATGTAGAGTGGAAAATTAATAACATATTAAAATGTTATAGTTTCAAATACGAATATTGTGAAGTTGTTAAAATATAAAACTATGTTTTCCATAAACCGATTTAATGATTTTAAATTTTGAGGTTCGAATGACGTTGATTTTGGAATATTTTAAAACATTACGGTAAGTGGAAACTTTATGAAATCACTTAAATATGATCGTACCGGTTAATACTACAATATTTCAATAAGGGACAAAGTAGTTATTTAATTTGAAAAATTAATTTAATAATTAATTTAGTAGTGCAAGAAGGCATATTTGTCATATTTTACACTAAAGTCAGAATATTGACGTTATCATGGAACATATATTTTAAAGTGACTATTTCCGATGCACAAGAAATAACAAATTATTGTGATATTAAACAAAATTTTCTCCTATAAATGTATATGTTAATTATATTAAAAGTAACTGATGTAAGCCTGGAGTTTTTAAATAGAAAAATGATCTTAATTCTATTCCATTATTAATATATCTTCCAAACCTTTTCTTCTTCTTCCTTTACGCCACTTTTTATATTTGATGATATATTCTCTTCATCTCATCTCGCTTCTCTTTCTACATCTCATCTAATCACACTTTCTCTTATAACTCCTGTCAAACTCTTCTCCATCTTTTCTGATCACTCTGCTCCATCTCACGTTGGCCCCTCTTTATGTATACACACAATTTGCTCTTGTGCGGTTATTATAAACGAGACCGAACGAAAAAACGTATTCCTGAAAAGGTTTGCCTCTTAGTTTGTATGTACGGATGTTGGTCAGTCGCAAGTACCATGGGTGTAAAGTAACTCCATTATATTATTTTAATAAGTAAAAAATTATAGAAATTTATTGTTATAGTTTTGAAATACTTCTTCTATGTTATATCACTGCAAACATTTTGAATGTATTGGACCATGTATACATATATATATATATATATATATATATATATATATATATATATATATATATATATATATATATATATATTATACTTATAAGTATATATATATATATATATATATATATATATATATATATATATATATATATATATATATATATATATATATATATTTAAGGTGTATAGGAGTCATGGTTGATGAATATATTATAAAATAGCCTAGAGGCCTAGTTCGGCGTATTCAAAATGCATGGACTTTTGCCCTCAGTATTATTCACTGGAATTAGGTAGAATACAAAAACAAATTTAATTAATTAATTTCCTTTCAGCATTTTTTGAAGATTACTCATTTATATTATTAAGGTTGTCAATGAGAGAAGGGATTTCTCTTTAATCTCTTATTATTCTGCGACGTAAATTATTCAAGACCTTACTTAGTATGTATTTATTTTAAATTAGATTACTCCCATAAAATGTTTTACCTGATTTCTTATTAATTGGTAATTGGAATAGTGAATATGTAATGCAAAAAGTGCAGACATTCAAAATTATTTATTCGTTACTTACTGGCAAAGATTTCATTTTATAGCCGCTTTTTAAAAAAAAGCTGTAATAAAATCGGGGCATTATATTTTATGACATTTTCTTTCAGTTTTCCTAACAGCTATTTAAATTGATCGTTCTATGTCGTCGGTGGCAGTGATTATATTAACATAATAAAACGACAATTTTGGGCATCTTATTTACGAGGATAGATGTCAAAAGTAGCATAATTGAAGCATTTCTTGAATGTGATAAGAAATGGGATGATATGCTAAATGCATTTCAGATGATATATGACATTTAAACGTAATAACATGCTAAATAAATTTAAGTAGAATAGAACATCACAAAACGGTTTGCATCTATAATAATTATGATAAATGCAAAAAACATTTTCTAAATATGCCCGCTTTCCAACCTGAAAATTTATATACAAAAAGTATTCAGAATGGTAGTTAAAACTTCCCTCGTGACGTCTATGTACTGAAAACTATTTAAGTATTTATAAATATTTAGCGATTTGAGCTGTGAACTGTCGTGTCCCGAGTATCTATCTATTTTTATTTTACCCACTCTTTACTAAATATTGATGATTAGATCATTAGTGATATCTAGTGCGTTATGAACTTTTAAATGATTTTAGTTTGTTTCATGGAAAATTAGACTTTTTGCATTAGAAAACTTTTATGTAATATTTAAAAAAATCTAAATTTTTCATAAAAAACCAAACAGAGTGAAAAATTAGCGATTTGAGAAAGTTTTTCTCGGAAATAGGCAGTGGATTGGTTAACGGAAGGGTAAACTTTGAAACGTGAATCAGAAATTTATTAAATATTTTTATTTTAATTTTAATTATTTTGTATATACTTGACTTTCTAATTTCATATTATCAAAATTAAAATATTTTGAGTAATTTATGACTGTCAGATCTTTAACAAACGGTTCAACTAGTTAGCAAATGAAACTGTATTTTGATTGGCAAACCGATTTTCAACTCAACTGGTTTACGACCCGATAAATATTCATCACACGACACAACTCAAGTGTGACGAATTTATATTTTCATTCTATGTCATGTGCACTGAATCCAGTATAATTTTGATATCTTCTGCATTTCGATAATATCATTTTAAACATTATACTAAATATCTTAAAGGAATATACTATATGTTATATTTAACAAATTGAAGTATTGTATCTTTAATATGCGGAGCGGAAAGACGATCTTCTTTAATACCGTCAAGAATATCAGCGAAGTTGAATGCAAAAAATAAATACAACTTACACTTTTCGAAGAAATATAAATATTGTAAGAAACAGTTTATAGCGTTCTACAGAATGTAAAAATTTTTTTAAAGAAACATATATATATATATATATATATATATATATATAGAGAGAGAGAGAGAGAGAGAGAGAGAAAGAGAGAGAGAGATAATGTAATGGTAATATATACCCGTGGCTTTGCTGGAATAAGTTATTAATGCGGCGAAAGTCCGTTTGGATGCTTGTCACCTAATTTAAATAGGTAGATACAACTATTCAGGCGAAGATCATGATATAAATTAAGGATAAGAAGATATAAATTAAGGCATAAGCTATTTCCTAATACGACAATAGTATGATTTAATTATAATAAAACTTGGTGTTTTTATTCAATAAATGAAATAAAGTATATGTATAACAAGTACATAGCCCATGATTGTCGATAGTCGTAAACTTCTCTGTTTAAAATTTTATTATTTGTTATAAACTTATCTTGAACCAAGGTAGCACTATGTTTGAACAAATATTTCGGATTTATTGAATCATGAATCGCATGGACCTACCTAGGCAAATGAAATCAGTGTTATATCTGCGTGCAGAATCGCATTGCACTGATCGCTGTCTAGTTGTTTAGTGAATAGTAATTAGACGAATCCTATGCGTCATCCTAATAATTACTAAATGAATGACTTTGCATGCAGTCAGATGCTAACTTCAGTAACTGACGAATGAGACTTCAGAGACTGAAGTCGAGTTACGTCCAGACGTTGCAATTTGCCACTACACACATGAAGTTATAAGACAATTTTAATTTCAAATACATGCAGTTTATTGGTATCAGATAATTTTAAACTACTTTTAATTACATATATTTTTGTGATATTGTTATGAATTACCTTTTAAGCAATTAAAGATATGTATTTATTTGAATCATTTTGAGCAATAGCAAATATATTCATAAAAATCAATAACGGTTCGCTACAAACTCCACAAGTCACTTAGAAATTATATTCTAATAATAAAAATAATACTCCAACAAGTCACAAGTTATTTCACTCCTAACATATTTATAAAGAAATTCGAATAATTTTAAAATTTGTTAGAAGTATGATTTTGTTATAAAAGTTTACTTCACTTAAAAATATTTTAAAGATCCTGCTTTGTTACTATCATTTTCTCGCAAAACCGATATCTTTCTTTATTTTTGTTCAAAATAGAAACTTTCCGACATCGTCTTTTAGTTGACAAATGCTCATTTCTTTCCGAGTCTCTTTAGGTCATAAAAAGTAACAAGATCTAACGTACCTTGCTAGAATCCAACTTTAAACCAAATAAACTCTGCTATTTAACACCAAAAGTTCACCACTAAGGAGTGTTTCAAACAAGTTAATCATACTTTATGAGTTTTCATGAAAAAAGTTCATAAAAACCTCTATCGAGATAAGTAAAATTTAGAACTTCATTTCAATGTAATTTAATACCCAGGCCAAAGGTTTTGTGAAATGTATTATTTAGAGATAAAATAGTTCAAGAAAAATGTATGTCATGAAAAAAATGAAATAATTCGAAACTTCGCCATTTTAATGACTATACCCTTTGAATATGTATACCTATGTGTTATTAACGTATTAAATATAGTTAAATTAAGTTTTACATACTGAGCAGCGAAGTCGTTTTGGTGCACATACATACGTATATATATATATATATATTGCCGTAACCTGAAACATATATTTTAAAAACTTATATTTTAAACAACAATATTCCGTTAGATATCGTAGTTAAATATTTCAAATTCGAACAATGTCAAACAATGTTATAATGGTATTAATTAACGAATTTTACTTTTGAGAAAATTTTGTAATAAAAAATATTTTTAAAATACTCATTACTAAATATCATTAAATGAAACACATTTTTTTCATCTATACACCCATGCGTGCGTGCGTATATATATATATATTCTTCCGATGTAATCTGGTGGCTGATAAATTTTTAATTGCAGTACACATTAAATGTTTTATAGAATAAAATTTTTCAACAAGTTTGAAAACCGATTAGGTTCACTTAATTACTTTTCGCGCTCAGCGTTCTATTAACACGAAGGAAATAATTTGGGGTGTTAAAAGTGAACGTAACAAAATTTGTGAATTTAATTTATAGCAAAATCATCTAAAATCTGCAGGAATTATGTTAGTAAACAACTTACGTAATGGAGTACACGTTTCTAGGCCTTCTTATTTATGGATTTCTTTGAAAACTTCAGTACTTTTTGCTTAAAACCGTCCAAAATTTAAAACGGTTTACGTCGAGGATAAATAATTTCAGCCTAAATTAAAGTCCATTAATTGTGTGAGTTTATACTAATATACAAATTAGTGATCAAGAAATATGGATATGAAGTCTATGTATTAAGAATATTTTACCTCTATCATGAAATAAGTATAAATAGGCGGCCGCGAACATAGAAAATTTGCCGGTTTTAATTGCCTACGTCCATATAGTAGAAATTATTTACATTCTTATTGCCATTTTGAAAAATGTAAAATGATAAGAATATACGCGTAAATATAAAGCTTTAGCATAGGTCATAACAGCCAATGAAAAAAGAGTTAAGTTAACTCGGTTTTCTATATAAAATTGTAAAGAAAATTCAAATATGTTTGTTCAGAAAATAATAAATTCTTGCAAATACTCTTACCAGAATACGCAAGTAAGAGAAAATTAAAGAAAATAAAAGCGGACTTAGAAATCCCAACAATAGTCTGTTTCAAAATTCAACCATAACATATCGTATTCAAGACAGATCATTTCTTTATGAAATTTTCATAGCAGTCATGGTCTTTTGGATACAAAATCGTCGCCGTAGTGTGTTAAGTTCATTGTTGGTCGGGCCTTTGAATGCGCGCCGCACAGCGGGTACCCGGGTATGACTCTCGACCACTCGTCAAGCGAGGTTGGACTAGTGTTCTAGTTGATTGTAAGATATTGCTATCATAGCAATAAACCCGCGAAATGTATAAATTAAATACATTAAAGTACATAAATAAATAAAAATCTATTTAATAAGTTCTTTTGTAAAAACTGCGAAAATATTATTTTCACTTAAATTAACCTGCACGCAACATAATTTTTACCTAATTCCAGCTTAATTTTTAATTGTTCATCGTTCATAAATAGAAAAGTTATAAAAATCTAAAAATTAAAAATTATGATTTGCAGTTAACGTCTCGTTAAAATTAGTTTCCTTGTTGTAAAAATCTTACTTTTCCATAGTTAATAAAAGAAACTTATACATTAAGATATTAATGAACTTATTCAAAATTAATAATATATTTTTTATAAATGCATATATCAAAATTATTTATAGTTTTAAGTACCAATTAATTCTACAAAATTTCTTTAAAAATTTTATGATTAAACGCCATGCAAAATTATTTAATCGTAAAGCCTTATTGACTCCATACGAATGCAGATTTGCTACTTTATGATTCGAGGACTTGATGCCGACCACAGCCTATGCGGTTTTTGTAGTCTGCTTTCGATTCCATTCTACAGAGAGCTGTAATTGACACAAGGAAAATTCGTTTGATCTCACGCGAACTCGGAAAAACGTCGTTGTGGGACGATATACAGATATCATATAAAGCGTTGGAGTTCACTCCTTAAAAATCTATTTTCATATATAGCGCCCGGTATGAAGTTTTACCAGGAGTAAAATCAGAAATTCAGACCGTACAAAGTTTAGAGCGTTAAAAAAGTGTAACCGTTAGGTCTTTATCGCACAAAGTTCAATGTTAATAAAAGAGTAACTGTAAGGAAAGCTTTCCGCGCGACATTTCTGCGCATCTTTAGAGTGAGATATCAGTATGTTTCGCTGGCATTTTCTTATGGCGTATTCGCAATAACAGAGTGTGACAAACATAATTTAATATCGTTCGATTTTGTCAAGATATAATCATTAAACGTCATTATTTGTGAATGTTTGGTATCTGCTTTCCTACAAAATGAAAAAGTATCTTTTAATTTTAACTTCTTAATCTGATGTTACTAAATGTTTTTAATTTTGTTGTTTAAATGTAATTGTGCTTATTTGTGTTTTACTTGTAAATAATTATATTGTCAGTATTTTTTTATTAAATACGTTTCCATTTACATATAATGATATTGAAATTTATGTGCAGTGTTATCTATTTCATACATTTCAATACAATCGTACTTAAGGAGTAAACTCCAGTCGCACGTCGGAGCTGACATATATATATATATATATATATATATATATATATATATATATGTATATACACACAAAGGGATTGTTTTTAAACTTGCCTGCGATCCCATCTTGTTACAACCCAAGGTTTTTAAAAAAATCGCAAAGAAAATGTGCACGGATTGCGGAACAAGGTGAATAAACGGCGTTGAAAGGTCTACGAATGCTATGCCAAACATGTAAAGATTCGGTTAGAGAAATTTCCCTATAAACCTACGATTGCTTTAAAATAAGTTTTGATAGATTAAATTAAACTATTTGACTTCTATTTAGGATATTCTAGTTTTATCCAATTAAGTGGTGTGCAATCGTTACAGACACAAAAATTTGTCAGTTGGATAACATAAATTACATGTGCAAAATTTCTTTACAAGTATTTAAAAATTCTTATCAAAAAAACATTGAAATTTATTTCATAGTATACAAGAATATTTTCGTAGTTACCAAAACAAACTCATTAATGCCAGGCGCCCAAAATAGTTCAAAACGAATATACATGCAGCGCTCAAATCACTTTTCGAGTTTTATATTCATTTAAAGTTGCTATTAAACGTGATGTAGGTGTGTGAGTGTTCATATATATATATATATATATATATATATATATATATATATATATATATATATATATATATATATATATATATGTATATATATATATATATATATATATATATATATATATATATACATATATATATACACATATGAGTATTGAGATATTCTATGATACGTCTTCAAAGTTCATTGTCAGATTTTAATATTCATAGGACCGTGCTGGGACTATACCTTTTGAAATAAGAAGACTTTTCATTATCATTTGGTTGGTTTCTCTTTTTTTTCTGCGGCCTATTAAAGTTGTTAATACTGACTTTGAATTTATTAATTTCGAGATTCCATCTAGTGAAACGGAAGTTTAATATTGATGATGGTTTTCTCAGTCGATACATATTAATCGATACATATTGATATCCGGCGCGCTTCTGATCATCTATTCTGCGTTCATTTTTATGCGAATATATTTTATGTTATTTACTAACAAAACGCACCATTCACAATTTACCACGACCTAGGTTTCGTTGTACTACAACATATTCAGGTAGGACATTAGCAAAGAAAATAATCAAAATTAGCAAAGTTAATAAAGATCTTTGCTAATATCCCACCTGAAGATGTTGTAATACAACGAAACCCAGGTCGTGGTAAAGAAATTAAAGAAAGTAGAAATAATAATACATCACGTAGTTTCATTTAATTGTGAATAATGAATTTCTACAAAATTAACGCCAAATTTATTCAATATTTCAGAAGACACCATGTTTCTTGGAAAATAAGATTAATCTAAGTTAGATTTATTAACATTGAAATCTTCATTTCAGAAAGAAGATGCACCTAAAGGGCATTTTTCTTAACAAATAATAAACTTCCTTTAGCTAAAACTGGCGGAATGGAGTGTCTCATAATTATTTTGAAAATAATTTTAAATATTCAGGATATAAATTTGAAATAGCTTAATTTCGGTATTTGTTTGAAACAGGATTCGGCATCCTTTTAGATAATCTAATCGCTTGGCGTTCGCAGTAAGAAAAGAAAATTTAGATCATTATTTATAAATGTAAATTTTAGCCACATATCCGTTTCCTGTAAATCATTATTATTATTTAACAAAGTATCTTTAAATATGAAGTATTGTTGACTGTTAAGAAATAAAAATGTAGGATAGAAATTAAGGAAGTTTTTTGAAATAATTTTTGAAAAAATCCCAAAGTCCATAATAGTTATCGATGTTAATTTAAATGCTCCCTTGTGACGTATTTATAAATAAGTGATGACGAGAAAAATGAATTATTTTATTACAGCTCTTATATTTCGAACATGATTTTCCGAAGCCCTGGAAACATAAATTGTCTGCTTCCGTACAAATCTAGAATTGTTTTATTATTACGATAATCTTTTCTTCCAAAATTAATGTATCTTGTATTTAATATACCTGTAGTCTAAATTTACAAGATGCTTTTATAATGAACTATATTTGGTACTTCAGGAAATATCATAAACGACTCTAAATTAATTAAACTTTATTGAGTATCGCATAATAAACTTACGATTGACCGGATATAATGTATGGACAAATTGCTTTCCGTAGCGTACTCATAATAAATAAGTGAACCAGTATGTATCTTATAATACGTTAGATGAATATATGGAGCACAAATATTTTTAATTATTGTGAACGATATGAGCCACCGTATAGAAAAGAGAACGCGAATCATGTGTGTTATTTCAGTGAGAGGTAATTGGAGTAAATTATGACACAGAGACCTATTTATTTATTTACGCGTTTATCAAAATCGTGAGGTAATCAACTGTCTGCTTTTAAAAGGGAGGGTGCTTTTGTGGGTTTGGAATTTGTACCTTTGATGCAAGTGTTCAGTCATGCATGTGAAATTAATGTGTTTGAATGGATTATAAGTTATCATGATTCTGGATAGACTATATATATATATATATATATATATATATATATATATATATATATATATATATATCTGTGTGGTATATCTGTTTATGCGCCCTCTTTCATTAAATCGAGTAAGTAGTAATGATAGAATATTGCGTATCGCTGGGGTGCTAATTTGGTCTTCTTATTTTGTCTCGACTGGCTTTTATGAGACAGGGAGAGGGGAGACATTTTTAACGACTTGGTCATATTTTAAAGTTTAAATTTCCATTGTGTTATGGTTATAGCTTGTATGAGTCAACCCATGTAAAAAATAGCATTCCGTTATTCTTTTTCAATTAATTATCTATATCAAATAAACAAAAATTTGAAAAAAAAGCAATTTGAGGCATTTATAACGAACATTTGAACGCAGAACGTACGTTCGATAAGTTTTGTAAGCTAGATACAATAAGTAAAATAATTTAAATAATAATATTCAGATATTCTTGTCATAACCTATGAATAAATATATCCCAAATAAGGGTTTAAATTACTACCATCATCTTTTTTGAACACACATAAATATATATTAAAAAATAAATAAACACAGACTGAAAGATCAGAAGTATGCCGGCTGTTAATTTATATTTATACAAACCAATTCTTTTCTTTTGCCAGCTATTAATTTGCTTTATTTTAAAACATAAGTATAAAAATATATGACTTGGATTAATTTTATGAAAATCTTGTAATTATTGCAAACATTTTCTGTAGGATATGTTTATCGAATAATTAAAAAAATATTACCCAAATAAAGACTCTGGAAACGTTTCAAGACTCAAGTTCCAAATATTTCGTTTTCAATTCATATTTGGCATAGTTCTAGAAACTTTTGTGGTTAAATTGACTAACGTACAGGGACATGGATAATTTTTTAATATTGTTTTTGTGGTGTATTTTTATCATTAGTATTTCCTTTCCGAAAATACCTTTACTAAATTCTTAATTTGTTTTATTCGATATCGTATTATTTAAAGTTTTATTTTATGGTTTAATAAAGACACAACTTTCATTTTGTTTAATTACAGATAAACTAAATCAGGAAGGAGTACAAATTATGATAGAGGATAAATCGTCAGCAATCTTTAGACTATATTTAGGTGGTATTATATATTTGATTCCAAAATACGTTTTTATGTGTTAATCAAATTGATCCCAATAAGAAAAGCTACACACTTCGTAGTAATCCTAATAGTATAACAGATTAAGTTTTTGATTACAATGTATAGAGGCAATTCTTTTAAAAATAATTGCCAAGGGAATTGGAAAACCCGCTGTCATGGCAGAGAAAACAAATTTATCACAACAAAAATAAACTGAAACTCAAACCTAAGAAAATCCCATGAGGGATAGAATATAAATTCAACTGGATACTTTTTCTTTTCCAGAAGGTTGACATTAATACGTACCGACTGAGAAAACCTGTATCAATACAAAACTTTAGTTTCAATAGACGTCATCTCGAAATAAATAAATCAAGAGGCTGTATTCACAACTTTTACACACAGTAAATAGATAGCGGAAAGAAGAGAGAAACTAACGAAATGATGTTAATAAAAAGTAAATGATCCTAGGCAGCTATCTGCTAGCCAATGTCGGATCAAGCAAACTGTCAAATTAATGCGATACGATTCATAACCGACTTCAGAAATAGAAGCCGGCCTCAATTCGCCTTTACTTTTTTTGTCTATGTTACCTCAGGGCTAACCTTCCTCCGGTATTGATCAACTAATTTTGATGATTTTTTTTATTTAAGAGTAAGATCCCATAACAGTCTCGTGAAAGTTAGAAACGGGGCATGGTAATTGAAGACACAAGATAGCACTTTTCAACACCGAAAAGCACAGTTTCCGTGACCGAGTTCAGATGGTACAGGTCTGATGATAGTCTATTAGGACACGATTGCCGCGATCTGCCATATAAATTTGCTTTTTATCAAAAGCAGGGTATAATGGTAAAGCCGGAATGCGGTAACAGGAACTCTTCAGTTATGAGAAGTAAACTTATTGCTTTGGATTAGATTTATTTGTCTTGACATACCAATAAAATAACGAAGTAAATAAGTAAGTAAATAAACACAATTAATTACGAAAACATGAAGTCAGGTTATTTGAAGTATTTATTTCGCTTTACGTTCCATATATTGGCGTGGATTTAAATCTTGCGAAAAGTTTTACTAAACCGTTTCTCACCAAAATTCCCCACACGTATTCAATGTTCATCACTATTTTGATAACTTCAAGCTTTAGTCTATAAATTCTGTTGCTGCATTTATAGTGCTTACCTAAGCTATGCAAATTAAGATCTACTGTCTTAAATTTAGTATTGTGACCTTCGGGTTCCTACTCTTCTGTCCTATCTGTATTTTGCAGGTTGTGTCTGTCCGTATTTCAGTTGCATAAACTTGCAGACTTGACGATCAGCTATTTTTAAATTAGTATTGTGGGTCTCAAGTGTAAACTGTCTCATAGATTGGACTTGGGGTTTCGACTCCTCACACCTCATACTGCAGGGACACTTCCTGCTTAAATCGTGGGATTACCGCTTTGGAACAAATATTGTGAGTCTCAAGAAATGATTCTGTCATTGAACTCTGGGTTCCAAATCCTCAGTCCTATTAAGCAATGTCTGTCAAAGTTTGCATAATCAGCGAGATTGAAGGATTGTTTTGTTTTCTAGTTAGGATAGTTGGTCCGAATAGAGAATTTGCATTGAACTCTGGGTACCAACTCATCAATATTGAGGAAATCGGTATACTGTAACTGATTAAATCATGAGACTTGATCTGCTATTCTTGGATAAATACATTATCATTATACTCCTCGTTCAAACTTCTCACTCCTGATAGTACAGCACTGCTTGAATTATTAGACTTGAAGATCTGCTCATATTAAATTAGTATTATGGGTTTCAAGGAGAACTTAAACGATGAAGCCACAAATGACTCAATACTAAGTTGCAAATTTAACCATAAAATATCTTTACAAAATATTACTACTGCTAGACATTTTTGTATTCGGTGCCAAGTAAAATATAACACTCATCTGTATGTTTGATTGTGCATACGTAACAGAGAAAATAAGTGTAAACTAGGTATCAATTTCAAAAATCACCAGTGATAGTAATATTTTTCCTATATATTTATGATCGTCAGTGTAAAAATTAAGACAAAATTATGCCCTGAAACCACAGCAGTAACTCAATTGACCGCCAACCATTTCAATGAAAACATTTAGTAATTTATTTTCAAATAAACTATAGAAGAGTAAATATAGGAACGATTAGTGTGATTAATTTGAAACCATTGAAAAACGGTGACTGAATTTTTTCTTATATTTTAAGTTTTAGTAATAAACATTTCTTTTGCATTTATGTTGATTTTTGAAGAAATTTCTATCGATACATTATAGTGCCGATTATAATATAAACGACATTCACGTTGTATTATAATAAAATATGAAAATTATAACAACTTTAAAGTATAAATCAAGGTACTTGGTTTGCTTTTATCCTCTTAAAAGGCGGCAGCTTCCAAGACATTAGAAAATTACTCACTTTTAATACATTACAAAAAATCACTTTTGTACAAAATCTATGCTGATGGTCATGTTACTATCGTTTATGTTAAAAGTAAATTTTCATTATTATTTTATGTTTCCTTAATGTATGATACATTGGGCCAATGTTCCATTTTGAAAACAGTATAACATTAAAAACAAATTTCAGCGACTAGACTGCTTTGGTCGAAATGTTGATATCCAAGTATTTTAAGGGTTATGGAAAGACCTTTAGTGAATTTTAGATTTGTACAGAATTTTCGCAAGTACGTATAACTACATTTTAATGACTGACTTATGGTAATCAGTCTCAAATCTAAATATATTATTTCTAAAAGGTGTTTTTTGGTCGAGTGGCTCGATCTCTTTAACTACTGCACCAAAAAAAATAAAAAAAATACCCACTTAAAGCTTATGTTTTCTACTTTGGGCGAAAAATATAAAAAAATTCGAAAAAAATCTTTTTGTTAATAAAAAAATTAATTTTTATAACAATTGGCATGAGCGCCATCTGTGGGCGACACATCAAATATCTTAGCCAAATTGTATACTTGGAACACGCTAGATGGCGATATAGTCGAAGACTTCGCACGGGTCAGCTAGTTGCATATTTAATTTCCATATTTATTTTTTTGTTTGTATTGCGTGATTAACATTTGAGTGATTGGTTCGAAGTTATTGAATCTGTATTGTAAAAAAATGTTATAACTGGATTAAAAATATTTGTTTCTTAGCTTAGACATAGAAATTAATTATATCTTAAAAAAATATCGTTGAAATATTTTTTTTATACTAGATTGTATTAAAATTGAAAATTTTGACACAATGTATTAATCATTAAGAAAGCATTGAAAAATAAATAAAAAATATGCTTTTAATATAAATGATAGTAACATGGCCATCAGCATTGTTTTTTGTGTAAAAGTGAATTTTTTTAATAAATTAAATGTGAGCGTTATTGTGATCTCTTGGAAACTGCCATTACTTAAAAAGGAAAAGCAAATAATTTATCTTGCTTTGTGTATAGAAATTGTTACAATTTTTCAGGGTAATAGTACATGGATTTTAGTTATATTATAATTGGCACAATACTTTGATGAAAAGATCTTTAAAAATTGTTACCTTGCCAAAAAAATTGAGACTATAACTTGGAAAAAAAATTCAGCCACGGTAATGAAATGATTTTAAATTTTATCATACCAGACTTTCCCATATTTACTGTGCTGTAGTTCACTTAAAACAAATTAATAACTGTCTTCATTAAAATATTTTATAATTAGTCGACTCATTGCTGTATTTGCAAAATTCTGCTAATGCATGAAAAGTGATTTTTGGAATTGATAACGAACAGTTTTGTAGATACATTAATACTACCATTTGATATGTTGATGCGCGGTGTATAGTTTCCGAGATATTTCGATTGCCCAACTTCCCCTATGATCAACTTGTTGCGCTCTACCCTCCATGCAAACAAATTCTTGACATGATTTTATTATATATGTATAATTCTCGATAAATTGATTTTATTCAAAACAAATATACAATTTTAACAAATTTTTGAGCCTCTTCTGATAGGGAATTCTACAATACGTATGGTAACACAATACCCCGAGCGTTATTTACGCGTTATTTCGTAGCCAACCTTAAATGGTAAACACAGTTACTTGTATTATATATTTCACAGTAATCAGACAAAGTCACATTATTTCTTTATGTTTGTGAAGAAATAAGTGAAAATCAATAATTTTTTGGGTATTATATGTCGAAATAATTTTTTTATGATCGTTTAAATATTCAATGTGTTTTCGACTACTTTTAATTTAGCATTTAAATAATTAATTTATCATTGAAATTTGAATGTCGAAAAACTTTATTCGCCAATATCCTTGAAAGTAAAAATACTCCATAGAAAGGCTTTAGTGCGAGAAAAAATGTTAAAAGGAAACCTGCTTGCAAGATCATATCAGACATTAAATAAAATAATGTAGCACACTACAGATACAGCTATAAAATTGCCTAAATTTTATGAGGAAAATACGGTAAAGCTATACGTATAAACATAACTTCGATTAACGTGCATTTGCCCCAATCGCAACTTGTCATGTAACATTTAAATATGTTGGAAATACATATTATGCTTATTCCTCCAACAAGTTTTTCAAGAGTGAGCTCGAATGATCTTTTGAAATACCAACTATAATAGAAGACAGGAAGTATCTAAATAAAAATATGTTCAATTTTGTTGAAACGAAAAGAAAAACAGTCCAACAATATTATAAATATAAAACAAGATTTAAGTGAGTGTAATATTAAAAGGTATTAAACGTTATTTCGTAGCATGAATAAAAATTCGATTATCAACAAGGGATTATTGTCAAGTTGTTTCACAATGTCATTAACGATTGAAATACAATTTCAAGTAAGTTAAAGGGATTTGTGAGCTGAGTTATTTTTAACTCACAAATTATTATTGACTCACAAAATATTTATATTTTCATGTACTTATGTCCAATAACTTGCGTTATATGTTTAGATATATTCAATAAAACATAGAATGATGTAAGAAACGTAGAATGATGTAGAATGATGTATCAGATTTAAATTGAAAAATCAATTTCTCTGGGTATTATTTTAAAAACCTAAGTATATTAAATTGTAAAATTCACTATTTATTTATTTTTTCTTAAATTTCATTTATATATCGATGAAAACATATAGTTGTCATATATTGGTATAACCTCACTAAAAATAGTTTAATTTTACAAATTACTTTTTAACCCATTAATGACAGATATTCTGTATTCAAGACAGTAATCAATGTTTTATCCAATTTTGATACTGATGTTAGGTACTCGGAGAGATCGACTGAAATAATAAAATGCTGCATTAAAGATGTTAGAGTATCAAATCCAGGAGATATTGTACGTTGTTTATTGAAACTACACCTTAATTAAACAACTAGTCTAATTACTAAAAGAAACAAGAAGAACAAGATAATATTTGTGTAGGATAAAATTTCACTTTTTTGTCTATATCAATTTCAATTTACAATTAAATGAAACTATGTGATGTAGTATTATTTCTACTTTCTTTAAGTTCTTTACCACGACCTAGGTTTCGTTGTATTACAACATCTTCAGGTGGGAAGATGTAGTAATACAACGAAAACTAGGTCGTGGTAAAGAACTTAAAGAAAGAAGAATTAATACTACATCACGTAGTTTCATTTAATTGTGAATAATGAATTTCTACAAAATTAACGCCAAATATATTCAATTTAAATTTATTTTTGTCCTGTGTTATTTTAATCAGTTTAATTTTTGAAATTGACCGGTTTTGTCTCACTGTATGCATTTATTACATTAAAATAGCAATATAACTATAACATAATATATAACAGCAATATGACATATTAATTTTTTTTATTTTGTCTGGAAGTTGTAGGGTATTTTGTCATGGTTGATGTTTCAATGGTGGACTAAAATGTGTATGTTATAATTCTGTAATAACTGTTAAATAAGTTAATATATTTAAAAACACAATCAAATTAAAGCAGAATAATTAATTGAAAAGATAAACGAGAATGTAAAAATATAAATATGTTTAATATTTTTTGTTCCCCCTCCTAAAGAACTTAGTACACCAATTTTTAATAGATATAATATTATTATTTTCTTATAGGAAGGATTACATCCGAATTAATAGAGCTCTCTAATTAATTAAAATCTAGTAAAATAGGTTATAAATAAAATATACATATAAAAATGAGGAAAATAGTTTAGGAAAATTAAAGACAGATAATATAATTTACAGAAAATAATTAATTTCAGTTGTTTTGCTATTTGCCAAATTGTATTTAAAACGTTCCCATAATTAAAAATCAAAATTTTTTCTAAACTTAACATGAATAGATTTTATACGATACTAACCTGAATAAAACTGTGCACAGTGAAAACATCGACAACGGAAATAACAGTTTCTTTCAGGATAAAGGCATGAAACTTAGCTCTAGATTTATTCGATAATTTATCGCTTACGTGTCTTAACTTAGCAAAGGACGAGGGAATTGGAATCGAGCCAACGTCGGGCCGTAAAAGAGTCGTGGTAAGTTCAAGTTAGCTGCATAAATTGAAACGCTAACCTTATATTTAATTTTATTTTCGTTTCTTCTTGTTTTACCAGTTCTTTGAAGTATTTATCTAAAAGTTATAAATGAAGCTTTTAACCTTAATATGTATTTAACTGGAGGATTTAGGTCTTCAGAAAATTAGGGTTTATTTTCTGCTTTATAATTTATTATTGTTTTCTCTGGTTCTATACATCTAAACGAAATCCTCATAGATTACTTATGTGTCTATCTGTAAGAAAGTCACGGTCACCTTTCTCAGAAACTGCTTGAAACCGAACCTTGAAATTTGGCAAAATAATAAAATATATTATTAAATATATTCTCTTGAAGGTAAAGGGCAAAAACAGCGGGATAAATGTATAACACTGGCTGCACATTTGTATAATATTACAGAGATCGTTTGAATAACATAATTATATATGTTAATCACAATTTTAATTACAATTTGAATTACATATTTTTATATATATTAAATTTTATTTATTCTGAAATATAATAACCATTTGCGTACACACTCAAGAAATTAGTGTTAAAATTTGGAAAGCTCACATCCTTTGTTTAGTATTTTATATAATGTAATTCTAATGATTGCAAAATAATCATAAATAATTCTTGTATACAGCCAAGATAACTGTAAACCAATTACTGAGTTTATAAACTGTAAGTGTTTTTTTTTTAATAGTTTTCCTTTGGTCTACTCAAATCTTGTTTGAGTTTTTAAATTATATACTTAATCCTCAAAATAAAATTACGATGTACTACCTTTTTATTGTTATGCTACCTTTTTAAAATATGCAACCGAATTTCCAAAATGCTATTTTGGAAATTCGGTTGCATATTTTAGCACTTATCGTTGTTGTGACCTATAACTAACTTAGGCAATATTTTGCTTTATTCTATGTATTTTTCGTGGTTTTTAAATAAATAGCTAAAATATAATATACGCTTTATGGCTATAACTGGCAAACTGCCATAAATATGGTTTTCAGTTTTTGATCAGTCTAGAAAAAAAGAAAGCAAATTTAATGAAAATTTACAAATCTATGAAAATTTCTATTAAATTTTAAAATCTACTCCTAACTTCGCTATATACTTATGTATGACGAATAATTATTTACGTAAACAATTCTCTAAGGAGGTTTAAAGAAAAAGAATTATAGTACCACGCTGGAAATCCTTAGCATTACACATCACGTATATAAGTGTTCCAAATGATTTTTTTGTTAAATCCGCCCCATATTCATGGAAGACATGATGCGGATGAAACATGATTCACAAATATTCTATCTCATTAAGTCAGTGTAGGGTAATCTCGCTAACGATTGTATTCAATGGTCGATTGCTGCCGACTTTTACTAGATAAGGTATACGTCAAGAATTTATCCCATTGTCTCAATACATACATCAAGAAGAGCGCTCATCCACTAAATATCCTCCATTAGTGAGTTTTAACTCATTAACTTCGGATCAGGGAGATCCGCCCAAAGTCACACAGATTTTTACAAGAGCTATTTTTATGGTCATGCGCGTTAAAATATTAAATGTCACACGTTCTATTATCTCTGATTAGATATTTTTAGATCGATTATTGTCGATCATCCGCGTTGCCCATACAGGAGAACGGATTTGTTTATAGCCCTAGACTAAACATTCGTGTTGCTTATGTAAGCTGCTCACTGATAGCACGCGGTAGAAATTCGCTACCTGTTTTATCCCTAACGGAAAAAACATTTTGACATGAAAAATCATGAATATTGAATATATTTGGCGTTAATTTTGTAGAAATTCATTGTTCACCATTAAATGAAACTGCGTGATGTAGTATTATTTCTACTTTCTTTAATTTTTTTACCACGATCTAGGTTTCGTTGTATTAGAATATCTTCAGGTTAATATTTCGTTAGGTCTGATTGACTACTAGAAGCTCTTACATCCGGTTAATTATCATTGAATGTAATCGGTGATCTTTGCGAGATAATACTAAGGTAAGCAAAACTTTTTTAAACTCAGATAAAAGGTGAAAACTTTTTTTTAAACAAATCTGATTTTATTTTTTAATTATTACTAATTAAACACGAAATTAAAATAAAAACAAATTGTAAGTATGCGAAACATTTTATTTTAAATATGTTCCTTTACTGACAGTAGACAGTAAAGACAGTAGTAGCAAAGCTTTAATCCACTCGTATAAAAATCGACGGAAACTTTCTAGCGCTGACACAGACTCGTTTGCATGAATGTTTATCTGAATTCCTCAACATATATCTTCGAGAAAAAAATCAAACAAATAACGTAGGATAATTTTAACTCCAAGCCAGCTTCTGAAGAATCAAAAAGAACGTTTGGTTACAGCGGATGTTTATAACAAGGTGCCAGTAAATAAAGCATGTGGCGAATAGAGCTAAAGTACGTTTCTAAACCACTCGCCAATTTAACAAATTTTATTTTCCTCTTTATTCGACTTTGAACTTTAGAGTGTAACCAAGAGACATTCTACTCCTAGAAATCCGTTTGCTTAGAAGTTTGTAATAACATGAAAGTAATGATCCTTGGAAGTAAGTCAGGTCATCCTTTATTATCATAATTATTTATAAGGTTTTTTTTAGTCTATAAGAATTATTCATTTTATTTGTTACCTCGTTTTTATATTTGCATAGTTGACTTTAATAATTAAAATATTGCTTGAAATGGAAAAATAGATCAATGTAAATACAAGATATTTAAGAAATTAGAATGCTTTTCAAAGGTTTGACACCTTTGAATTCATATATTATGTCAATCTAATGATTGTATTTAATATAAAACCTTCTTAAAATTGATAATTTCATTATATAAAAAGAAATCAATTACGTGTGATACTGACAGACTGAAACTCTTCTTTACAATAGAAATAATATTCTTTTTTTCGTAATTTTGTTTCAACATATTTTTCAAATTGTGCTAATAATTCATCGAAAATATACTTCTTGATATTTTCTCGTATATTCTGTTCAGCCATTTATACTTTGTGACATAATAATATAATAATTTTTTTTTATATTTTTCACTTAACTTTTATATTTCGAGAACTACATTTTGAACGAGAACCAGATGCGTGTCAAGGAGCATCAATAATCTCTTAAAGGGTTCGATATTTAAGTTTACGGCCGAAGAATAAAACTTGAGTTACTGTAAACGTTACTATTTTAGTAAATTTTTTTAATTAATTTCAAAGTAAAGAGGAGACCAGATATATAATATTTCAAAATATATCAGGGATTCTTGAGTTTCTTGTGGTATTTATAATTCTTTTTAATTCGATTGATATTTTTATCTGGAAACAAATAAACGTTTCTTATATGTTTGGTCAAATTGTTATGTGACTCAATAAAATTAGAGGGATTCAAAACATAAAAGACAATATAGCAAACAAAAATATGCGTATTAACATAGACCTATTACATCAACGTTGTATCTATTCTTTATCACGACAAGAGTGATAGAGAAATGTTTCCAAATAAACATTAATTGAATTTGGTTGATTTTTCATTAACCCGCCAGTGGCGACCTACATATCTCTGGGATCAATTTCACGTAACAAATGTAATTTTTTTGAAAGTTATCTTTTAAAACAACTATTATATTTTTATTTATTAATTTTTTCCCATTACTGAAATAGTAAATATTAGAATCATATTTATTTATCGATATTTCAGCATGGCCTGTAATGTAAAACAACGTCAATTCCAGCAAATTTTTTAAGAAATTCTATCACAGGGAACTTTTCTGAGAGTGAGAGCAATGTCAAAAATGACTAATCTTGTCATGGAAAGAGAATGATAATAAAGTTACCGAATACCCGATATGTAATTCAATATTTTTTGAGGAAAGTATAAGTCCGTCAAGCAAAACTATTCCTTTTTGTGAAATGGAACATACGCATCGTCATAATATATGTTTGTGTTATTAAATAGTTTCCAGGCCAAACAAAGGGTTCCAGACATTAACATAACCCTTACGTGATGATTATTTACGATGTTTTCATAAACAAAATATTGAAAAATAGTGCAATGAAAGTATCGATTCTGTGTGAAATATATACTCCAGACAAAGTTACAAATGTCACCAAAATCGAGTACTTTATTGGATTAATATTTATGTCCAAAGTGATAAAATCTAGTCAATTAAATTTCGAAGGTTATTTGGAAAAGATGATGGTGTCATAAAAATATTTCATCTAGCAATGTCTTGTCCAAAAATTTGATTCCTTCACTGATACTTGAGATTTGCACCATTTATACAACGGAAAAAAGAAAAGAAAAAATTGGTTATGGAAATATTTAAAACTTTGGCAGTAATTAAAAAAACTCTATCTACTAGATACTTTCAGACAGGCTGTTGTTTTGAATGTTCCTAGAGAGAAAGTAAAAAACAAAATATTGCTGTAAAATCTGCAATAAACACAACTTTGTTGTGGTTTGTAGCATTGCTATTAGTATTATGGCTATTACTTACGTTTTTGTGTCACTAAAGCCATTTGTTTTAAGTGTTTACAAATATTTCTAAGAATTGATTGCAAATTTTACCAGATTAACATTTTCCCAGTTTACAACATACACACCAAATTTTAATGAAATTGTTTCAGTTACTCAACAAATAAATAGATAGAGAAAGATTAATGCAAAAATTATGGAATCTATTTTATGGAGCTTATTAGTAACTTATTAGTATCTCATGAACAAATAAGTTCCATAAAATCAATAAAAATTTAAAGTTTTTAAATAGAATAATCTCCTGAGACCGCATATATCACCTATATTACGTTTACAAAATATTTTAGCGCCATATACGTCTTTGAAACAAAGTTATGATTAAGTATTATATCACGCATATGGCTCAATTGAACTTGAATTAGGAGTGATTATTTTAGTTCAATATATAAATACAAGGAGAGGTAAATATTATTTTCAAGAATTTTATTTGTTATACTTTTGTTTGGTTTATTTGACTAGATAATAATATATCATTTATGTTAAGAAATGCGTGGACTTGCCTTATTTTGCAATTTTGTTTTTACTATTTTCTACTAATATCTTAGGTAATGCTCTGGGCACTCGTCTTATACAAATGTTTTGTTCACATGTTTGAGAGATAATGAAATTCAAAACTTCCTTTTGAATCTTGATGATATCAAATGTGAAGATATGGATGATGATTTTGAAGAGGGAAACCGAGAGCTGAGTCCTGAAGATTTTGTTGAAGATGCTGTTCTTAGAGAATCTGAAGAGGAGTGGAATGAATATGATGACGACCGCCTTTCACTATTTGTTAAACCCAAAAGTGGCCGAGCTAGAAAGCGAAAGATTTTACACGGATCCGTTGAGAAGATTTTAACAATACCTTGAATAATGCGGACACATAGTTGGAAAATAACCCTTCCCTTCGTAGTTCTTGTAAGTACTTCTTCAGGTACATAAATCTGGAGTTTTTCGCAACTATATCGGATCGCACAAATAAGTTTTGTTTATCTAGAAGTGGAAAATCGCTTAAATACTTTTCCGAAGAGTATCCATAGATTGCTATATGGCTATAGATTCTCTTGGGTTACCTAGGATCAGAATTTTTTAGCCTGCAGACACTAGAATCAAATTATTTTCTGACACTATGACATGTCAATATCTTCACCTTAGACCGAATATAAAAGTCATCGACGATCAGACGGTGTCTCCAGCTAAGAAGTAAGTAGACAGGTTCTGGAAAATTTGTCAGATAGTTTCATAAATAGAGTAGGCATACAGAGAGAATGGAAGAGAAAAATGTGTGCCAATAGATAAAGAAATGATTTCATTTACCAGAAGATGTAAATAAGAGTAAGTATTAAAGGTCTAACGGCCGTCCTCTCGACTTGTATAAAAGGAAAAGTACTTGAATTGATTTTGCTTTATACCCGATGCCTGATAAAATCGATCACGGAGGGCGTGTTATCGATAGTCTGCTACAGGGTATACCGATTTATTTCACCGATATTTTACGTCGAATGCATTGCTTGATATACTTTCCAATAGAAAATTGAATAGAAAGGGAACGTTTATGAGAAACCGTGTACCAGAATACCAAATACCTAATCAGAAGAGAAAAAAAAACAAAGACAAATGAGTTATCATGTCTCTAGATAATAAATAAATATACTTAGCTTCTACGGAAGACGCAGTCCAGCCTGCTGGAACTTTTCATCGCTGGAGCATAAAATACCAACGCTACATTTATGTATCACAATAGCAAAAAAATATAATTCTATCGTAGATGACATTAACTCCTTAGACGGAATAATTGGAAAATACATTATGCGAAGGTGGGCGGGTAAATGGTCAATAAAAGGTTTTTTCACTTTTTTTATTTTACCGACGCTAAAACCTGGATCGAATATCGCTATAATGCTGTAAGCAGTGGGCATCCACGAAGCATAAAAATAGTTTTCATACATTGTAAAAAAAACCCTTTTCACATATTTTCAATGTGAAAAGGGTTTGGTGAAACCAAACCCTTCTAAATCTAAAATAAACTATCCACCCTCAGGTGCATAGATCATATTTGATCACATATTTTGGTACTTTGGGTAGAGTGGGAATTTTTAAAATATTTTTCACGAAGTCCCTACCTACGTCATTTCCAAAAAATCATTAAACTTAGGAGAAACAAACTTGCCCTACTTCTCAAGAAGATAAAATATATTTAAGTTTTTTTGAGACGCATCTAGATAAGTATTTCTCAAATACATTATTGAAGCAATTAACTTAGGGTTATTCATATATAAAATAGGTTTTTAATTTTTAACATTCAGCAGAATTGGTTTTCACCTATTTCTAAATAAAATATGCCTCCTTAAATAAATCTATCCAGCATTTTGTATTGAAATATTTATATTTCATAAAAAAAGATATATTTCACTACTTATTTTTTTCACGAAAATTGTGATCAGTATTATCACGTGATCGGACTAATTTCTTTAATATAACATATATTTAATTGTTATTTTAACGTAGTATATTCACTCCAAAATTGAATGAGTTTCTTGTTACGTGTTCTCGTTAAAATACGCTAAATCTGTTTTTTTATTTCAAAATATTTAAAAACTTTATTATAAAATCCCCTTTTTATTAAATTTATAATTACCCAACCTAATCCGATACAAACCAATATAAACTTAACCCAAACAAACCCATTCCAATCAATTCCAAATAAATAAAACCCAAACCAATACACGCAGAACAAAAACCAACCCAAACTTGAACCAATTCATCCCAATGCAACTCAATCCAAAGTAAATTGAACCTAACCCAACATAAACCAAGCGACCAGAAGGAAACTCAAAATAACCCAACACAATTCAAAGCATAGTAAATTTAGCCCAACCAAATGCAAAGGAAACCCAACCCAAATCAAAATAAACCAAACTCAACTCAAACGAGAGCAAAGCTAACCCAACTCAAGCAAACTCAACTTAACCTATAACCAAGCCGACAAAATTCCACCTAATCCAAAGGAAACTCAAACCAACCCAAAGCAAACCAATGCAAATCCAACTAAACGCAACCCAATCAAACCCAGCTCAATCCAACAAGATGCAAATTAATCCAAAAGCTTAACTCCTACCAGCGACTGTCGTATTGATTTCTTGTAACGTTATATAGTTGCCGTATTGCCGGAAATATCTATTATCGAAAATGTATATAATTAAGTAATTTAATGTAATTCCTAGAAATACGTAAAATACCAAGCTGACTTAGGAAATGTGTAACTATTGCAAGGCAATTTGACGTTTCAGTAAAATGTACTTGCTTAAGAATGTTCACTTTTCAAATTGTTGTAATAGATGTCATTACGTGCCCTCGTTATAATAAAAAAAGTACAGTCTACGTCCCGTTTGTAAATAAATATTTTTGATGGTTCATGGTATTTAAATGGTAAAACATAAATTTAAAAAAATAAAAGTTGCATGCTAGAATATCACCTCTATTGTGCAAAGGTTTGGATATATTAATTTTTGTAAATACCACAGTGATAATTTCGGGATTCTTTACCTCAAGAAAACTAAACCATTATGAGACCACCTATGTACCCATCACCTGCCCATATACCACGGCCGTTTTTCTCAGAAATCGTTTGACATAGAAACTTTAAATTTAGCTTAGATACAAAGCTTACTAATCTACATAGATTTGATTAACTACTATCTCTCTAAAATATTTATATAAATTTATTAGGGGCATTTTTTTCCAATGTAAATGACATTGTGTCGTGTGGGTTTTTAATTGAACAAATAGCTCACAATTAAATGAAACTAGGTGATGTAGTATTATTTCTACTATCTTTAATTTCTTTACCACGACCTAGCAAAGATCTTTGCTTATATCCCACCTGAAGATGTTGTAATACAAGGAAACCTAGGTCGTGGTAAAGAAATTAAAGATAGTAGAAATAATACTACATCACGTAGTTTCATTTAATTGTGAATAATGAATTTCTACAAAATTAACGCCAAATATATTCAATAGAACAAATAGCTTATAAAATATTCAAGATATATTGCTGGGTACATGTCCATACCAGAATCATTAATAGGATATCCATATAAGTTACGTGACTGCATCAAACTACTAAACTAAAACTTTTGAGAAAACAGCATTAGAGAAGTTTACCTAAATTTTACAGAAAAATTATGCCAGTTATTATAATTTCCATAATTCTTAAAAAAATCCCAAAAAGTTAAAGAGGGTTTATTTATAACAAAACGATTTTCTTTATGAATAATAAAATGTGATATTTGTGATTCTTGCACACAATAAATTGCCTTAAATTTATAACGTGACATTTTAAATAGTTATGGTCAATGAAAATTAGAATATTTTTTAAAATTTCATTTACCGTGTTTATATTATTAAAAAATAATCAAATTCTGCAATTTATATTTCTAGTTAAAGTTTTATACTCATATTACAAATATTTCATTAAGTGTCTATATATAATATATCTGTATGAAAGCGGCGAAATATTTCATGTAATAATCCATACCCTATTACATGAAAATATTTCATGTATTTAAATCAACCGAATAAGATAGTGAAAATTTTTGGACATGAAGTGATGAAAGCTGTTTCCAACTAAAACCCAATTGTGAGGCATTTTCCATTCTAGTCTTCGATATATATCTCAATAATAAATATTCAAAACATACGGAAGCATAAAGTTCTTTCGGTTTTGAATATTAAAGATATATAGTACCAAAACTCCGTAAAAGTAATATCTATTGTTCTATTTTCCACCATTATTTAAGAAACCCTCCATAACCTAATAAGTAACATGAACAGCTTGATAAATAAATATAAATTCAGTTGCCAAAGTCGGCAGTATTGAACATATGCACTACAGAATGTCGTTTACTCATTCCGCCTCTTAAAATACACAATAGAAGGAAACCGAAGATTTGACAATGCCCATCATTGGTTCATAGAACCTCTACCAGTACAACAGAAAAAACCATTTTACTTTCTACTAATAATGCAATCATTTTGTCCACGTATCACGAGTCCTAAAAAGATTTAATTTTTTAAAAGGAATAAAGAACATGTTATGCAGAGTAACAGAAAGAGATTAGCTCTGAAATTTACTGTAAACATTTCTATTAAAATAAATAACTTGATGCTATAAACTAGAATCTTGGCTAAATGATAACAGTTATCGAAAATTTATTCCTTGTAAAATATTAAACACTAACTACACATCGGACACAAAGATAAAATAATTTTAGAGCAAATTTTTGGTGTAAATTAGATATAGGACCATTTAAGTGAAGAACTTATAGAGGATAAATTATCGAAAAATATAAAAATTAAAAATTGATAATTTTAAAAGTCAAAATGTAACTACGATTCTATTATCCCCAAGTCTAAAAAATAAACATAACTAACATAATATGTATTCCTAAATATTATTCTTGATACGTAAAATGTATTCCTTAAAACTCTTTTGTCTATTTTCAATAAAATAATATGTAATTCTTAATTAAGTGCACATGACTGGGCCCTCAATTACGTGACTTAGCGTTTGATTATAGTCTGTCCTTTCTCTTCCTCGGAATCGCATATCCTAAGTTAAATTATTGAAGTTTTCATCAGAAGTGCAAAGTAATGGGCGCATTAGTAATGGAAAATTTTGGTAAGCAATAAAATATAAAATTCGAGAGTCGTCAGGTTATTTTCTTTCTTTTCTTGTTGTTGGACATTTTATAGGTCTTAAAATTTTGAAAAAAACATTTAGTCACGTGTTGCAAAAAGGTGGTCCTCTTGTTTTTCAATTAAACACTTTAATTTTAATTCTTTATTTCAATAATGGGTTATATTGTTGAATTCTATTCTATGGGTTACTTCACTATGAAATAAGGGTTTAAATATTCAAATGCCTTCAACTCTGTATTGTATTCATAGCTTAAAAAAAATTAATTTATTTTCAAGAATCTATTGATTACGATTCGAATTGGGCCACTTTTAAAATTGTCTTAAAATTATTTCAAAACTTGTTTTAATTTAAGAATATGATTTCAGCTCCAAAAAGTGTAGAAAGTATTTTTTTAAATTTGTCCTGCAAAAGTCACTAGGTTTGTAAATAAAAGCTATTAATTTTCATACATTTTATAATAGGAAACTACAGGAATTAAAAATATAATGGATATTTAATATGTTTGATCAATATTTCATCACGCTTATAATTATTTACATTATTTAAACACGTAATCATTTGTGAATCAAAAATTAATCAACTAGTTTGCATTTATCACTACGACTGGTAAGATCGATGACATAAAAATTAGTTATCATAGAAATAACTTATTCAGCTTACTAATATTTGTATATTAAATGTTATCTATTGTCGAAATAAAGTAAATATAATAAATTTCAACCCATGCTGGAGAAACACTCCCTCACCAAAAGTAATGTACTTACAAATCAAGTTTATCTTCTTATATTAATTTGGTTTACCTTAGTATTGCTAAGTAGTTTTACCTAGTTTAGTTTGTCTCGGTAAGTAGTTTTACCTAGTTTGGCTTAAGTAAAAACAATTTTTTTTCCAGTTCGTCGACCTTTCTTTCCAAAAATATGTAACTCAATGGCAATCTTGCGTTGATTTCATTTTGCGAAACCGAAATAAGTTTCACTTAACGTATTCCGTTTTACCTACTGTAATGATTTTTTCTCTATAATGAATATTAAAAATCTTCTTTGCATATCAACAAACTGTTTCGAAGGAAATAAAATTTTCAATTAGTTTTTAAATTTTGTAAGAAGTTTAATTTTCTTCTTGTTGACGTGGAGTAATACAGAACTTATAAATGCGAAAGTAAGCAAGTTTTGTTTTCCTTTTTTGTATCTATTTCACGTCTCAAACACTTAACTGATGTTTATAAAATTTTGTACACAGGTAATTTCTTTCAAGAAAATTTTTGTGTTTGAATATCATCATTTTAAGTTCCACTACAATTTTGTTGGTTTTCCACCAAATGATATATCGTGTAATGATATATCGGATCGCGATAACTTCATTAATAAATGTACTGCTCTGTTGATCTGTATATACTAAATTATTATATTAAAAAATCCTACAGAGGTATATTACTCTATTTAATTGATGATTGTTTCTATTATTTCATATGGATATCACTCACAATTTTTAAATGATATTTTAGCAGAGAAATGTCGAAAAAAATTCGTATCTCCATTTAAAGTGGAGCGATATCTAATTATGTCGTCTCTGAAAAAGATTGGAGAATATTTTTAATTTCGTTTCCGCGGCAAAATAAAAACAAAATCACTGATCTACGTTTTTGCAGCCCATCTCAATCACTACACGTTTTCTTTTTTAACAGTTAAACAAATCTACATTTTATAGATTAAAAGTTTTTTGCATATGGAAAATCAGCTTTGGAAAAGACTTAGTTGGTTTGACCCGCGATTAAGACAATGAAAATTGTCCCTTATCTAATTATAGTTTCATAATATCACCGTACAAATAAAGTTGAAAGTTTTTTGAATTATGTAATTTCATATGTTGATGAAATGTAATAATTTATTGCCTTAACTACAATGACTCTTTCAGCCCTAACACAAACATTAAAAGAAATAATGTATAATTCCAATAACCCAACATAAGAGTTTTATCTACAAATAATTTCTTCAAATTATTTCAGAATAATCTTAAACCATCTTACTTATAGGTGGAGAGTGTATCTATTGTGAGACGCGTCATTTTCATACGAAACCATATTTACATTCTACGTTAACGTCAGACCGTAAAATATGTTTTTATTTATGTATTTTTTCGAAATATAACTTTTTAATAAACGTTTTATTTATTTTTTATGACTTGATGATGTCTTTCATTTTTATTAACAATTCTTTTTTATATCAATTTTTGTGTCTTATTCATATCAACGAAAGATTTTTTATTAAAAATATCGACAATACAATCAATTTCCACGCTGTACGTAATTTATACTAATAAAAGCCTATAACATATTATCAATACAAAAACGTGCTTGTCGTTTTAACACATGTCCCGCGCAGACATATGATAAACCTCAAAATATATAACAAGAAATCATTAAAAATAAACGCTATCCTTTAATCAAAACTTATTATATAATAAATTCAGACTTAAAATTTTAGATATGAAGTGAAATTGGAAATATAAGTGAAAGAAAATTGACTATGAATTCTAGAAATGATGATCGAATATATTAATAGATTAAGTGAAAGCGATTTATCATAAATTTCACAAAGTAAAAAAAATGTATTTCTGATCTGACATCAGAAAATATAGCTTTTATGTACATATATATATATATATATATATATATATATATATATATATATATATATATATATATATATATATATATACATACACACAATATTTTCTAATTTAGAACCATAAAATTGAATAAATATTCAATGTAATTGGATACAAGGTACATGTATATCTGTTCGTCTATTGTTACTCACAAAATATGGGTTCCTATATCAATAAATGTAATTAGGACATAATATTTTTGGCTTATACAGCTAAAAATATTATTTATTAATTCCAATTAGTTAACTTTATTATTTTATATTCGTGAAATATTTCAAATGTCAAAAATTGCTAGTTTCATTCTAATTACTTTAAATCTGTGATACTTCTATATAAATTATTTAATGAAAAATAGCAATCATAGGTTCGCTTAAATATTCGACAGTTTATATTAGAAACAATGTATGCTATTTTATGGGTAATATCCATGTTAATAAAATTTTGGATTGCATTGATGTCAGTTATTTTACTTACATAGAAAACGGAATATACATTTATCCCAATCTTCAATCCATAACAATAACGGGATTGTAATTTATATTCCTATGCAATCTGTTAAATATCCCGAGCATTTTTTTAACCATGCGAGAAAATATTTGTGAATTTGTTACCAAAGAAAAACAGTGTACGGAAAATTCTATTATTATTTTACAAGAGAAGCAACTGTATATACAACAGTATTGTGTACGAGTACAATGCAGGCGAGTCATTTTAGCACGCAACGGTGATTTATTACTCACGTTCTATGGTATTGTATGCGGTGAATCGCAAAAAAGTATTTATTTTCGGATCTGGGAGAAGCTTTCGTATTAGAGCTTTTCTGGGAAGCTTAAATTTAACTTCTTATTATAACAGGTGATTTCAATTACACGTTCCCGCTTACTAAAAGCGTGTCATTTACAACAACTATGACTCCATCCGACCAATATCCTAGATCACTGGGTTGATAGATTTTGAATATGATTAGTTATTTTTTGGATCCATTCACTCTATTGGCTTTTTAAAACAGTAACAAAAAAAACTTTTAATTTACTGCATGCTATGTAATCATTCTTATAAATAGGTCAATGTATATATGGAAACTTTTGTGAATTTTGAGAAATTGTACTTTCGTCGACTCCTTTACTATATTGACCATACTACAATAATGAAACATCATGAAAACAAAGCAATATTGGAGATCACAATAACAAATGGCTTATATACCAAATACATGCGAAAATATATAGAGGCCAGATTTTATTCCAAGGAAGATAAAATAATTTTTTGAACGCAATTTTATTCCCGTTGCAAAATATTGGCATATTTAGAAAATTTGATAGTTTCTAATATAACAATTTTAAATTTTTTGATGCAAAACTAAAATGATTAAATATATATATACATATATATATATATATATATATATATATATATATATATATATCTATATATATATAAATATATATATATATATATATATATATATATATATATATATATATATATATATATATTTATAGTGAATAGAAAAAAAAATTAATTACTAAAAAAGATATCTGCACAAAGTTGTGAATGTATAAAGTATATTATGTTAAAAAAGTTATAAAGTATTTAAAAATATTGAGAGGACAGCGTAATAAATCTAATTCTAATCACATGAGCGTTGAAATTAATTTATGATTATGTCGGCTCAGATTTACGAGTATGTTCATGGTATTTGACCTCGGGTGATGAAGACAAGGATACTTATATTCTGAAATGTGATACGTTTTTCACGTGTTCAAGTTTAATGTTGTATATATTGTATCTATATCTGAGATACTCAACGAGGTATGTAAAGAAACTGGAGTTTGATTTTACGTTTAGTCAGCAACCAAGCTTCAGCGATTTGTGCACAAAGAAAATATGGAAATGTCATGCCGAGCCATTCACCATTTGAATTTTCAGACCCTACTTTATTATGTTTTGAGACCCTACTTTATATACGTTTAAGAATGTAAAGGGATGACGTAGATTTACAAATTGGTCTATCATTATATATCTCACTGGTTACCTTCACTGATAGAAAAGTGAGTTACTTTTACTAAACTGGGATCATTGGTGATCGAAACAAAATAGTTAGATAGGTTACCATATCGACTGACAACAAAATCAAATAAATAAGCAAAATGTTTTATAAGATAAATATATTACAGAAAAGAGCAAACATAATCTTAGGACACAAAAGGATATTTGAAATATCTGTTGTTAATTTATAAAGGGGGAGAAATTATTAATCACACGGTTTTTATAAAAAACGGCTTATACAATTATACAAGAATCTGTATTTTAGATTATTTTTTTAATTTTACTTTTACTGTTGAATACACATGTTTTGAGTATTTCATGTGTGAACAGTAAGATCAGTTTTAATATTTATTTCTTTATTTAAACTTCATACATGTTATTATTTTTAATGTAAATTTTCAAGGTTACTGAATATATTTTTTAATAAGACCATATCATCATCAATATGTACAAAAGGGCGATTGACTGGTTGCCTAGAATATCAGTGCATAGCCCAAACCGTTGGATACTAAAGTCTGAAATCGCGTATGGTGTCTTACTTTAGGTTATAGGTAACCGTTGAGAAATGATTTTGTGAAATTTCAACGGGAAGGTAAAAAACGCGATCTTGGCAAATGACACCGTGAAGAATTCAAATAATATCCTAGCCTCAAATTAAAGTCCAAAAAATATTGATTTTTTATACTTAACGTCTGAAGAAATTTGATGAATTATTCAATTTAACAAAATTGTAATAGTCCATGAATGGGAAGCAGATATAAAGTATTCTATTTTTCAGACTTTATACACAAACCTAACGAAACTACTATCAACGTTTCTGCAAAAAGTCAACCCTAACTTGAAACATAATATCGATATAATTCCATCTTCCTGCGAAACGTTTAAGTTCTTCATTTATATCGACAAATAGCGGCCGAAGTTCGTAAATGCGTTTATAGAAGTCCGACAGCGAATAATGTGACTCTCGTGAAAAAAGCTTAGCAACATGAACAAAGGTTAGACGTTACATTAGAACGTCGCTGGGGCGTTTAAGGCGAATTAGTGAAATTCAATGAAGCTATGACTCCTTGCGCTATCCATTAATATATCGTGAGCGTAATCCTTATTATAATGAAATTTTGTTCAATTTAGTGGCTAATAAACATTTATTTTTGTTTTCTGTGACTTCACTTAGTTTTAATCAAATTTAGATGAAAAAAATTGATTGCTATTAATTTTTAATTAAAATGTTGATTTATATTTATTGGAGGAGGTTTATAAAAGGACTGCAAGATAAAAAAGCTTCTGGATTCGATCTCATCATAAAAGAAGTTATCATGCAACTTCCCAGGAAAGCACTGGTGTTATTATTAGTTATTCTCTTCAATGGAGTGCTTCGAGTACAGTGCTTTCCGAATCTATTGAAGGTATCCATAGTAACAATGATAGACAAGCCAGGAAAACCCCCGGAAGACGCATCATCATACAGACCTATAAGTCTCTTACCTGTGCTATCAAAGTTGTTTGAGAGAATCCTCCTGAGCAGAATATTACCCATACTCAACAAAGACCTGGTGATACTTAAATATCAGTTTAGATTCAGACAACAGCATTCAACGGTGGAACAAGTGCATCGAGTCTGTGATAAGATTAGACAGTCTTTCGAAAAGAAGGAATACTGCTCCGCTGTATTTTTAGATGTCCAGGTAGCTTTCGATAAGTTATGGCATAAGGGCTTACTCTATAAAATAAAAACGTCTTTACCGCATAGTTACTACTTGTTGATGGAGTCGTACCTCACGAACAGAATCTTCCAGGTGAGAGAGGACGGAGAACTGTCAATTATCCAAGATGTAATGGCGGGAAGAATAAGTAATGGCGGGAGTTCCACAGGAATCTGTCCTTGGTCCTGTCTTGTATACCATCTACACCTCAGACCTCCCAGAAACAAAAGGGGTAACTACTGCTACTTTTGCTGACGACACTGCAATTCTCGCGAGCAACAAAGATCCGATTGTAGCATCTGCCGTCTTGCAGAAAAGCCTCGATAGGGTCAACCAGTGGATCCAGAAATGAAGAATCAAAGCCAGCACAACAAGTTACTTTTAAGCTGAGGAAAGGAAGCTGTGCTCCAGTAAAACTGGAAAAAAATGTTCTTCCACAGACTGACTCTGTTCGATATCTCGGTATTCATCTGGACAGAAGGTTGACCTGGAAGAAGCACATCAAAACAAAACGAGACGAGCTGAACATGCGGTTCAGAAACATCTACTGGTTGATGGCACGCAACTCTAAATTGTCAATCGACAATAAATTGCTGATATATAAAATGATCCTGAAACCAATATGGACATATGGTGCACAACAGTGGGGAAGTACTTGCGACTCCAATTTAAACATAATGCAAAGGCTGCAAAAATCCAATGCACCATGGTTCATCACCAATACAGAGATCCACGAAGCTCTGAAAATAACAACAATTAAGGAGGAGTTAAAATTAATAGGGCATAAATATAAGACACGGCTGGAAAACCACCCAAATGAATTAGCTACTGCGTTAGCAACCATCTCCTGCAATAAACGACTGAAACGCCATGATATAATTGGTGACAGATGGTGAAAGATGAGGTGTCTCCTGCTGAGGAGCTCCTTGGAAATGATAAAACGACATAGAACAAATCTGCTTATAGTTTGGAACTGATTGCAAATAAACCCAAAAAATAATATATATATTTATTGGAAACCAATTTTTGTTCAATTACTTTCTTTTTAATTTAAAAATGTCCTCAAAACAAAAACGTTTTCATTTTCGTTTTCATCTTCAGCTACTTGAAGATGAAAACGAAAGAAAATTATACGTGTTAATATATAACATCTGTAAGATAAAATTATTATTTCATACGCCGTGGGGGTGTGCGCTATATTGGCTATCGCATCAGTCTCGCGTTTGACGATAAAATAATTATAACTCGGGTAATTTTACAAGTTATCCACTTTTAATATCGTATTAAAAAAATCACTCCATTTTTTCAATTGTTTATATACTTATCATGATTAAATTTATCTTTCGTAAATGACACACGTTTCCATCTGTTGGTCTGCATGACCAACAAACATAATTCTTAACCCATTTTAGTGATTCTTTTTCTATCGATTGATTAACTATCAGAATAGAATCCTATTGATTTTTACAATGATTTGTCAAATATTTTAAATCCTGTGAACAAACTTTTACAAAAAAAAAATTCGTGCTTAGCGACAGTTTTCGGTTTTAGATGGATCATTTTCTCTTTTTCTCTGCCCCCTCCCCCCTGCTGTTTTAATACGTAACTTCTTTTTAAAACTATTTGTTCCATAAACATGGAAAAATCGGGGTGTACTATTTTGAGTTTGCGAATAGTTATATATTCTTATCTTTCACTTTTATATCTTAAAATTAATGGTAATATAACGTATATAGATATGAGCTAAATATCATTACTAAAATCCAAATTTTTTATCCAAATATCTGTATGTATCCAAAACATGAGAATGGATATATCATTTTAACGATATAAATTAAAACGACAGTCACAAAAAATATTACACAGATTTACATTCCATAGTCCATAATGACATTTTAATAAAAAATAAAAAACCTGTTTTAATTCGAAGGTATTAATTAAAAAATATAGATAAAAATGTTTGTTTTTAATATTTTTAATGCATAGAAATATAATAGTCAGCCTAAAATTATTTTCACCGCTAGCTACACTAAACAACGTAGCACAACAAAAACTCAGTGAAGGTTCTCCCTTCCATAAAAATATCCTTCATCCTAACTGAACCCTGATAATTTTCATCCTTATTGGTCACGCTATCTGAATTACATTGACTAAGAGAACATCAGTTGATTTTATATCTACATTATCCATTTGGGTGAAAAACCTTACACAATATTTTGCTTGCTATTCCCCAGACGTGAACAATCGACATCTCATGTCTATTTGGTCTTCTGAATGGCTCCATCAGGAACAAAAAATATTGCTTAATACTGGAAGAATATGTACGCTCAAAGCCTTTGCGTGGGAACATGCTTGCGAGCGCAAAAGGTATAATTGAAGAAATTGCCTTTTCTCAGTGAATGAAATTTTATATGGCGCTCGAACGGAGAAAAGCGACATAGACGCAGCTTCTACCGAGACATTGCTTTTGTGTCACGTAAATGTTTCCCATATTTTTCTCTGAACGTATTTAGGTCCAGCGAATTTGTTATTTGTGAGTTGAATTTACTTCGTATTAAACAAATATATCCAAAGCTTTTATATAAACACATTATTAAATATTTCTATGAGATTTCATAGAAATTTTTTATGATATAGGATTCAGTATAAGTTCAGCTAATAAATTAAATTGTAGATTTTATGTGCTTATGTATGAGTATATATATCACGCAAATTTGCTAAATAGGTCAATATTTTTAGTCTGTGTCTATGTCAAAGTGGTCCTAAAAATAAAAAAGTTCGGAATCCCAATATTTGAATTCATTAAATATTTTATTTCATCTTGTAGTAAATTTCATTTTTTAAACACAATCCATTTAATAATTTTTTTAACATTTCTTAAGAATTATTTAAAATTTTATAATAACTTTAAATAGTAATGTGATATAATTTTTTTCATAAAATAAACGCTATAATTTTTTTGTTAATTTACTTTTTGATTATACCATTATATACCGTTAGTTTACTTTTAAAAAAACTTAGAATTAGGGATTTCCATTTTGTGTGGTGACTCACTACAAGGAACGATGGATTAAACTTAGAATTAGGGGTTTCCTTTTTGTGTGGTGCCTCACTACAAGGAACGATAGATTAAACTTAAAATTAGAGGTTTCCATTTTGTATGGTGCTTCACTACAAGGAACGATGGATCATTGTGGTATCCATATTTTTTTTAACTTAAAATGTTTTCAAAATATATATAAAAGGCCATATTTCATGTGATGCAACTTTTAGGCTTGTCTAAGTTGCACTAGGCAAAAAAGCTGCATTAACAAGTGCAAATATTACAAATATGTACATATATTATCATAGATAATATTTCGTTCCTTTGATAGTTTTTGTTTTCCCACTAATTCCATTAAACCACAAAAAAGACTTTAACTTATCTATCGTTCTTTAATACAAACTAAATACTAGGCATTTCTACTTTTAAATGTGAATATATACGAAAGCCTTTGCACGCGAAGTATATTCGATCTGAGCAGTTTTATTTATAAATCGAATTCTGAACTTTACTAGGCCCAATATTTTATATGAGGCTGGAAACTTTACAATTAGAATTTAATTATTATATATTCATTACAACCATGTACATAATTCAAAGCAGATATATGTTAAATGGTAAGATGGTTCTATTAACGATGTTTCCGGAAATATAATTTGAAAATACCAAGATGGTTGTTAGGACAAAATGATATATCTAATAGTACTGATAAGCATTAGCGGGAGAATAATGGTAGAAAGCAATGTTAAGTACTAAAATACGTGTTAATGATATTTTTCCGAAAACTACTGAACTAAACTAAAACATACAATTCTGTAAGTGTATAGAATTTCATCACTAATGTAAATTAAATTTCATATTCTCCTTACATATTGAAAATCAAAGCTCACACAAATTGTTTGAAATAAGCTTCAGTGATAGCGGCTTAGCCTTGATCTGGTCCCCGTCTTTGTATTCTTATCAGATTGTCTACAGGCAGATAAAAAACGAAAATTTATGTAAAAAATTTAATATTAAATTTCATCACAGAGAGATGGTGAAGAAAGTTTTAAAAGAAGTCAAGGATGAGTTTTAAGATGGTTCAAACCTAAAAAGTACCTCCTGCTGTGCCTTTATTTCAAAGAGAGCAATTCGTTTTTTCATATTAAAACCAATTTGTCCCTTTTTTATTATTAAGTAAAACGCTGAAGGGTAATTCCAAACATTCCACTGTTACGTAATATACGATTTAAAGACAATAAATCAATTAATAAATAGCAAACATTTGTAAACTTATCGTTGTAAATATAATAAATATATAATAAGAATAATAGACACAATAAGAGACGAACAACTTATTTTATAAAATATAATGTATTTACTTACTATTAATGAAAAGTACTTCCACTGTACATGGAGCTTACAAGATTCATTTATTTGTGTCATGTGTCTTTTATTTTAATCTTTAATTACGTTTTTTTACATTTTAGCTATTTAAAACTAATTTAAAAATAGCTACAATGTAATAAATATAAACACTTAAGATCAAACTTTAAACCTGTATATGCAATGGGGGGATATCTATATTATAAAGTGATTTTCAGAATTAATTTCCAAATAACACGAAAATTAATCTGGTGGAAAATCCATAAAGGAATCAGATGCAAGGATAGGAAGTAAATTAGTTAACTTCCTTTGAAGTCGATAACAGACTTCACTACTTAGACTAATAGACTTGCTGTGCAGTACTTAATTGGTATATTATAATCCATGTTTGTATGATATTAATTAAATAAAAATTTATAATTATATGTTATCTGCTTTTTTTCTACAGGTATATATTATACCGATATATTTAGTTGTATCTAAATTCTATCATTAAATGCTCACTGTATTTTATAAATAAAAGGGTGAAGATTAATCTTGTAATTGTTAAACTATAGATGTACTATGTATACTAAACTTTCTTATTAGAAGTAGTAAATAATTTCAATATACAGTATCCAGAATTATTAGAAACATTCATATAATCTTTATTTTACATTTACTCGTGCTACATTGTTAGTGGTCTATAGCAGCTGGCGATGTGGAATTGGATTGTAATACAGAATTTTAATAATATTTTTCTCCAAGCATGTCAATAAATACTACCCTAGAAACTTTCTTCAATTTATTTGTTACTTGCAAGCACAAAATGTCATGATTCTCAACAAACTCAAACTGAAGTAATTGTATATTTAACATGACCTTCAAAAATATTAAAATTTGAAGTGTAATTTATTTAGTGAAGAAATAATAAATATTTAATTATACTCTCCCAAAATAATTCAATGAATAGTAAAACGGACAAAACAATTTCCCGTTTATCCCGTTTGTATTATTAGAAATTACAGAGGTCTTAACTCATTCCTTGAACCTATTATAGGTTTAAGGAACGAGTTAAGACCTCAATGGATTTAAAATTTTAGCATTTTTATATGAAAATTTCCAATGATTTAATTCGCTAATTTGAAAAAAAAACTATAAATTGGCATACCAATTACAATTTACTTACACATTTCCCATCTGTATAAATATAAAGATGTACAAAACTCAATTTCTTTTTTGGTAGAAATAAATGTCTGTCAGAAGGGGCCAATTAATTTTTAAATTAAAGTTATTTTGAAAAATGTTTAATTTCTTAAAATATTTGCATGTATAAATATCCAGAAAATGGTCTGTTATATACGAATGATATAATAAAAAAAAAACATGTGGTATAAAAATAAAATAATTTTAACCGTAACCAAAACAATTTATTTGTTCTATTTTTTTGAATAACTATTTAGGGAAAAAACATGGATTAAACAAGAATATTTAAAGTTACAGAGACGTTTTTTCATTTCAGCGGTTATTATAGTCCGTAAGATATTTTATCAGAAAATATAAAATTAACGTCAGGAATCATCAAATTCCTAAAACAATGGACAAAATAAAAATTCTCTTTTTATTTTCGAAAAAAATAAAAAGAGAATTTTTTTTTCGTTTCGAAGGTGTTAAAACCAGTATTCAATTCACCCAAAATGAGCGATAATAATATCGTTATGGTCTTAATTGCTTAAAAACAATTAAGCTACCATTAATGTTTTAATTATAATTTAACGCTAAATATCAGGCAACTACGAAGATAATTTCGTCGCAAATAACTAGGTCAACTATTATATCAGTTGAACATAACTAATTCAACTATAACTAGTTAACGTAACTAGTTGCTACGAATATAGAGACCTAAATTAATGCGTATCCAATACGAAATCGACCGATTTTTCTTCTTTGTATCGACATAATCCTTACGCGTGGCAGAGAACATGGACTTATAGAGACGATGCAAAATGTTGTAGACCCTTAGAGATTTATTCCCAGGGATTTATCCCTTATAGATTTAGCCCCATCTGGGAATAAATTAATAAACCTTTGTTTATACCACTCTCATTGTAACGTGTGAAGTCTGCTATAGTGTATAAAACACAATCAATCAAAATTATTTCTAATGTCTAAACATGGTTTACCACTTTAATAATACATGAATACTATATATACAGTGTTAAGTTCTTCAAAAATTGAATCTCACATGCGCTCGTAACATAATCTCTTTGCATTTAATGACATTTATTATTTCCTGGCCATAAAACAGTGTTTAGTGCAGTGCAGCAAATATATAATCAAAAGTTCATGTTTCCGTTGTAATATTTGTTACACAGTCCTAACAAAAACAAACCTCTTTTACGCTCATTACACGATTAGTGTCCGCCTTGTTTTTTTACAGTCCACTTCCACGGTAGAGCCCTTTATCACTCTTTATTGCCGACCTTTACTTAGTTGTTCGGGTAATGAAATGAATTTGTGTAAATGACCGTTGTAATGTTCCTTTTATGAGAATGGTTTGCACCCTAAGTGAAAACTGCCACGTAAATCGGTACACAATTGAAGTTGAAGTTCACGCTTTGTCCTTGGCTTATTTATTAGAAAAAAGGTAAATCGATAATTTGATTGTTCAGTTATAAGCCGGCTAAGTAATTTTTCCAGTCGGGCTGTTCGAAACTGCAGGCAATTCTTGAATTCAGATTTTAAAATATTTACATTCTGTCTACATTAGATGTTGCATCTGATTTGTTTAGTTATAATTGGAAAAAAAATTGGGATTAACAATAACAGTTCCCTTAATTTATATCTAATCGATAGTATGTGTAATTTTAATATTTTAATTGTTTTTAATATTTTGCTACACATTTATTGTGATTTCCATGAGAAGAAATAATTAAAAAAAAATTTGAAATAGATCTGAAACTCTAAAAAGACAAGGCTGATATAGATAGGGATAGACAGACAGATGAACGATTCACTAAATGTTTACTAATTATTTAGTATGGCGATCAGATTCATATACCTTTGAAGTACAATTAAATAATTCACTTTGAAAATGCAATTAGAACAATGTTGAAAATAACTAACATTCCTGAAAGCGTTCATTGGGGGTAAATTCATAATATATAGGATTTAGTTAATTCCATAAGGATATAATGAATTCTTGCTAGCAACAAAAGTCTTCATAATAAAAAAACTCGATCGCAGACGCCAGTTTGAACTATTTATATTATGTCTACATTGCTTTCACTATAGAAACAAATTTAAAAAATCCAGTATCTTCTAGTAGCGAAAAAAATAATTCATTTTTAAATTTGTTGTCAGATATTTTATAATTATCTAGTAGAGGTTTAAGAGACCAAATAATTATTAATTAATTAAGTAATTATGGAAATTTTGATTTGAGACTGCACCTAACAGAAGGAATTTATGTATAATTCTCAAAGAAATATTTAGCAAAATAAAATCATATGGTGTTGGAATTCTTTTCCTGATCGAATACGTATAAAATTATAAATTACCATGTTTTACATTTGACTAGAGTTTTGAGTGTTATTCTTTTTTACAATGTTTGATTGGGAAAATTGTAGTAATTCAGGAATTTTTCCTATCCATATTTGTTTACTTTTTTGTAAGATGAATTTTTCTCTATTTTTTTATTATTTTAAGCTCCTATATATTGAAATAGTGGAACCAATTTACACCGTAAAGTAGAGTGTGAAAAGTAAATAAACACAATCGTTTCAAAACGTGGAAGCGCAAGAAACAAAAATAGATAAAATTCATATCACAACAAACATGAAAGAATAATATATTTTTAAGAAATCGTCTGAAATACTATAGAATTTGGATTAATTTATTCATTTGAAAGAGTCAGAATAAGGAAAAATTAAAAAGAATTTTAGTATGTCTCCAAATTATTACCATGCTTCAATTGTCTCTTTCTAAGTCGAATAATGGCAGATAGTTTAAACCTCTATATCCGACTCTGTAAGCAGGCCCTGCAATCATAATATTTAGTTCAATTATATAAAAAATTATTATATGTTACTTGCCTCTGATATTTTTACTAAATTGATAGTAAAACGTTCTTTTCCTTATTCGTGTTTGTGTTAAAAAATTTGAAGTGACCTAGTCAAATTATTTATTTTGGATTATAAGTAGATAATTTCAAGCTTTTATTTGTAATCTTGACTGATTTATTGAAACGTGGGTAATATTTTTTCTAAAAATTATTTTTTTTAAAACAAACGACATATGTACTTGCTATTTGAAAAAGTACTAGTATTTGAAAATATTTGGCATAATCTTTAAAAAAAAACGTATAACTTGAGTCTGCAATTTACTTGGATGTGCTCTTATGTGATGATATAATTATTGTCCATTTCAATTTATTTGTATCAAAATTAAAGTGATTTGAAAATTGAACTTCGATTTATATATTGACTAAATATCCTCAAGCAATTTGTACAGAATTGTTTTTTGATTTCATTGTCGCGATTAAAGTGAAGTAACTAAAACTACAAATCTTTTTGCTAAATTTAATTTATTTTGGTTCATAATTTGTGAGAAAATTAACCGATAAAGCTTGTAACATACTTTAAATAGTTAATTGCCAGAACGTTAGCCTAAATCCCTGCGAATAAGATAGCTGAATTAAACCATCCGAACTAAGTTAGAAATGGTATTGAATAAAATGAGTGGCATTAAAGCGTAATATAAGAAAAATGGCAAACAAGTTATGACAAAACCTCCCACTACCACGCTAACAGTTTTCAATTCCATCTCAACGAAGAAACTATAGATTATGGTTTATAGCCATTCTAGTTAGCTAATGAGCTGGTCATTGGATACAATCTGAATTTAAATTGGAATAATATCAACTGGAATAACATCATCTTTGTCACGACGTAACTTTAATAAAACGAAATAAATAAAACTAGTTGCAAAAAAATTTAATAGAGGGAATCCGAAAGCAAACATACAGGGCTTTGTATAATACTCGGTGTCGTTTTTCCAGGCACTGACAAATTCTAAACCGCCTCTATATACCTTCACGATTAAGAACTCTGCCATGCCTTCGTGATGGTAAAAACATTCTTTTTTATATAAATTCAAATAATATCTCAAAGTTATATATGGGAATGGCTATTACACACTACTCACTATTTGAAAAAAACATTTATAACTAAATATACACAAAATATTTTTCAGAAAACTTTGATCAAACCAATAAACTGCAAGTCGAATTATCATGATATTCAAGTTATTACATTGATTTTAAGAAGATATATTCAAGCATATGATTAAATTGCGTACGAAAATATAGTCAACAAATTTATTAATTTCAACATAAAGTTACAAGAGCATACGCAGAAAATAGACACTAGCATTGTATGTATAATGTGTAAAGATTAGGAAATATGATCAAGTTAGGGAATTTATTTTACGACATGAAAATGGCTTTGAATATTTTTTATGGGATTTGAACCGGTACTTCCTTGGTCATTCTGGGAACACATACTACTGACTGTACGCGTGTACGTCAGAGTGTACGTCACATACTAAATATAAAACACTATCCGTAAATTAGAATGTACTCAAATCCAACGATTATTATCAAATCCAACAGTTTTATTGAATTTGCAATTTGATTTGCATTGATTTAAATTCGATCGAAAACAAAAAAATACCCCAATTCCTTTACAATATTTCAATGGAATCTGTCAATTCATCGTTTTTATCGAGTATTCAAATAAAAATATCATTCCATACGTGAAAAGCATCTGTCATTTCAATGACCCTTATCATGGGGCACACTATTTGGAAAAGAGGTCATTGAATCCCCATTGTCAATATATCGAAATGTACCAACTATAACCAAAGCGACGTTTATTTTAATATTTGCTTGTGTATATCTTCAACGAGTCTGAAATACGTCACAGATTCATTTGGATATGCTTTGAAGTCTATGGTTTAAAATGGGTGTCTTCACTTTTGACAAACTTCCAGCTCGACTACTATTGTTACTCAAACAACATTACCTTTATTTTTTATTCACTTCATAATCTATTTTAAATGGTTGATATTTGAATTAAGGTTTAGCATTACACGGATTGCAGAATTTAAAATTACGGTTATTCGTAATGTAAATTCTGCAATTCGTAATTATGCCATATATAACAAAGTTACTATTAACTATTATACAATTTTTAGACACAAAAGTATTTCTTCACATAAAGCTACAGTAGAAGAATAAAATATTTAGACTTAGAGAATTATAGGATGAGAAAGATCGTCTTATAATAATGCAAGTTTTTTGTTACAATGTAATCATAACCTTTCTTATCTGTGTTGTGTTCCTGTTTCCATTCATAGTTTTCTCAGTATATTTTAACGTAGCCTAAGGACAAAGAATTCGCAAATCTTCCTTAGATTTTTTTTCGTAACCATAAATCTGATTGCAGCTTTTTTCACATGGCCTTTTAAGTGTTTTTATATTTTATTTCTGGACCAAATAAATGTTATTTGATTTACAAATTAATGCATTTTTGTGGATCCCTTTGGATTATGTTACTTTTTATATGTTCAAACCTACACACACATACACACACACACACACACACACACACACACACACATATATATATATATATATATATATATATATATATGTATATACCAATGTTTACCCGAAAAACATTGTGATTTCCAAATAAATATTCAGTTGAAATATCTAAGTAAGAGTCACGAGATTTTATTTTTAAAAGTATATTATTTATTTTATACCTTTATATCTTTACAGTAAAAGTTTAAGTAGAATATAACATACATTTTCGGTATACGAGAGCTGTAATATAAATGAAATTATTTAAGTACGCGTAACAATTTTGTGTGTATAGCCGACATTGCACAGAAGATTTCAAATATTTCAATAGTTTAATGAATACTATTACAGTCAACGCCATTAACAAAGAACATTTTGTAATTCGTTTGCTTGCTCAAAAGCTCCATTGTGTTTGGCCGATATAATAAAATATACATTAAGAGCTAAATTTCAGTTCAGTTAAATTACAAAATCAATGGATGAAAATATGTCACGTGCCCTCGACATATTTTACTCATTATTGTTATCATATATGTTTTGTTCTGAATGCAAGTTTTGACATATTTGTCAGCAAGCGAATACTTTTGGTGTAATGTATAACTTACCATATCATAAACGAAATAAACTTACCATAAAATATAATACGCCTGTCTTGAACTATAATAATGTACCTATTAACAAAATAAAATTAATATTTGAGCAATACGGTGGTTCTGAATTTCGATATTTTGCGTACAATATTGTGAAATATAAGTTAATTGAAAACCAGTCCTGAAAAAAATTCAAAAATTGATTGAAAAATAAGCCAGTTGTAGGCTTCTAAATTTGAAGATACGGTTAGAGTTGGGTATATCCCTGTCTCTTTTTCTCTCGTAGAATATAATGTGCAATATTAAAAATGACCTCACAACACAGTATTGCCGTCTTTTTCTAAAGGTGAAATTTAAACTTTTATAACTCGGTCAGTTTTTAAGATTATTAAAAAATGTTTTCACTCTTCGTCAGCTTGTATCTTGAAATTATGATTAATGAAATAAAAAAATTTAGTCAAATACCCAGTAACAATATCAGTGAAGCCGATTCCGATATTTATATTGTATATTTTTGGATAAAATTAATTTGATAAACTTTGTGTTATGCATTTAGTTTATTGTATATTTTGAAGAATGTGTTATTTTACAATAATTAGTAAATAATTTTTATTTCTGTTTAAAGTTAGGTACGTACCTGATTTCTATGTTAACCATAAATCCAATTTTTTTAATTTGTTCATTTATTTTACCTACTATTCTGGTTGAACTTCTGTTATTCAATTAGTAGTACTTCATAAGTTCATTTGAGTATTTAAATATGCGATCAATGCGGGCTCGCACGGACAGCGTAGTATTAAATATATTTATTTAAAACTTGTGTTATAACTTCCTTCCAATTTTTTTTCGTGATGTTGATATGATTAACCTATTTCATTGCTTTATAATAATTCCTTATCTCAAGATATAATATATCATGATGAACTTTAATTTATTTATTTTCAAGAGACAGGCCACAGAAATTATTTAAGTCTTTCCAAATTCAAGTTTGATCTACAGCCTTATTTATAATTAATACATATTTAATTTACAAAAATTATCTGAGCCAGTTCAGTTGATTTAAGATATATTTTTGCCTTAACGCAGTGGATTTAAGATATATTTTTACATTAACCAAATATCTAGTGCTCTTATTTCAATCCAATAAAAATATTTGTATCTTACTTTGTTCGGCTTATCTCATCTGAGACGAATAGATTTGTTGAGACGTTATCCTGAGCACATCAAAAAATTTATCAAATAATTTATAACGGTGTGCGCATATGATTCAATCAGTTCTTGTAGTTGATTGCTTGTTTCGCAGCGCATAAAAACTTATTATATTTATAAAAATGTATTTGTAATTCGATGAAAGTATTAGCCACTTTTAAAAATTGAATTCTTAGTAAGGTACATGAGGCTATGAGCTGTTAAAAGTTGGAGTTGAATACCAGAATATGCAGGTTTTCAGGAGTATATTGAATATAGAGAACAGCGAAGCATCATTACACGTGCGTACACAACTCATTAGATTCTGATCCCATGCCTGAACACGTATTCGTTAGTGTAATAATATGTCGGCATTATATGCATTTCAACTCGTATATTACAATTATGTATATCACATATGTATATTACGTATATTACAATTAACCGATGCGGGTGTATTCAGTGGCAATCCCCTATTGCTCGTCCTTAATTTAATTAACGCGATATTGGAGAGGTTGGTCCACCTCGACTTGTTCGTTTCAGTTCGCGACACAAAATTGTGTTCGTCGTTTAAATATTTGAATCATTTTACTACGGATCATATAAAGTTTAATCGACTACCAAATTTATTCGACGAAAAATACTCATTTTCCAATTTATTAGAAATAATATTTTCTCAGGTGAACACTTTATATCGTTCGACTATAATACAAACCAGAGAGCGCAAATAAGGGAAGCAACTTTTCAGAAATATTCTATCTGTTTCATGAAACATTATTCGTACGAGGTTCGTAATTACAACGAAACCTAGGTTGTGGTAAAGTACTTAAAGAAAGTAGAAATAATACTACATCATGTAGTTTCATTTAATTGTGAATAAGGAAGAGGGTGAAATATTACAAAAGGTTAAGGTACGTTAAAATTCTAACGTGCTTACTGATGAACTACTCAGTGTGCCAAAAGTACAATCGTTCTGTCTGCCTGTCTATTTGATTATCCTTCCTATAGCTTATCTATTATCTTTTTATTGTTGACTTACTGATTAACATAATATAAAATCTTACTTTATATATATATATATATATATATATATATATATATATATATATATATATATATTGCTTTATTTTTCAAACCTCTAATTGCATGCATATTAATTTTGATAAGGATAAAATATATTATTAGGAGCAATTCCATGTCGAAATATCGCTGATTAAAAAAATATTAAATAGTTGTAATAAGCTAAGCTACGAAGAATGTTAATGAACATTTTTTCTTTCCATTTTTGGAATATACTGTAGGTTTGGTTTATTACATTCTAAAATGTATATCTTTTTAAAGTTTTGCATTATTTTTAACCTGTAAATTGTCAGACCTATTTTCGAGTATTACTTTTCTGTTTCATTAGTGAATTTAAATTTATTACTTTAAGGCCAGACTTTTACATAGTTTTATTGAACTTGCAATAATTTTGATTAAGCATGACTCATTTTATGGTTTAAAAATGAATGAATAAAACTACCATAATTTACAATTTGACTTTTAAATCTGTCACTTCACTTTCTTCTGTATACCAGACGTTGTAACTCGCAATATTCAAATGCATGCAATGATATTTAATTTATTGAAATCTGTCTAGACGATATGTTACCCGCATTTTGGGTTTGGCCGCTTTCGAGTAATAAGAAACTTTTGGAGAACAAACAAACCATTTATCCTGTAAATTGTAAATTAGGCTAAAAAGCGGTAATTTATGTTTGAATAATTTGCATCTGAAATATGTTTCACCTACGGCATCTGTATGCACCGATGCGGGAAATAGAAATTTAAATTAAGTTTTCTCCTTCAGTATTATAATAACTGTCTTTGCTAAATCAGTGCTAGTCGGGTTATCCTTTAATTTAGTGATTTTAGGGTTCCGTACGTAAAATGATAAATGGAACCCTCATAAAATTACTCACGTGTCTGTCAGAATATCAGTTAATGCTATTTCTCTCAGCAATTGCTTGATGTAGAAACTCGAAATTTTACGGAGTAATAAAGTATGTGAACTTGCAAATATAAAAATAGTCTGCAGGAAAATTATCACGAAAACTATCAATTATTGCAAATAATCACGTTTTTACGCCTACAAAAGATATGGTAGACATTTATATTTTTCTTATTTTCCCGGAAAGATTAAGACGTGTAATTGGTAAACTAACCGATAAATGATGATGAGAAAATATCTACCTTTGGAGAAGTTTCTTGGAGTGTGCTGCGAAAACCGTAGACATACGTGAAAATAACGTACATCAATATTATTTGCCTTGAATAGTTCCAGAAAAAGGCTGCTACAAAGTATATATATTTTATATGATTACCTCGCACTATCGAATAATGAAACTTTTAAATAAGTTGTAAACATTAAATCCTTGTCAAATACAATATATTATATATTTCATTTCTTAAATTTAGATGAAAATTTTCATTGGCAATAAACTATTTGGATAAATATTTTAAGCAAGTGTTACAAATTCGGATCACTTCTTGATATCTTCATGAGGATAAATTTACTGACTTAGTTTCTAAACAAAACGACTCTAGTTTATGGTCATCAATAAAGCATAGGTCAGATATTTAACGTCGCATGTTTTAGACTTTAGCGTCTTTTAATATTCATCATATGGTCAGTTGTATGTGATCCTATCACGTGTAACATTTAAATAAAATTGTTCGTTTCTATATTTGGAAAGAAACAAAAAACGTAGTGTAGAAAGAAACATTTTAAGCACTACCTTTTATACACTAAAGTGCACTCATTCGAATGCCGAGTCGCTAGTATTAAATATTTTAAACTATTAAAACATTGGTAATTTCTTAGAAAAACATTTTCTCTTTCCAAGAATCATTAATGCAAGTCGATCACTTGTAATAGTTTGAAACCTATTTTCACTTTTAATCTACAGCAGTATATTTTGTTAAAAATTGCAGATATTTATTATATCCTGCTCACTCACTAATAAATCACGTTCACATTATTTCATTTCCAAAGTCACCTGTAAGGTTGATTTAGATTCAATAAATTATTTATTATGATGGTATAATTTAACGATATTCAAATTGTTTCATGATGGGCATAAACTTATTTCTTCATATTATAGGTGAATAAAAAATTAAAATTCAGAATAACACCAGCATCTGGAAAAATTGAATTTAAATACGAGTATCTATTCTATAGCTAAATAATAAAAATTAACTAAATACAGCAATATTTACTTGATCCATGACTGTAATCAAATATAATACACTGTAATAAATTACATTAACATGGAAATAGGTTAAATAAATAAAGTACTTTTATGATCCGAATCTACACGATGTTATCATAATGATCAAATAATTTGCTTAAAATGCCTTTCAACATTGCAAGCGAGTTTTTCCATTTGTAAAGGAACAATACAAAGAGCAAAACACTTTGCTGTTCCAACCGCAATATAATGGCTTCGTAAAATATAATGTCTAGTAGAGCGTGGATATATTGACAATGCATAAATGCACGGATTAAAAGATGGGGACGACTCCCAGCCTTCATTTTACAGCTCAATGTAAATGATACATAACATTAACTTTTCAAAACGAGTGCAAATACATATTCATACTTCATTACAAGTGAATATGGTTTAAAATAAATCACAAAATGGTTATGGTTTAAAATCAATTATAACAATTAAGAAACTACGGGAGTTAATCTGAAAGCCTGTTTTGTCCGAATGAAGCCACTTTTAAATTAACTTTACTGTAAAGTAAAACACCTAAAATTAGCACCAAAATATTTCCAATGAACACGAGTAAAAAAAAGTAATTTTCATTCGCAAAATATGCTTTTTCAAGCGATTCCTTAGACATTATTTGGACCTTTCCCTTTCCTTAGACATTATTACCTTAAAGTGATTAAAAGTTGTATAAATTTCCAATGATAATTACCCGATTGATGCATACCAAAGAGAGTAATGCTTTTATCAGTCTATGTACAAAGGGGTAATGCTTTTATCAGATTTGGACGAAATAATTATCGTTAGAATCATCTTAACCTCGGTGTTCTTAAGTAGGTGGTATAATGACCCATTCAATATGGCTGTCCATAATGCCAATTTTATTTAGCTTGAAAAACAAGGCCAATGCATAAAATGAAAGACATTGAATACTTAAGAAACAGTAAAAATTTATACCGTATTCCTAATTATTCTGAAAGACATTATACTTATCAATAAAATCTAAATTTTCACTCATTGCTTAATAAATATGAGTTATAGAAAAAATTCAAATCGATATCCAATTGATCACAAAACGTATAACTTTAAAAGTTTCACTACAAAAGAATAAACAATCTTTGATAAGGTTAGACAAGCCAACCTTACACTTCATAGTTTATATAGTTTACTGTGTAATATTTTTCATTGAAATTGCTTTACATTCATCCGATAATACGACATATTTTAAATTATGGAAATATCATTTTATCTGCGGGTATTTTATTAAATATTTAGAATTACAATTAAGAAATCGATAAATGTGTTTTAATGCCTCTTTAAACTTCATTTTTAAAATAACAACTATGATGTAAATCTCAAATGTCATAAAGGTACAAACTTCGAATAACAGATAATAACGAATAGCTTAATAGAATATTGTTGATTTTGTAATATGGGAAATAAACTTTCAAACTCAAAAGTTACATTTATAGTTAACTTGACCAATTCGTACGTAAAATTGCCGGCCATATTTTATTCCACACCTATTAGGCGTTCATAACGATAGTTAAAATTACATTTATATCCTCGCTTATTAACAAGTGTAAGCTGCATATGCAAATTCAAATTTATCTCTTGCTTATTAACGTTAACGACGACTACTTATCAAAACAGTTTCTCATTAGTAATTAATAGCTTTTTTGGGAGTTATATACTCTCATATCATAAATATCTGGAAAAGGCATTTTCAATTATCTATGTTTTCACTAAGTTTTCATGTATCATATTCATACCTATTATAAAATGGTTCAGAAATTTTATTGTGTTACACAAATCTGTCACAGATTCCTAGCAAAAAATTAAGTAACAAAGCAAATTTTTTACCAAGAAAAACTTTTACAATACAAATGTAATGTATGCGAGTTACATTTGTGCCATAAGAGTCAAGTAAGAGTTAAAGTGATTTGTATTTATAATATCAATTTATCACACATGCTTTCATTTATTTATCATTGGCTATTTTTTTACAGAAAAGAACTTGTTTACAGGCAAACTAGACTTTACCTTTTTTTCCTTTTATAATTTTTTGCCGTATAATAGAAAATTTCATTTAATTGTATTAATATTATAACATATTTTAGAATATTCTATTTAATTGAATTTTGGTACCTTAAAAGTTGGCCGCGACCTGTAATACATGGGATAATTAATTTGATATTACTATGCGAATAAACTGTGTCGACCAAACAAACAAGGCGATATGGAGCAGATTTCATAAGAGTTATGTTTTTCAATTTTTTTTAATATATCGTTATGTTAATAACATTAAGCACATTTGTTAAACCCAAATAAACCTATTTTTTTCTATTTACCAATGACTTATGTTTCTTTTTTAAGGCGCGTTATATCTCTGTGTATGAATAAAAACAGATATAAAATTTGTTTACAATTTACATTTTTTATAATAATCATAACCTGACTACAAAAGTTATAGTTTTTATTTGACAAAATTTCATTACAGGATTTTTTGATATTAATAATGGAAAATAACATTATAGACTCCCAAATTTTTAATCAAATTATCTGCGTTTAAATAACAGTCATAAATTATTGAACATTCTTTATATTAAATGGACAATAAATACATTTAACTACCGGTAAAGCCTTCTTTGCATTATAATTGGCAAAAGTTTTAATGTTTTTAAAGAAACATTGAAAATAAAAAACTGCATAAACACAAATATTTATATTCCTTTTAGCTTACAGTTAATTATCTTCTGGTAATTTCCTTAATTTTTTTTTAAATACAATTTTCGAGTAGGATTTAAAATTTTAAGATAAATAAAATAAAACCAAAATCAAAACACGAAGCTAAAAAGATATAATGATATTTATTGCAAAATTTTAAAGTGTTTCCTTATACATGTAAAGATGTACTTCCAAATTCGTGTAAAGTATACAGCACAAAACAGAACAACAGCGCGTTACAATCAGTCGTTTATCTCGATAGTTCGGTAGTTCTGTATTATTTTAAAGAAATAAGATATGGTTTGTTTTCTATACCTACGAACATATGAAAACAACTGAATGTTCAACAAAAATTTTCTCAGATGTGTTTTTTTTATTTCCTATATACTGGTATATCATGATTTTAGAGAATATCTCATGTTTAGTATTGTTTATAATAAACATGAGATGTGCTAAGAGTTTTTATAATTTTTTATTCAGTGTTATTATTTGGTTATAAATGGAATATATGTACCAGTTGTACTATAATAATTGTAAGAATAGGGTGTACTAAAGATTTAAATAGTATTGTAAATTAATCATTTAAATATAATTTTTGCCGTATAATAGAAAATTTCATTTAACTACTCGTACATTTATATTATAACGTATTTTAGAATATTCTATTTAATTTCATATATAAGTATATACATATAATAAGACCTGTAAAACATGGAATCAAAATTTAATCTGACACTATGTGAATAAACCGTGTCGATTAAACAAATAAAAAGAAACAGTAGATTTCATGAGAGTTCTGTTTTTCAATTTTGATAAATATATCGTTGTGTTATTAACATTAAGTACATTTGTTAAACCCAAATAAACCGTAACCTATTTTTTTCTGTTTATCAATTATTTATTCTTCTAATATGACCACTTAAATATGATATCAATATACAGAGGACTCAGGTTACATCTAGGTTCAGGTTACCTCTGGTTATATTATATGATCCGTGTCTATATACAGTTCTACACAAGCACAGTGTATACAATATATACAATGTAACTAGAGATGGTAAGTAGATGTAGCACGCGCGTCATTATTTTGATCCACACGGCATATACTGTCCTTTGCAAGTTGACGTACACCTTAGCGGTACATCGAATGTGATAAGTAGTAGAGCTCCGTCATTCATTACTTATTAACGTGCAAAAATACCGTTTTGTGCTGTAATTACGTGGACAAATAAAAGTGAGTAAAACATTTAACCAATCCCGTAATTTTCCATTATCGATAAGCAATTTTAAACATATTTTCTTTGATTTTAATTAAAACATTATAGGTGATATCTTTGTACTGTTATGTCTTTTCTTCTGTGCCGTATCACAGAGGATATTATTATTTTGTGACCGGTATTCGTCACTAGTGCTGCTGGTTACTTAATTTTGTTATCGCATAATATATATAACGTGATTTTAATAGGATAACATTTTCGCATCTTAAAGCATTTAATTTTTAATACTAATTCTACACAATTAAATGAAACTACGTGATGTAGTATTATTTCTACTATCTTTAATTTTTTTACCACGACCTAGGTTTCGTTGTATTACAACATCTTCAGGTGGGATATTAGCAAAGATATTATATAAGATCTTTGCTAATATCCCACCTGGAGATGTAATACAACGAAACCTAGGTCGTGGTAAAGAAATTAAAGATAGTAGAAATAATACTACATCATGTAGTTTCATTTAATTGTGAATAATGAATTTCTACAAAATTAACGCCAAATATATTCAATACTAATTATACAGTTAAATAATACTGTTAAAATAAACTGACTGCTTTATTATTTATATATTTCATAAGCTAGATTAAAAAAGCAAATAAACTTAGTAATAATAATTAATGTTGAAGTATACGTTGTTTGAATAATACATGTAGCAAATGAAAAAAAGTTATGTTTGAACAAGTATAAGTGACTGCATATATCCATGACAATTCGGGAAAGGGCAGAAATTTCAAAATTTATTTATAACTTTTACCCTTTTTTATAAGACTGGATTGAATGGACTATTTAATTTAAATACAAATGCAAGGTAAGAAATTATATATTTCAAGAAACTCATATTTAAAAGTATACAATATCTTCTTGTAAATTTATTATTAAATCTTATTCAAGTTCATCGTAAGCTAAATCATTTATAATTTGCAGGTGCTTCACCTCTTGGTTCGACAAATAACGAAGCTAAAATCAGTAGCAGGTATAAAGCAAAAAATATACACCGGCAATGAGAATCTTTATGCTCACTATCCATTATTTTTCAGTGAAGTTTTTTTAGTCGTCAGAAAAATTTTCCGTGTATGTTTGCTCTAAAAAGTGGTACGAAACCGTGGACAGTAATCCAGGCTCTATTAAGGAGTCCTTTATAGAGTTAAAGTATAGAGGCAAAAGTACGAATTACAAAATTTTACCCAAACTTGTCATGATGAAATGGCAATTCGTCGTCGCGTTGAGAGAGATGGTAAACAATTTCATAGCTACGTCAACATAGGACATGGTTTAAGTGGCGATTATCTGGACAAAGTTAAAAAGGCTCTTGTATTTTTAGTTACAGCTATTAACTCGAACTGGAAGATTCTAATAGGATATTTTTTAATCGATGGTGCAACAGGGGTGAAAAAATTAAATTTAGTTGTGTCGGCTTATTTTCACTTCTATGTTATCTCGATATCGTGTTGAGCAATCGATAAATGTGTAAATAACATTAAAATACTCAAATGATTGTAAATCTATGGAATGTTTGCTGTTAGCGAAATAAATAGATGTGTGTTAAGTGTACGGAAACTGGAAAGGGTTTCATGATTTTGGGCAAAGAAAGAAGCGTGTCCAGAAAAGTAATTGGCTGGTTTGAAATTCATTTGTTTTAACCTTTAACTACTGATGTGATATTTTTTTACATAAGTTCTGACGTGGGGGCCTGAGCAGCTCGTGCCTTTAATCGTTGATGTAAACGATAAATGAAGATTTTAAGGTTCAAATAATTACTGACTATCTGAAATAAGTATATTTAAATAAAACAAGTGTATTTTTAAAATTAATTTTTATTTTTAAGTGACATGTTTATATTAAATTAAAAATTAAGTAACATTTTTAGGCAAAATTTACTTGAAATCAGAAAACAGTCTATATTTCTTAAAAAACTTAACAAAGTTAATAACATTATTTGTACTTTTAATCTTCAATAATATCTCTAATAAACTATATATAATCAACCGTATCTATTACATAAAAACAATAAAATTGCAAGGCAAAAAATCTTACAAACTAGGCACAATCTGGGCAAACTTTCTTAGCGCACTGAAGGGTTTTTTACACAAATGACAGGTATGTGTGGACTTTCCTTGAAGCTTCAGTGGACATGTGTGATATCTTCTTTTTATCTTAAGTCCTTCTTCTTCAACTTCTGGAAGTTCTGGATGTCCAGACCAGGCATTTCAGGTCCCAACAAGCGTGTCAAACTCAAGCGTAGTTCACGAGGCAGTTTTTCATTATGTACTCTGCGTTTTAAGTGTGGCAACACCAAATGACGGGCCAACTCTTTTATGAAAATACCTCTTCCTGTCATTTTTTTTTTGGTGTATATCATACAAGATATGGCTATTGACAGAGCTGCAATCTAAAATACGATAAAATATTACCATCGGCCAACGTCGTGTCCTGCGGCTACATGTATATATAGCACACTTTTGATCTATTTAGTCCACTCCTCCTTTGGTTGTATTATAGAAGTGGATTATTTCAGGCTTTCCAGTAGATTCATCAGTACCTTCAGCATGGTGCATAGATGATAAAAGAATGACTACCTTATTTTTTTTGGGGCATGCGAAACAAGTGTATTTTGACCGGTAAAACAATAAAGTGTAGAATTGACTTCTCTTTTTTTCGACGGTAAGAATTCTTTCGGTATCTCACGTTTGTTTTTTTCAACGTGCCAACACATGTTAAACCCTTTTTCTTCAAATCATCGACAAGTTCAAGTGAATTGAATCAGTTATCATAAGTAGTATTTCTGTTACTCCCGTATAATAGCTTTGCGAGACGAATAACTGATGGCGTTGGTACCAGGAACTTTTTTTCATCATCTGTCAAACCTGCACCATCTGATCCACGTCCTGTATATATATATATATATATATATATATATATATATATATATATATATGTATATATATACAGTTATACAAATAACCATTTTTTGTGTCACATAAGCACATTAGCTCCAATCCGTATTTTGCTGGTTTCATTGGCATGTAAATCATTAGGTGTGTACGTCCGCGAAAAGGGTCTAACATTTCGTCAACTGTGGCATACTCGCTGACGTTATAAACCTTTTGACAATTTTCCACAAATTGAGTAAACATTTTTGAAATTGCTGCTATTTTGTCAGTCTTCCGCCGTTCTTCGCGATCAACAGGGTTGTCAAATCGAATGCAGTGCAAGATATTGAAGAATCTAATTTTTGACATAACACACCTGAATATCTCTCGACCCGTACCGTCTGTGGTGAATATGTAATCCACGTTTTCGTGATTTGATTTGAATACGGCCGTGTAAAAGAGTAGACCCATAAATGCACGAAGTTCAATGATATCCAAATTTTTTAATTATGGGCGATCGCTTTTTGAAAATTTGGCTCTCTATTGATTTATCTTTTCATTACTCCACTTGTGTATATCTTGTAACATGTCATTGTCCATAAACTTATTCCATATTGAATAGGGGTCTTTTGAATCATTTGTTGTTAGGTTTGAAGAGTTGGTCTGTCTTATAATGTGTTGAGGCGTCCTGACTGCTCTTAATGGGGATTGCCGTGACCATTTGTATCGGTTTTTGCCGTAGTAACACCGTAATGACGATAGTGGAAGTTCGTCTTCGGAAAAATCTTGTTCCGATTCCTCTTCAGGCTCTGAGTCACTCTGAGAATCTTCATTATGCCCTTGTTGTTATGGAACAAAGGTATCACCGGGGTCTTCTGTCTCTGAACCGCTAGACTCTTCATAATTCACCAAAGATAAGAGAACTGATTCAAAATCTGGGTGTCTGGTCGCAACCGACTTCCTAATTCTAGAATGACGGGTATTATCTTCGTTATTAATAGTCCGTTTTCGCCCCGATTATGTACTTGGTTCCATTTTATATTACTTGTCCAACTATTGAAAGAAAAAGTTAATATTAGTAACATAAGTGATTTTAAAAAAAGTTACGTAAATACAGACGATGGGTCACAAAAGCCCGAAAAAAACTTCGAAATGAATTTACTTACCAAAATTGCGAGCGCCGACACGTAAACTACCACTCACAGCCGCGGCGTTACTAAACTCAAAGCTACAGGAAGCCGCGTGTGCGCCGGGTGCGGGGGAGGAGAGGTATTCGATATTATTACTGTTGCTAGGCCGGAGAGGCCCCCACGTCAGTAGTTAAAGGTTAAGAAGCGACACCTATTTTCATATATTTTGACGAATATGCCACTTTTACGTTATTGTTTGTTCTGCGTATACAGGCATATACATTTTCATTTCCTTAGTTCTTATTTTTCGTATAAATAAAATATACTCACTTATATTTGTACTTATCTGAATTTCATACCACGCCTTACGTAAAAGCAATTTAGTAGTATTCCTATCGATTAACCTCACATTTGTCTATCCATTAAGTTGACAAAGCGGAGAGCACTCGAGTAAAACGATTACAAAAGTTGGCCGCGTCCAATCGACTGTTGGAAAACCTCATCGGAATTTTCTAATCGGTAGACAGGCAATTTATTAATGTAGAGAGGCCATATTTTCCACACACAAAACCGCTGATTTATTGTATGAATTTTGTTAATGTTTGTTGTTAATTTCAGTAAGTAAATATTTGTTGACATCCTGAAGTTTTTAATATACTGCGTTTCAGCTGAAAGCTTTTTAATAGCAAAAGTTTTATGCTTCGAAATTTTAAAACATTTTCTTTGTTGGTATCGATATGAGCAACACTTCTCAACATATATGTTCGATATTTGTAGTAAATACAATCATTAATAGTATTAATGATTATGATGAAATACAAACTTATTATAGATTTTTTAATTCAATTTTCATTACCTCTTCCTCTTAGAATACGATTTTTTCTTAAGTATTATAAAGTTATGCACAGGTTTAAATTGTTTGTGGCAAAATAATACAAAAAAAATGTCATTCCATATTTTTAAGAGAAAATAAATTACATACTAACTGATGGAATCTTCGTTATAGTAATTTAATTTCTATAGATGTTGGGAAAAACGCCACAGTTTATTTTTATTTTAACAAAATAAGAAGAAACCGTAAGACGATGCCATACATACTTTCACATACATACAACATAAGTCTGTATATATATTGTGTAATATGTCAATAAAATATTGTAATGTATTATATTATTACATTTAACATAAACTTTATCCAATTAATATTAAATATAATATTTAATATTAAGTTACTGTAGCTGCCCGAAATTTTATAGTTAGAAAATCACATAGTTGCTTAATATCGTATTGAAGATATTTTTGAAAAATTTTTAGACATTAAATTGTCCATGAAACGGGTTCAGCAATTCATGCGTTAGATTGTACGACAGATAAACACGCGTACACTTCATATTTTCGTCTTTTTGGAGTTCCAAAGTCGGCTGTCCAACCAACCAGTTGTCTATTTTCTATAATTTTATTTCTATTTGTACGTGTATGATATTTTGCACATAGTTGCTTAATAGTATTGAGTTGTGACTTGATTATTTATTTCTCCGCGCATGTAATTTAGGGTGAACATTGTTTGCGCGTCACATCGAGAAGATTTTTTTTAGAAAATTGGAAATTATTTTAAATGAAATTGAGGTTTGTGAAACATTTTCCATTTTTAAGAATTGTTTACGGAGATCAAACTTGCGAAGTGACTTACAACGCGTATATTACACAAGCGTAACGCAATGTACTTGATTTTATTCGTACTTTGTAAATACATGACGGTAGCCGGTTAGGTCGCCACCTTTTTATAAGTAAATTTTGATAATATACGAATTTAATTTTTATATAGAATAGCGTTGATTTTAAGAACTTATGTATTTCAAGTTTCTAGTATGTATATTGCACACTGCGGGTGTCTGCTTTATTATCATCCACTAGGGTGCCAGCGTCGGGTTTTGACGATAGAAGTAATATATAACTTGAGTAATTTCAGTAGTGATAAACTTTTAATAAAGCATTTTTAGAAAGCAGGAATTTTGTTTTTTCAAATATTCATCATGATGAAATTTGGTATTGAGAAACAACAACTTACAGGCCGCAGGTCTCAACTGATTTCTATTATAATAGTTAACCAATCGAAAGAAGAAAGTATCGCTGACATTTTCGTTTTCTATTGGTTTACTATCAGAATAAAAACTTATGGATTTTCACAATTACTTTCGAAACACTTTAATTTTTCTAAATAATTTTCTATAAAAACTACCTTTCTTCGTGCTCGACAATTGTTTTTAGCTACCGTTTCATTAATTATAATTAATTAACGTAAAGTTATCGCATTACTTAGAAACATTAATATAGGAAAAAAATAGTCAATATTAGAATAATATAAATAAAAGAAAAAATATATATCAATCAAAAGTAGAACTGAAATTACTAGGGTTCAGGATATATTCCGGCACTAATAAGTGATATATTCCGGCACTAATAACATTTAGGCTCACATATTATTTGTATTAAACTATTTAAAAATAGTATTATTTCACAATGTGAACATATTGCAGCGTGTTGTATACCGTTTTTTACAGGGTTAAACCGTGATGTATATTTTAAACATTAAACCATGTATTATATTCGCTATAATTTTCCTGTAATCTTCTAATCACATTTTACTACCATTGTATTTTTATAATTTTTGATTTACATATTTCGTCAATAAGATAAATATGCTATATTTTTGCATATATTTTATAATATATTTTTAAATATACAATTTAAAATCGTGAAAAAATATTTTTAGTATTGTTCGTAACAAACATTTTCAAATGATAATGACAAGTAAAATGAGAAAATAACTTTTTTTAACTTTTTCCCCTCTCCTTAATGGTTTTAAATTTTTTTAGATTTACCAAGTATGAATGTGGCATGATTTCCGAGAAAATCATCTTTAAAAATAGAAAAACGAGGATGCATTGCCTACTATCTCTTCCGTAAGCGTAAAACATAGAGAATATTTCAGAATTTGTGACACCTTTGCGTGGGCTTCAAAAACCCATATTTTCTTCATAATTTTAGGTTGAGTGGTTTCGGAAATAGAGCTGGTGGAAATATGTTTCTTTTTGCATGTTTCTCAGTATATCTCTGAGGGTGTTATGCTTAAAATTACGAAAATAATATTTTTAGAGGCTTATAACTATCATACTTCAAACTACACCCCGCACTACTTTTTGGGAGCGTTTAATTTGCCCTCCCTAAAATTTCCTAATGAATATTTTTGAGTTTTAGCTAGTAACAAAACATATCAAGACGAACCTGTTTTAGACAGTGTGAGTACCTTTAGTTTTAACAAGCGATTTTGTAACATTATTTTAAGTATGTCTTTGGTAAAACTGACAACTAAGAAAAATATTCACAATTTTTTGAAAAATATTAGCCTAGGTAAATTTTCATGAAGTTTCAGTATGTTTCAATAGAAATAAACTGGTATTATAAAGGACGAGAAACTTTTCAGATTTTTGAGAATTCGACCCGTTTGTATGGAATATTATTAGAACTACAAAACCTTCATATATGTTAGTTTTACTAGATCTTCTAAACAAATGTAAGAATTTCATAAGTGTATGTATGTATTTATGTTTGTATATTTTTATACGTATTTCTCAGAATCTAATAAACGGATTGCAAGAAAAAAATTATTGCCTTTAGTATCTTTCATTTCAGGTATAGTAGAATTCTTATCGCAATCGTTCAGTTGTTTTAAGATATAAACTGTTAAGTGCGTTACAAGATATTCCTTGATATGCACATTAACAATTTATTGCGCAATTCTCACAATCCTCAATATTTAGTACACATGTGGGGTTATTATATGTTAGTTTAATAGATATTAGGGTATTATTTTGATTATAATTTAGAAAAACGAAAATTATTGGTTGATGTTGTTAATTAATATTATTACCCATTATTGTTATTATTATTATTCAATAATCGATATGATATTGAAGCTATCAAATTATTGACAATATGAGAATAACTTATATCATAAATACTACTAGTTTTACTTACTATTTTACTTATAACTAAAATGCGAAAATAAAGACTAATCTAAAAAAATTAAATCAAAATTTAAGTGGATTTATTTTAAGTGGAGTAGGCAAATAGCTACGTATTTGCCTTCTCCATATAAAATATCAAAAATAAATAAAAATACGACTAACTAAAAAGCAAGAAATATTAAGTATTGCGATAGGCACATAATCAAACCAAAATATATATAAAAAGTAGATCTAAGCTAAGTATATACGTTCGATATGACTTTTTCAATTAGTTTTTTTCTTAATAATATATAACAATACTATTTGTAACAGACGTAATATTGCTTTCATATGCCTGATATGGTTCCGAATATGTATTTAACTTTAGTGATAATTTTGAATATTTATATCTGTAATAAAATTAGTATATCCTTCAAAAGTATTAGCGCAGAGACGATTTTATTTAAATATTTGCGAAGTTCTTAAATTATAAAATAAAAAACGGGAATTTTATCAAAGATAATAGTCATGTCAAATATATTGTATAGATTCATATTCCCGAGATTATATTTTTTGACTAAATTCAAAAATTATTCCCCCATTTCCGAAACTACTAATCCAAAATTATGAAAAAAGTATAGATTTCTAGAACTCTACACAAAAATTGTAAGAAGTCTATAGCAATGATTCTAGATGTCATATTTTTTTAAATATCCCAGATATTTCTACGCCTTTGAAAGATGCAGCAGGCAATTCATTTACATTTTTCTAAATCTAAAAACGATTTTCTCAGAAACCATGAGACGTAGAGACTTGAAAGTTGATATAGTAGTAATACATATTATTATACCACATATGTTACGTACATTTTGCACCACAAACTTTTGAAGTAAAACTTCTTTACGCACGCTTGACTTGGGGAGTAAGCTGGTGAATGCGTGACGAGAGCGTTGCGAAAAGTGTGATCGGGCGAGGCGAATGGAAGTTGAGAGGGAGATATAAGTTAGTAAAGACAGAAAGAGAGAGAGCGTTACGTTTCGTATATTACTGTAGGGACAAGAGAGAGAGGTGCGCGCACACGTTTTCTTTCTCTCTTTCTCTCATAGCCAGTTACGTTACGTATATCTAAGACACAGTGCAAGCCTATTGTCTGTATCACACTGTAGGAGCAAGAGAGAACAGTGCGCGCGCACATTTTCTTTCTCTCTTCCTCTCATAGCCAGTGCATGAAATATATATAAATATATATATATATATATATATACACACACACACACACACACACATATATATATATATATAAATATATATATATATATATATATATATATATATATATATATATATATATATATAACGGTGATTTTTTGATTATTTTGTAATTTCATTTCGTTCTTGAACAATTTTATAAATTACTATTTTGTTCAATACATTCAATATTCCACGTTTAAAGTGAATGTAAATTCATTTTAAAATCCATATTTTGTGAATTTGAAGTTTTACTTCAGTCGTGTGGTCTAAAGCACACTCGTTTTTGTTTTTAAAATATTTCTTTAGCAATTGAAGGGAAGTGAAAACCTTCTTTTTAGTCCAACATTTAGCCTTAAACCTTTTTTTCTCATTTTATAAGCCAGGTAGAGTACTTGAAAATGAGATACTACTTGAATATATTTGTTACGAGAAATATAAAAATATTTTATTCAGAATTTGATATTGTATATTTAAGAAGACACTCCAAAAGATATACAAAATATAAAATTCCGTCCCCTTATTTTCGAAACTTATTTCCCCTTATTTTTGAACCACAAATCACGAAAAAACGGGGCTGATAAAGTGGGACTTGAAGATTAAAGAAAAATTATAAGAACTATCCTAGACTTTAAAATTATTGAAATATGCACCAAGGTTTTATGTCTATAAAAATTGTACTATATAATAATTTCCAATACATTTACGTTGGGAAGAATTAGCATTGATAAATATTTTAGTAAAGTGGGTGTTACATACTCTCAAATGCTTACAAGTACCGAAATGTGAATTGATACTTTTAAAAGCGTTTTATTTATGCCTGAGATTTTTTATGATAAATATATAATTGATCGTTTTTTTGGTCCATACTATTCAGTAAATACGGACTCATAAATGTTCCACAATTTTTATATAAATTGAATTATTGTGCTTACGTACGTATTCGATTTCCCTTCATTTTGTGAACTTAGAAAGAAATAACGGATGTTAACTTCCATTCCAAAACGTTCGCAGAGTTGACTACCGAGTCTAAGGGTCCTTTTATGCAGCATCATATATACATTAATTAGCAGTGAATTTAGTTTTAGGATATTTTATACTTATGGGTGGCCTAGCGTATATAGATAATAAATGATAAAATATCTTTTTCCTACTGAATCTTTGAAGAATATGTTTTATGGTATCTTTTATTAATAATACTGTAATTGTGTTTTAAACTTTTTTGCACCTGTCGATATAACTTTCCTAATATTTTCAAATAAAATGACATAACAACCAGTGTATGTAGCACATAAATATAGCTTTTGCGTATAATCGTAGTTACAGTCAGTTACTAAACAGCAACGGCCATATTATGGTAAAGACAATTAAATAACAGAACTCGAGACAATTTCAAATAATAATAAAAACGCAAGACTCTTTTTGTTCTGACAAACAAATTGATAGAACTTGAGGACGAAATCAACATGGTGTAACCAAAGGCTGCCTTCCGTCCTACGTAATGCATCAGTGGGCCATAAAGCACGAGCGGCGAAGGCATGACCCTTCGTCATCCAGTAAATTTTCTGACCCTGCAATGGTCGACTTTCAAAAAAGAATAGCGCGCTCAGTGCGGGTATATTTATAGACTTGTGGTGTTGGACGCGGGCGCTCTCACACTGTGTTTTGTCTCGCTCCTAGTTCGTCCGTCGATACCTTGGCGCTCTGGCTCAATTTTTGTATAATGCTATCTCTAGTTTTGGCAGCATATTTTTCTGTAAAATAGGACGTGTCGCAGCATATAAATTCATTCAGTTACCTCGAATTCTGCTATTTCATTACGAATTTGCGCTTCTCATTTCAAGTAAACTACTCGCCTTAGTACTCGCTTCACCATCTTCTATACATAACTTTGTCATTATTGCAACTAGTAATTATGCAGTTAAATCATATTTAATATGTTTACCTAAAACAGTGTAAAACATTACATAATAAAATATCCGTGAACACCATGAAATCTTGGACATTGTAATTACAAATGTAGGGGCGTACCCTAATATTTGTGAACAATGTCTAATTAAAGCTCAGGCCAATGTAAAAAGATAATAGGAATATTACAAAATCAATAAAAAATATTCGTAAACACTGAAAACCTCAATATTCTTGTTCTATATTTCCTAAGTATTATAAAGATATGTGAAAATGACAAATATATTTGTATACGTTTGTGAGATACTTGGCTTTACGATAAAGAATTATCCTTTTTAATTTTTTATGAATTTCGATAAAACAACTGTATAATTACCAAAGACAAAAGGTAAACGTGATCCTGTCGGAGAATTCCATATATAAACTCAAAGATAGAAAACCATTAAAAGAATTGGGCTATTTAATAAACTTACAGATATTTATTAGTGTTCACAATCTGCTATAAAAAAACTCAATAATAATTTACGTATTCGCTTTAACGAAAAGCCATAAAAAAGCTAAATGGCCCTTTAAATAAAATATAAGATTCACCATCACAATGAATTGTGTGTTTAGATTATCACATGTTACGCTTGATAATTTTGGTCAGTCTGCTGTCAGACAGGTCTTATATGATACAAATTTCAATCAAACACATAAATTTTGCTGTGTAGAGTATATGTTCTGCCTGACGTTGGGAGCAGACAGAGCACTTTAAAATTTTTCATCTTAAGTCTGCTGTAACTCATTTTTTACTTTTTTGTTCAGGTTTTCACCCAACTGTTATTTAAATATTTATTTTTCTTGTCAGTGGAAAACTCTAAGAGCAAAGGATCAGAATCAATTCGATTTAATTTACTATATGGCAACAATAACTTTTCCGAAGTAAAATATTTAATCTTTCGGGCTATTATAATATTATATACTCGTTGATTTTCATCTATATATTTAAATATATACTGTGGAAGCAGTAAAAATGAATAAAAAATATTTTTGCAGTTTATGAAATGTAAACAAATATCGCAGTAAACATTAACATATAAATAAGAAATAAACAAATATTTAGGTAACCTTTTGCTAATATCAATATGAAGAAAGACGTTACTTCTTATGACACCTGCTTCCGGTAAAGTTTAAATAATAAAAATTTAATTATATTACTTTTTTAACCACCAAAAATAAAACCCATTGAAATTTTATGAGGTTACAAACCAGAAAAATTTAATAAATTCTATCCAGCTTTACCATACTATAAGAGAAACTTTTTTTACTAATAATGTTACTTATAATTTAATAATTCATTTAAAAAATGTTGTATTTGTTGTTTTTTGACAATCATATATTTCTATAAAAAGAAATCCTATTTCACTTCTAAGCAGTTTTTTAATAAGCGGGTGGCACATATGGAAAAAATTAAATATCGTGGGGAACTTATGGAAAATGTGGAAATAAAATATTTTGTGCACAAAACCAAAATAAACGAAGAAGTGAATGCACTCCTGAGTCTAAGAAACCTGATCATAATTGATCTTAAGATACGTATCTTACAAACGTATACAGATGTCTTTATATCTATATGTATATATATAAATATATATATATATATATGTACATATATATATATATATATATAAATATATACATATAAATATATATATAAATATATATGATTATTTCTAAAAAAGTGAGAGAATAGTGTTTTCATTATTGTCAAAAAGAAACATTTGGAATTCTTAGTCTACCCACTATCAAACTGCATTAACCTGTGTGTGATATAAATTAAATGGACTTCTAAATTAAGAAAGAATATAATAATTCGGCAACTCCAGTCTTGAGATAACACGATTATTTATAAAAATGTAAAGATAATGGTAACTGTCATTATTGTCATCGTTTTATTTAAGTAATAAAATAAGCAACAAGGACAAAAAAATTATGGAACGATATTTCGAAATTGGCTTAACTAAATGCGAAATTAATGTTGAAGGGCAAAAAATCAAAAAGTAACGAATGAAAGTGCTCGTATTCAGAAGTTTATTAACAACATAAGGGCATCCTCTCTTCAGTATTCTTATATTATTTTTGCGTCTGTAGTACCACTTTTAGGGTTTGATGCAGCATTTAACCTTGTTATGTATTACATAAATTATAATACGTATCAGCGATTGCCGTGGGTTCCGAACGTGGCTTAATAAATAAACAGAAATTCTCACATTTAGAATAGAGATTCACAAGCGATGTAAGAGTATAATATTTATAATAACCCACTTAAAATGTAACAGAGTGTTAGTAAATAAGTCCTACATTCTTGACAACAAGTGTAGCTGAATTTTAATACCTTAAGCAACATATCTATTTGAATTAAAACCACTCGGAGATAATAAAACTGAGAAAAAAATTAATGAAACCATAGAAAATAGTTAATATATTGCAATAGGCATAAAAGTTAATAAGGATTAAACTACCAGAAACAATTTTATTTGATATCAATAATTCTATAAATATTAGAAAATTAATACTTTTTCTTTTAAGGACTTTACTATTTCAACAATTTTTAAATTAATTATGCAATTATAAGTGATTTACAATAAGAAAAAAGTTTGTTTTTTTGGAAAAGAATTTATGAAGTTTTTCTGGTTTGTAACTTTGTAAAAATTTAATGGTTTTTATTTTGGGTTTCAAATAATTTTTTATTACCTAAACTTTACCGGCAGTAGATTTTATAAGAAGTAACAGCACATGTCAATTATTAATTATCAAGGATCTCTCTTCAGATTGATATCAGCTACAGGATAGTTAGTTGTTTATTTCCGTTTTAATGGTTACTATGATATTCGTCAAAATATATACTACAAAAAATATATCTTATTAATTTTTTTTACTTCCGCAGTTATGACATCTTTAAAAATATATATAAATATATAAATATCTAGTACCACTTTTAGGTAGCTCGTTGATTTATGTATGCATATATATATATACATACATAAATCAACGAGCGTATACATTTTAATAGCATGAATATAATAAATTAAATCTAATTAATTTTGATCCTTTGCTCTTAAAAAAAAGAAAAGTAAAAAATTAGTTACAGTAGACTTATGATCAAAAACCCTAAAAGCAGACTGCTCACAACTTTCAGCCACAACGTATCGCCTTAACCACAGATTATTTTATGTGTTTGATTACTATTTTCATCATAATTGCAAGGCCTGTAATAACCTAAACACACAATTCGTAATGGTGGATCAAATATTAGATTTAAATCCATGTCGTGTTATTACAGGGACATATAGTTTTTTATGGTTTTAAGTTAAAGATGATTATAAATACAGCAAATATCTTACCGATTTCGGAAATATTACTGCTTATTTTAAAGTAACAAGTTTGTTATTGATTTATTATGTATGTATCTTTTATGCAAACTGCGGGGATAGTGAAAACCAACACAATATTAAGGTAATATTTGAAGCAATATGTTTATTAGATGATTATAAATACAGCAAATATCTTACCGATTTCGGAAATATTACTGCTTATTTTAAAGTAACAAGTTTGTGATTGATTTATTAAATATGTATCTTTTAAATAAACGTAGGAAAAATTTGCTTTTCTCACAATTTTCTTCCTTAGCTATATAATATTTTACATTATCAAGTCATTTAATACGAGTTAAATGATGCGTAATATCTCAAAGGGTTTATGAAAGGAATTTGGGACAAAGCATTCGCTCGGCCGTCGTAATGTTTGTGAGGCAAACAATTTCGAGTAGGTATGTTGGTTAGCCAAATATATTTTGCTTGTGATGCATGCATTAAATATGAGTAAATTTATTTTCCCTTTAGAGCGTGAGTGATAAATTTTAAGCAAATATAGTACACCGTTTAAAAGTTGATAAAACTATTAATGGAAATGTTTGCACCATCTGGAACTCAATTTTTTTTTATCTTACTTTGTTTCAAATTATACCCGATAGAAACTAGTTTATTTGTTCATGGGAAGTAATATCAAGCATCTTGCGCTTGTATGCCATTCATCAATAATAATCCATTCGATTACAATTTTGTGTTTCTGACCGCTGAATAGCTTTTGAAACAAAACCAGGCAAAATGGTTTTAAGACTATAATATTTTCAAATCAGATAAGTAATACTTTTAGCCGAGGCGAGATGAAGTTATAAAAAAAGAATTCCACTTGAATTACATTTTAAGCCAAAAGAAACATACAGCCACTCTCATGAATTTACATAGGAAAAACAATTATCTCTAGGTGGTCAAAGTATTGACGATTCTAAATATAAAACCTGAAATTAACTTAAACATCGTCTTCGCAGAATATTATTTATCTCATATTTGTGGTCTTTTTGAATCAAAGTAAAATTCAAAGTGCCCTTTAATGAGTTTTATGAGTGATATTCATCAAGGAAAACTGGCTGGATGACGGTAATGGAAGTGACATACGGATCAAAAGGTAAGTCGTTACAGTTAGCAGGTGGTGTTAGTCCTTTGAACATGAAGTGATTGCAGCTTTCGCATTGATGATGTGTGTAATATAACATTTTTTTTTTTTTTGAATTATTGAATTATTAATAAAATAATTTACTGGCAATGTTATTTACAGTATTTATTAATTTTATCTCTTTGTTATTTTGTTCACGCCGTTACACAAAATTCAATTATTATAGTTTATTTCTGTCTAATGGAGAAAAACGGTATTTATTTAGAATTTATTATTTGCAGTTTTTCATTATTGTGTAACTCGTAAATTGTTTTCATTAATGTTTCTCTTGTGATTTTTCTTTATAAAATTACTTTTATTTAATTAATTCAATATGCAATTTATATTCTGTAAATAACTTTATCCTATTTGGTCAATTTATTATATTAACGTTTTCAATATTGAAATTTCCTACTTAACAAAGTTTCATTAATTTTTTTAGTTATTTATTATTCGAGAATATATATTTTTGAACACTTATAATTTTTTTGAAAGTCATTAAAATTTTCTTTTACCGAATTTTCAATAAGCTTGAAATATTTTTAAGTTTATGGTATGCAGCGTTATTTCAATCGGATAGGGGAAACGGTACAAAATCGTAGGTTCAATAATTTTATTTGGATATAAAATTTACTCAAATATATATTTCTTTAAATATATATTTCTCTTGCTAACTTTCTGTATTGATTTCTGTAACTTCTTCATTGCTAACTTTCTGTATCTCATATATAGTATTGACATCATTCGTGGGCTCATATTTCAAATGTTTCTGTACATTTCCCAAGATCTTCCTTAACAGTCCAGGCCTAGTACCTGTATATAAGTTTTGGCCGGAGTTTATACGTCCGTTATTATACGTGTGTTCTACTATTTTTGATACCATCTTCTACTTCTTTGTCCAAAATTTGTGATAAGATAATATTTGCAATTTCGTGTCGCGATTCAGTTATATTCGGCGGTATACCGAGTATGACTGAATGGTTCGATTTCAGGGAAAGTCGATGCTATACCAGTGCGACCGAACGGGAGAGTCGAACTATTAAGTATGTTTATATTTGATCATTTAGCAAAAAGTTCGAATCGAGCTCTAAGTTAGAATCTCCACGCTTATGTTTTCTTCCTCTTTGGTTTTATTTTAGGAAGCAATAAAAGAAGAATTTAAAATGCAAAACAATTTTATATGAAACATTAATTAAAAATTTATATAATGTTACATGAGTAGTTGTATATTTGAAGCGTATATATCTAGATATAATTGAATGGAAAAAATGAATTGCCAGCGTTTTTTACGAATGCCAGAGCAGCCTAGCTTTTTCATGTTTTTATAAAAGTTAGTAACATTATTAAACAATAATTGTTTCTCTTCCATGCTCAGGATATACTCAGTACATGAGAACCACGTTTATAATAAAAATGTCTGGTTTCTCTTGGAATTGTCGGCGATAATAATTTCTCAGTCTATCATATGCAACAAGGACAAAAAACCAAAATATTTACCGGTGAATGGTATTATTAACTTTATAATTCAAAAGGAATCCATACGCAAGTGACCTTCGTTTAATCTTTCTTCTTCTTCGTTACATTTTATTTATTTGATACTAATATAATTGTATCACATTAAGTCTATACCACTTTTTCCCTTCCTTCAAATCACTAAAAACGGTCTTAAAACAATTTTGAAACTAATACGTTCATATTTCTGAATTGCAAGCAGTTTTTTCGTAATAAATAATTTTGTAATTTCATATACATTATTTTCAAAAAAAGCAAGAAGAAAACTAAGAATCCTCGTATGTGACATAAAATTAAATAAAAACAAAGTCAAATTAGACTTTGGCAAAATTGCTGAACAAAAATTCTCCGGCCCCTATAAGGTCGTGCACTATATATTAAATTATTTCTTATAATAGTTTTTGGCTACAAAAGATTGATTATTTTAGCGAATTTCATATCGTCATGAACAGATAACTTTTACTTAAAACATAATAAAACTCGTACAGATAAAAACCGAAAGACATTTTCAAATATCTAAGCTGTAATAACGTCGTATGAACGAACAACAGCTGAGAAAACAATTCTACTATAAGAACGGAACTTCATTTGTTTTCATTATTTTTTAATAAAAATTGACATGAAAATTAATAATAATCGTTTTTCTAACATTTAAGTAACAAAACAAATTTGTAAAAAAAAGATTTTTTCACCCCTCTTTTTATTAAAATTTTCATTATTATAAACATAACCTCTCTGAAATAAAATTTAACGAAAACACTTAATTACCAGCATAAGGGGAATATTAATGAGAAAGAATATGATACTGGTGATGAAGGGTTATCGTTTATTCTATTGAAATAACCAAAACACTTATTATACGATATTTCTTTCTCAAAAATGGGAATAGTACCTTCAGCGATCCCTAGAGATATGATTTGAAGTTTTAAGATTGGAAGATTTGGAGAATCCGTTACATTCGCACAAAATATGGGACAAAATAATTCCACCGAAAATGTAAATGAACAGGACAAAAATAAATAATATGGAGAATGAGTCAGAAACCGGAAAAACAACAACACTGTCAAGAATAAAACAAAAGAAGAAATTGTTAATATAACTGAAGTTTCTAATGCGACAACTGAATGTCATTATAGAAAACGATACCGATTCGATGACAGAAGTAACGAGCCAATCGCGGCAGTTTCTTGGAACTATACAGTCAGTACAGAAAAATATTGAATATGCGTCGACAATAAGAACTAAAGCAAAATTTACTTTGGAGAAATAAACTAAAAAAATAAAAGCAACGTTTATTAATTGATATCCAAACGTGAAAATTGGCTAAAAAAATGTGAGACTGAAAGTTAAAAAAAATATAAGGCTGAAAGTTAAAAAAAATATAAGACTGGACGGTAAAAAAAATATAAGACTGAAAGTTAAAAAAAATATGAGACTCAAAGTTAAAAAAATATAAGACTTAAAGTTGCAGTTATAGTAGGTATTAATGACAACAATTTTTACTAACTAGTTATTTACTAGTAATTTTTACCAAATTTGCAGTACTGAACCAGCTTTATACACAAAATTAATAATTAAGACTTTATCAAGATAGAAAAAGTTATTAAAGATAAAGAAGTGAGTCTTCGAGAAGTTGCAGCAAAATTGTCCTGGGCCGGAGGGCAAGGATTAAAAAGGCAACTGCCCAAAAACTACTCGAAGAAGAAGTGCGCTTGCAAGTCATCAGGATAACTGTTCATATTTTGTTTTTACTTTCAATAAATGATAATAATAGCAAATAATAAAAAGAACTAATGACGGACTAATTTAGCCAACAAAGATATAATAATTTGTGAGATTTTTTTATCTTTATTTATAGGACGAGAAAATACTTTACCTACTAAAATTAAAATTCTCCTATTATAACTTCGCCTAAAATTTTATTAATATTATTACGTTTTTTATTATTTCAAACGACCCTGGAAAATGTTTAATTTGTTTAGTATTTGAAGAGCATTGTTAAACTTCACCTTTATGAAATAAAAATGCTATTACAAAATAAAGGCAAGGTTCAAACCCAATTTCTGTACACCATCAAAAACCGATTAGAAAATGTTTTTAATTTATGTAGATACTTTACTTTTTTTAAATTTATTTTTGCTTGTTTTACTGTATTCTACTTTTTGAAAAGTCCCTTTTTTAAAGAAATGTTTTGAAATTGTGTAGGTAACTTATTATGTTTAATAAATACTTTCTAATTATATTAAGTACATTATTTTATTTCGAAAACCAACATTCAATAATCGTTATTGGTAAAACCTAATAACGATCTAAACTCTAATGTCAAAACCCGGAAAACTGTCTCCTTTTCTATCAAACCTTACATTTACAAACTCATGTTGGTAAATCCTAAAATTTAAAGGAATTCGGGCTTATACAGTAACATACGACCTAAGTATGTATTCATTTTTAGTTAATTTTTTTGTAATTACGAATAAGTTCGTTTCTAGTGACTGAGAAATAATTATATGGATTCCTTTTGAATTATAAAGTTAATAATACCATTCACCGCTAAATACTTTGGTTCTTGTACAAGTCCGCGATTGAGTGGAGCAGCTGCTCGACCGCGATGTGCTGGGTAAACAGTGAGGTGTGAGGGCGCATCAGCGAGTAACTTCGAGAAACACTTACCTAAACAACTACGTATGTGAGAGAATATCACTTTGTATTTAAGGGATTTGACCTTACTTACGTATGTTATGCAGGTTTGCTTCGACTTTCCATCAGTAATTCTTTTCAAATACTTCTACGAATCTTATTAATTATGCCATTCCATCATATTTCTTTCTTTCTTATTTCCTAAAATATTTCCAAAACTGCCTAATTGCTCTTATTGAAAGAATGTAAAGTGTAATTGCTGAATATAGCAGATAAATAAAATATGACTGATTGAAAATATTAAATATAAATTAAAACCTAAAATTTATAGAAAAATGTAGTCCAACTTTATTATATAAAACACAGTTTGTGATAAATTACAGGAAAATAAAAAGAAAGAGTAAAACAAACGCGTTCAGAGAACTTCTTTACTAAAATAATTTTCACATATATAGGTGTGTGTTCTTTTGTTTTCATAAATTTTCAAAATATCATTTTCATAAATAAAACTGGTTAAAGTATATTTTTTGACATTTATAAAATTAACTACATGGTTTGACATGTAAATGTGTTAACAAATTTCAACGTTTTCTTTCACTTTACTAATTATTAATATGAAGTTAATATGACGTAAAAGTTAGAACTGTTTGTGTATCATAACGACATATAAATAGGTGTACGTATTTTAAAAAATCTATTTTCATCCATTGATGCACATGACAAGAAGGTTATTTAATTAATTTTCTTTTATGTCAGTGGTTCTGAAATGAATAAACCAGTCAACAGGCAATAAATTGATGATTAATTAAAAAAATAAGGTGCAATCATGACTTAAATTTGTAAGCTAAGGCATAAATTTATATACTAAGTACATAGCACTTTCAGAAACAAAGCGACTCACCTTAAAACTATAATATTCAAAATTCAAAGTTCTGATTAATAGAGCAAACTTCAAGTTTATAGAATTTCTTAAATTTTCATAATTTGTTCGTTAACTACTATATTATTTTAAAAATAAAAAATTGAAATCGATACATAATCTTCGTCGAGCATTTGTGATAAAAATAAAGTGTAATAAATTTATAAACCAAATAATTTCGATTATAACATACGATTAAATAAATGTAGTTTTAAGTATACAAAAAGAAAAAAGTAAAGAGGAAAGAACCACCCAATACTTAAACAAATAATCGATTAGTTAATGATAAGTTTAGCTATATAAATTTGTCAGTTTGTTTATCTTTTTTGGCACGAATTTGATTTATTTTTCAATCTTTATGAAACATGATTTTTTCGTAAATGTATAAAAAAAAATTATATACGCTTTAATTATTTGTATATTTGAGTTATTAATTGTATAAAATCCGACAGCATTCAAGGAAAAACTTGCATTAAGTAAAATATACCCACTGATATTTTTAACGAGTCGGTTAATTCTTCGCATTATATAAAAAGAAAAAAATAAGTACAATAGTTTTTTTGGGATGTAATAACAATATCATAATTTTTTGTATTACGTACCAGACGCGGGAATATTTTAATGGAGTTTTAGAGTTTTTCTTAAATGTAAAATCTATGTCGTTACACGATAAATAAAGAATCGAATCCACAATTTTGGACGTAGTAAACACTAAAGCAAGTCACATTCTTTAAAAAACAAATGAAACTTATTATTGTGAATGTTTTATTTATGATAAATAAATTTATAAACCATCGTTATATACTATTTAAATATTGTATTTTGTACTATAAAAATATCGTACTGATATACCGTATATTTATGTAAGAGATCGTTATATTAAAGTATCGTAATATCGCAGCATACATATTTTTAATTTTACGAAGGCGCTCATCACTACAATGTTCGGGGATGTCGTATCCACAAATTTGATAGCATGTATTATAAATATACTTTTTAAATACAGTTGTTCATTCCTTTAGTTGAAATAAATATTTCAAGAAATTACATTCACTCGCTTTGAAGGTCGCATATTATATCATGTAGTTAGTACTTCAAATCTCTGTATACCCGTACATACTACTACCTATGTGTCTACTAATATCCTAATTATATTATGACTCTCCATAAATCTGTACATATTTACTTACCTGCCTATCAACATTCTAGTAGTGACATGTTTTTGCATATACGTGTGTATACTTACTTATTTATCTACCTACCTATCCACTAATGTGCAATTATCTCATGTATTTATTTATACATATACTTAGTTACTATTTGCCTACAAACTAATATATTAGTTATGTCATATCAATATGTGTACCAGTATATACTTAAGTATAATGACTTTTCATAAATCTGTACACATTTACTTACCTGCCTATCAATATTCTAGCAATAGCATGTCTTTGCATACACGTGTATATACTTACTTATTTATCTACCTACTTATCCATTAATGTCCAGTTATCTCATTTATTTGTTTATACGTATACTCAGTTAATATTTGCCTACAGACTAATATATTAGTAGCTTCATATAAATATGTGCACCCGTATATACTTACTTACGTGTCTACTTTGTTACTTCCTTCTCTTATGTCAAAACAAGTAAAACGAGCTCAAATTCGACAAGATTATTCCTCATTAGTGAAGAGTTCCTGTCATCACCTTCTGGATTCATCATTGTATCCTGATTTTACTAAATTACAGATTTATTTTACCCTTAGTTTTATCAAAGTTAAGAGGTTTTGTTGTCAAGTTATTATTAGTTATATCACACAAACTTGGTCAGGGTACCTCTGTTGTTTACTGTTGGCGAAATCGTGGTGAACCTTCAATTTTCTCGCACAAAGATGAACTATATTTATCATTAGACTGCACTAGAATTACATACTTGTGGTGCTTGTTGAATCGATTCTTTTCATTGAAATATACATTTCCTTTTTAGTAATTAATCATTAGCATCTCGCTTCATGACCAAGAAAGAACCAAGGATATACAAACTAAAGCGGTTCATTTTTAGTCTAGAGCTTGCACCGAATAACCAAAATAGTCTTTGAACAAACGAGTCTTTGTTTGTGTGAAAACTGGGCTCGTGTATTTAATATCGTAACTGTATTTAATAAAAGCGAAATAAAAATATCAAAGAACGCAGAGCATTTCTCGGTTATACTTGGAGCTTGTCTTTTGATACTGAAAATGTTTCTGATCGACCATTCAGTGACACGAAGAAACTCATACTGAAATTAATGAAATAGCTCTCAAGATACGTAAACAAGAAATACTTACCGTTAATCTTTCTTTTTCGTTAATTTGTACATCTTTCTATCTTTCTTGAATTCCATGCTAAAATTAAAAAAAAAACGAAATCGGCAGAAACGGCTTTTTCCGTTTCTTCCGTTCTCTTGAGATTGCCGTTGGAATAACTCTCATTATTTAATTATTTTCGCTGTCAAGGCGTAACATTAAATAAATCACACGCAGTAAAATAAAATTATATACATCTCTAGTCTGACGCGTACTTTAACAAGACTACAAAATGAAATAAAAATAGTCCTACCTACGTGATAACGCTGAGTTATTTCTTAAGATACCGTGTTCTAGTTTCAATAGTTTTTTTTTTAAATACAATATTCCTTTTATATACATTTTCATTGATAAGTTTTTCTGAAAAGAAAAATGATACGAAGGGAAACTTTAATTTGTCAGGAATGATATAGTACTAGTATAAGTAGCAAATTTAGCAAGTTTTAGCAAATTTTTAAACATAATGAATATCTTAGTGTCCAACGTTTCTGATAGTAGCTTTGTAAGGAACGGGTTTGATTGCATATTTCTAAGACTTTAACTCTTTTGAATCAAGATTTTGGAAGTTATTTTGCATTGCAGATCTATCTAATCCTCTTAATATATATATATATATATATATATATATATATATAAATTTCTCTCAACTCAATGTGCATTAAATATCAGTAATGAGGTTTGTTTAACATGCGTTCATAGTATGTTGATTTGCTAGTCAGATTATATTTTTGGCCTAGAAATATGCATGAAAACTTTGTGGAAGTTAGCTGTATTGAAATTATTGAAATAAATTTTAAACATATCTATGAGAATAAATTTTCTTAATAATTTAAAAAGTCGTAGTTTATTTTTGGTAGAAAGTCAAATTCATGATTTAACTGATTGCTCAGCTTTGTTAGGAAATATAATTTTTCAGTCCTAGTCAAAAATAGGATACCAAATTTAAGGCAGTATTAATACTTATTGCAGCGTCTAACAGAATTACTTTTTGACTTGAAAACAAATGAAATATTTCATTAAAATCACTAATTAAGTCTTTATTTTTCAATTCTACAAATGTTAATTTTCATCTTATGTTCAAATTAATTATCGATATACACGCCGTATATTTTTAGAAACTAAAACTTTTAAAAATTTAATTTCAATCTTTCAAATGACCTCTGCTTTCATCACTTGAAACATAAGATTATTAACAAACGTTGAGATTGTTCAATAGCTTTAGGTATATTATAGGTATATTAATACCTTGTAATGAAGACAAAGATAAGCTGTAAAGTTTAATTCCAAAACCTAAGCGTTTAATAGCATGGGGTATCTCCCTTCTAAAAGTATGTTATCCGGTGTAATTTTAGATTCTAATCTTGCTGAAGAACTCTAAAAAGGTTTTGCAAGATATTTTAGTGCACTTCTCCATCCACCCTTGCATGAAATTTAATTATTCTATTAACTCTTTACGAAAGGTAGTTGATTTGGCAATTTAAATCCTAGGCGAGGAACTATGTCAAAGTGAACCTGGCAATTATGGCGGTGAATAAGATATTACTTTGTCGACCATGTAAAATAATCAAACATTACATTTTTGATTTTGTAATTTACTTTTTAATTATTTGTTTTTAATTATGTATTCAGAGTATTCGGCCAAAAAAAATCCGCTTCCCATGCAGCTTTCCTAAGTATTGTATGACAGAACATCAATTCATTATCAGCAGACTCTAGGTAGGATACTTTACCATGACGTTATGAATGAAAGTCTGGAAACTTAAACGACAGAAATAACTATATAATAACATATGGTTTTTTTACTCATGATGGGGTTTTTCCGTTTCACCAAGTAAATCTTCAAATTGTTCTAGATCTACTTAACTCATTTTTCTATCGTCGTGCGCCATCATATCACTCTAATTTTGACAATCCCGTCTCTGCCAGTCTCACTCGTCATTTTGTCAAAGGCAGGACCTTTGACAACATGACGAGTGGATCGTACCTTCTGTTATGCTTTCCACGTTTCTCAGCCCTCGTGCACCATCTTGACATTGGCAACTAGAGAAGAATTTTGGTAGAAATAGTTGTGTCACTTGTTGGTGCTGATGCCCCAACGTTCTTTCATTGACGACTGGACTCTATGCCTTCCTCAATACTACTCTCCCACCTATTAAACGGTTTTTTTTATTTCCTCTCCCGCCTATATCCGATTTTAATAACTAGTTTATATATAATTATCAATATTTGACTTTTTACTTTTGGGTTAATTACCGTAATCAAATGTATTAGAGTATCGTAATAAAATGTTATGAAGAGCTGTTTTTCTCTTTATAATATTTGATTACGATACTCTTAAATTATAGTCAGTCTGTTAGCATTTTATAAATCATAGAAAATAAGAAATTTTACTCATGTCGAGTCCAGTTTTACATTGAATATGTTTGAATATATTTGGCGTTAATTTTGTAGAAATTCATTATTCACAATTAAATGAAACTACGTGATGTAGTATTATTTCTACTTTCTTTAATTTCTTTACCACGACCTAGATTTCGTTGTATTACAATATCTTCAGGTGGGATATTAGCAAAGATTAAAGACTAAGGTCAATTAAGAGGTAAATATTAATACAAATAATAATATCAGAAAAGGTAGCGACAGCATCTCTTTTCCACGTCAATAGCAAATCGGAACCACCATGCTCTAATGAATGATTCATTGGAATTGTTCATTCTACCGAATTAACGATTAAAAAGTAATAATAAAATCCTAAAACAATAAGGAGTACAAAAATCTAAATTTTTCCATTTAGTAAAGAAAAATAGTTATAATTATTTTGATCAAATAATTAAATACTGTACATAGCAATAAATGCATACAATTTTACCATTCGCCACAAGATTCGCAACAAAATAAAAAGAGAACAAAATTACTTCAATTGATCTACAATAATTAGTGTTAAGCTGAACACAAAACTGTTCTATTGGATTCAATCCACATCCAAAGATACCCTAATTAATTGAAGTGAAAGGAAATCGCATTACACGCCGTTCATTTGGCTTTCATTATAACTACGTCGAGGCTCTGAATTTGGTCGTATTGGGTAAAAGAATTAGCAACGGTTTTGATGGTTACGTAAGGTAATCGTCGCCAAATGATTTCGACATTTTCTATTAAATTTTAGTATCTATTTTTATACTTACTGACAATTAGACTGTTTTATTATGAAGATAGTATAACTATGTATTGGATTACATAGAGAAACGATTCTGTAATTATTCAGATTTTTATTAAAATGTCAGATAGAAACGTTTTATCTTACCATAATCCTAATCAAGATAAAAGTACAACAGAGTTTTTTAATTACTTTTACATTTTGTTCCAGATTATAGGCCTTATAAGCACATATATATGAATAAACATATTTTTGTAACAATTTATAAAATTATTGGTAAGTTAATATTACTAAATTAGGAATCATTTTCAAAATAACATTAGAATAAATTTGAATGTTTATAAAAATATAACATGGCTTTATATTTAATTCTAAATTTACGCGCTGATATCAAATTACAATTGAAATTTTTAAAATACCCTCCAAAGAAAATAATGTATATATTCTTTATTTATTGAATATATTTAGCATTAATTTTGTAGAAATTCATTATTCACAATTAAATGAAACTACATGATGCAGTATTATTTCTACTTTCTTTAAGTTCTTTATCACGACCTAGGTTTCGTTGTATTAGAACATCTTCAGGTGGGCTGTTAGCAAAGATTAACTCTTAGGAACATCCAACAGCATTTATATGTTTCAAACACAATAGCGGAAGCCTAGTTTGTGCGGGTTTTTTCCTTTGCTTATATTAGTGAGTTTATTGCAGGGGCGCAGTGTAGGTTTTATTATATTTCCTAGAGTTATACAATATACTAGTATTTTAGTGAGGGTAATAAATTCAATTGTTGTTATTATGTGAGGTTATACAATATAAACTTTATGGTGTATGTAATAAAATGAAATGGAAGTTATTATCGGTAATATATTTATACAAAAGCAAAGGTATTTGAAAGTAAGGACAAGGTAATACACTAATTCTACATATCTCCGGTTTTGTGTATTCATATATTTATTTATACCTTTTAATTTTTTTTGTATATATACTTATATTAATATGTGTATTTGTGCTGAAATAATTTCCAGAGTACTGTAGTATCAATGTTGTATAATTATATTATATCTAGAAGATATTAAGTATGGGTGATGATATTATATTTAGTGGTTCATTTAATATATTAACCTTCATGTGTTTTTTATGTCTGTTTATTTCTAATGTTTCTAGGATATTAAGTTTATTACCTTTTGTATTTATTTGTACTATATAGGGGGCATTATCAGTATGGGGTTGATGGTTATTTTCATTTATGTATGGATATATTTGATTTATGGTGTATGACCCCACCACGACATTTGCAGATAACGCCAAACAATTAATTAAAACAAGTAACATCATAATTCGCGAAACATAACGTTATAGAAATGAACCCTAGACCCTCAATACTATATGGACAACCTAAAATTCATAAACCAAATATACCCATACGACTTGTTGTCTCATACCCAACGCACCCACAAAAAAATTTGCTTTTCACCTGAATAAGATCTTCCGAAATAAAACCGGATTTGTGCCTAAATATACCATTAAAAACTCTGTTGATCTCTATAATAAAATTAAAAATATACATCTAACACCCAATTGTAAATTAGTGTCACTCGACGTAGTAAACTTATTTTCTAATATACCACCAAAAGATTGCCTTAATATCACTTCAGATATCCTAGAAAATAAAAAGTTAAACCCCATTGAAGCATCGGAAATTAGAGACCTCTTTAAATTATGCATAGACCAAAATTATTTCCTATTCGGTAAAAATGTTTTTCCACAAGTTAATAGCCTTGCAATGGGCTCTCCCGTCAGTCCTCTTTTAGCCGAGTTATTTATGAACAATCTAGAAACCAGCCTCTTAAACAGTAAATTAGCGACCAATATACTATACTATTATAGATACGTTGATGATATCCTTATTTGCTGGAAAGGTACACAGCGACAGTTAGACCAGTTTGTTAACTTTGCCAACTCCCTACACAATAAAAAAAATTTACTTTAGAAGTAGAATCCGATAATAAACTAAACTTTTTAGATATAAAAATAGAACGCAAAAATAATAAACATAAATTCAGTATATTTAGAAAAGACACATTTACAGACTCCATAATTAATGGTCAATCTCAACACCCTTGGTCCCATAAGCTAGCAGCCTTCCATTCCATGAATCACAGAGCTTTAATAATTCCTCTAGAAAAACCTAATTTACGTAAAGAAATAAAAACTATAAAACAAATCGCAGTAAATAATAATTATGACCCATCATCACAAAACTGTACCATAATAAATTAAGAAAAATACTAATACAAGAAATATACCCGGTCGTACCAAATAATAATAATATTTACTATAAATCTATCTCATACATAGGTAATGTATCACTCAAATTAGGAAAACTCTTAACTAATAATCAAAATATAAATAATACGACATGTACGTATAGTACTTTAAACAACTTGGATAAAACCCTTATTAATAATAAAGAAAAAATAGATAAAGATAAAAAGGGTGCTGTCTATAAACTTAAATGTAACGACTGTAATAATGTATACATAGGTCAAACAGGAACAGATTTTAATACAAGATATAAAGAACACATTGCCAGCTGGCGAAATAATAAACCAGACACATCTTACTTTGCTAAACATCTCATTGAAAATAACCATCACCCCCATACTGATAATACCCGCTATATATTACAAATAAATACAAAAGGTAATAAACTTAATATCCTAGAAACATTAGAAATAAACAGACATAAAAAAGACACGAAGGTTATATATTAAATGAACAACTAAATATAATATCATCACCCATACTTAATATCTTCTAGATATAATATAAATATAAAAAATTTATACTACAGTACCCTGGAAATTGTTTCAGCATTAATACACATATAAATATAAGTATATATAATAAAAACAAAAAAATTAAAAGAAATAAATAAATAAATATATGAATACACAAAACCGGAGATATGTAGAATTAGTGTACTACCTTGTCCTTACTTTCAAATACCTTACTTTTGTATAAATATATTACCGATAATAACTTCCATTTCATTTGATCACATACACCGTAAAGTTTACATTGTATAACCTCACATAATAACAAAAATTGAATTTATTACCCTCACTAAAATACTGGTATATTGTATAACTCTAGGAAATATAATAAAACCTACACTGCGCCCCTGCAATAAACTCACTAACATAAGCAATGGAAAAACCCGCACAAACCGGGCTTCCGCTGTTGTGTTTGAAACATATAAATATTGTTGGATGTGCCTAAGAGTTAATCTTTGCTAATATCCCACCTGAAGATGTCGTAATACAACGAAACGTAGGCCGTGGTAAAGAAATTAAATAAAGTAGAAATAATACTACATCACGTAGTTTCATTTAATTGTGTTTACTGAATAATTTAAATATTACTTTTTTCTAATATTATTTTGTTATTATCATTTAGTTTTTCTTGTCCAAAATTTTAAAAAACTTTTATTTCACTTTTTGCCTAAGATTATTGCTTGGCTCTGGTAAAATATTTATGTATTAGTTCCATATGGACAAATTCCATGTGTTCCATCATACCTATTAAATTGCCACGTTGATTTTCATGAATGAGTTGTGATTTGATTTATATTAACAACGCGAGTATGTTATGAATGTTCAAATATTTAATAAGGCAACAATTTTAACAACATTTTTATCTAATCCATTATTGATATTAAATGTGCTGTCTTAAACTAATATTTAAAAATAGGTAACGCATCTAGGAAAACGTATAGCAGGTGAAAAATCTATTTCTTATTTATTTTCCAAACTTCTGTATTATTTTATTCGGTTGTTATCCCATTAAATAATATAATTTATTTATATTCACGAATCTGATGGCATATATTTGACTATTAGGTAATATTCGTAGAAATATTACAACTGGTATTGGTATCTCCCTAATTTCGATATCCGTTTGCATACCTGTCTGAAAATTTTCGAAACAAATTAGTGATTATATATTAACGAACGACAAAAAACGGTTTCATGAATTCCCATTGCCAAATCTCCTCTCTGTTAATCCATCTGTTTGCCCTTATTATTACGTCCGAATGGTCAAAGCTACAAATATGATGTTAACGTTTAGCAAATTATATGAAATGAAAAAGACATTATACATTTATGAAATATTTCTTATATTTGATCTACAACACATTTCAGCGAATTTTTGAAAATGGTAATATTTTTTACATTTTCATTTTTGGAATGTATATTATTTAAGTTAGTAGATATAAATTGACATGAAGTCGATACGAAAAAAAATCTGGCCGTTAAAAATTAATTGCTCGGTTTCTGTTCGATTATAGATGTTAAGTGATGTTATCGGGATCCATATGGGTGAACGTATAAAAATATCATCTGCCGAGTGGTAGTTTACTGCATAATTTTCAGCGCATGAGTTGATCTTGTTTTTTATGGATTTTACACTACTTGTTAAATATAATTTATGATCATAATTGTCATGTTGTGTTGTGAATTAGATTTGCAGTAAAAATAAATCTGATTAGATTTTGTTTAACCTAAATAAAACGGTTAACTCATGTAAAGAGTTTAATAATTTACAATAATAAACAGAATTAACAACATGATAAATTAAAGGTAAAGTAAGGAAATACATAACATTTCTGATAAAAATATTTAATTTCATAATATATGAGGCTTTGCTCTGTTTGATAATCACACAAGACAATGAACGTAAGAATAGCCCAAAATATTAAAGAGTTAATTTAAAAATAAAAACAAAAAGATTATAGCTTTCATTCAGACCAGTTTAATAGTTACGAGGTAAGTATTATGTTGACCATAATTAGCCAAACTTGACTTAACATTTGTTGTAGTGCAGAGCAGCGCGGGGCGCTAGATATGAGATGGTAATCCAGATTATTAAATTACCATCCAATAGTTAACCCTGAATTTGGGATGTTTAATGGAACATATTCTACTACTTTAAAATATTAAATTAAAAAACATAATATTTTCAAAACTTCATCCTTTTAATTAATTTCGCGACGGGCGTAAAACTAAGCAATATAAGTATTTAAAAAATGGTTATAAATTTAGATATTTGGCACAGAATCTGAAAAACATTTATTATAATAAGACGGTCATGTATACTAAATCTTTTAATTTATCGCTTGAAGCTATACGTTTTAGTGCTGTACACTTGATACGCGTAAGCAAGCCACATAAAGTTGCCAATGAGGAAAACACAATGAATCCAGTAGAAAGTGGGGGCACTTTCATACTTTTGCCCCTGTGGTTTATTTATTGTAAGCGCAAACACGAGTTTATACAGATTCCTTTATATACGCAATGATAAATGATTATCTTTATCACTAATAAACTGGGGATTGTAAGTGCATAGGATCAAAGAGACTTGCATCTCCATACATTTACTACCTAGTACTTATACATGTACATTTACTTGCGAAAAATGTAAGAATTCACAAATTTTCCCAGTAAATATCTGTGAATATGAAGTTATTCAATAATAAGCTTTGTTATCTATTAACGACGGGCATATTTTGTTGTGAACGTTTACCATAGTTTTTGCAACGCATTAAATTTTTCGCACGTGAAAATAATTTTTTTTAGACATTACATAAATAATAGGGTAAATTTATGTGGCCTACTTTTAAATTCAAAATATTTATTGTTTAAACACAAAACTTCAGTGAAATACGTTGGATCGTCAAGAGCGAAAAAATAAATAGACTATATTTTACTTTTATTATATTAATATTCGTAATTATGTATAGCCTATCTTTTAATCTGTAATATATAATATATATATGTGTAAAATTTCATTACATTCAAGTAGGCGGTATAAGCATAAAAGCAAGACCAACAAACAAATAAACAGACAACCTTTCATTTTAATTATTTTAGAAGCCGTAATTATATATAGCGGACCTTTTAACCTACTATTTAGGTTATCACAATGTAACATTTTTTTTTAAATCTGTTTAGCTATTTAATCGTAAAATAAATATTAACAAACAAATAAACTGAGAAGGTTTCACTAAGTTAATTAAATAAAACCTGACTTTCAGTCTATCATATATATACATACAAAATCTTATTGAAAGGTCAACCGGTAGGCTGTTGAAACATAAAAGAGAGCTAAACAAAGATATGACCAGACAATATTCTGCATTTATTATACTAGTTGGTATTACATCGCGTATATATGTTCATTATGTTTCCTTTCACAACATTTTCTCAGTTAAATACTTGAAATTAAAAGAAAGTTTATTCGAAGAAAAAATATCATCCATTGTAACCTAATCCATTGTAGAGAACATTCTGATGTTAAGAAGGATCCTCGTAAAAGATTGATAATTATATTTTCGAGCATGTGAAATTTGTTTAATTCAATCTGTCACAAACTTATCTCTGTAGGCGGCATGCGGGTGACTTGCCCGTGGCCTTATAAATATTATTTCAAGTCGGAGGAAAAGTTTTATTTAAATATATTTTAAACGAAATTGAACTCGTATATATATAAGAAGTAATTCTTAAAGAAGTAGACTCAAGGATATTCATTCGTATATATAAGTATGAATATCCTAAGTCGACTTTCGGTCGTGTGCCAATTTTTGAATTTTTCGAATTTATTTATTCACTTTATTATCGGAACAATATGTCCGATTTCAAAAAATCATTTTATTTTTGAGAGCCCATATTTTGAGGTAGATTATCTATACGTATAATAAAATGGGACTGGACTCGCGCACTATAAGTAGTTCTATAGCACAAAACTACAAAATATATTTAAAATGATTTCAAATTCAATTTCCAGGAGACTCCAAATCATGGAAGGGTACATTGGTCAAAAGAGCTCTTGAAATAAAATATAAGTCTGCAATTTTATTTTTTTTTGCATTGTAGTACTACAATTTTGCAGACCATAATTAATTACCATTTCTAGCCCAATTTTTTTATAAGATTTTCCTCAAAAACGGTATTGCAACAAATTAAAACTAATTCGTTTCTAATATATTTCACATACTGTTTTTATACGATAAAAAGAACTAAATGCACTATAGAAAAAGTTATGAGTAATAATTCAAGAGAAACTCATGATTTACGCTTTGAATGATATACTTAATAAATAATATAGAGTGAAAAATAAAATATTACATATATTTAAGCGTGTACAAAACCCTTATAGTGCGAATTATCCTCGTTTTCAACAGGTTATTTTTTTAAATTATAAAACCCTAAAAAAATAAATTATAAATGTAGTAAGCGTAATTTTCCAACATTCAATAAAATTCAATTTGATTTGAAAAAAAACCGTGTCATAAACCATGATTATGTTCGTCCTTAATAATCAACGAAATAAATACCAACTTATTATAAGTCAGAATACGTACCAAACAAACATAGGTGACAACATCGTTCAACACTAACAGCGTACTGCTGCTTTCATCTTCGTTGCTGTACTCTTCTTTAATACCCTGTTAGTCTTGAAATACCTTCATGGCAAAGTGATGAGTTGTTTCCACGCAGGTCTGTCTCCGGAATATTTCAGGACGGTAGCGACTGGGGACTAATGAACGACTGAAATTTGGCCAAACCGTCGGTAAAAGAAACATAGTTTTCTTTCTATTTTTTCGGGCGTCTCGACGTACAAACTTTAGGCTAACACGCTACCACTATTCTTGGATGACATAGTTTAGAGTTAGTGCTTAGTTTTAGTATACGGTATAGTATTTCCTTTTTTATTGACTGAAATTTTACTCAACCCACGTACTAGTTTTATATCTCTTGTGAATTTTGATAAGATCTAATATTACCAATTTCTTTTCTCGTCGTACCTAATTAATTACTACAGAGTAGTAAATAGTATACAGCATACCGTTGACTTGGAAAAACTCAAAATATCAATAACATACCCTCTGTTTTGAGGATACGTTATTTATATTTTGAGTTACATATCTTATTGTAACTAGTTACTGGAATTCATTACACATTTGTCATGTATTTTCGAAATGTTTTACAAGCAATTGTAAATATATAAAAGATGTTGTTTTTTCATAAATCACATTTGCGTTTGTCTATATAATCTAAGAAAACTAAATCAGAGACTTAGAAATTTCAACTAAATGTAATATACGTGCGTCATCGAAAACAGCAAGGTTGAAAGCTGACGGCAAAATGTTTATCCTATTTTCATTTGACTTTCTTCCACTTCCAAAAACTGTACATATAATAATACAATCTATGAAAAAATCGTATTCATTAAAATTAGTTTAAGAAGTTAAGTTGGAGAGTATGAATACATTTTAAGGGGAAGTAAGTCGTGAGCAAATCTAAAAGCAAAGATTATTATTGTCACACCCAAATGTTTCATTCATTAGCAAAAATGTAAAAAAAAGGGAAAACATAACGAAACCTGAACTGTCACACAAAATATAAATGAAATAAATCCAATGAAAGTTTATTTGCGACAAATTCTAATATAGAATTTGCTTCATTTTATTCAAATAAAATAATAATCTTCAAAAAATTTACGTTGTTTTCCCGGGTAAAGCGGTGAATATAAAGAATTCGATATATTTAATACATTCTTCGTTTTCATTATAAGTAGAATCTTAATCAGTTGACATATTGGCATAACTTTTATATAGTTTCACTTTTTACTTTTGTCTTCTTACGTATCGTCTTTTCAAATATACATCTTGCCAAGTTAACCGCAGTTGATTATTAATTTTTTTCTAGTTTATTTTACATATAACTTATAACGGAATGACTTAACCTTGACCTGCTCCCACAATTGTTCCATATTTTCGATGTACATAATTACGTTTAAAAAGTATCTGTAAGCCATAGTAATGCGAGCCATACTCTGTAAATAAATTTTATACTTTATTGTTTAATTTTCTTTCGAAACTTAAAAAAAAAACAAAATTGATTTTCTGTGACTACATATTTACAAATATTTTTCTATACATATTTTACACATTTTTTACGCTATCATCTTTCTTTAAATATTCGTATGACAATTAAAAGGAAGATAAATAAGGTTGTTAGTTTTGTTTGTCATTTTATGTATCATGTAGACTATAATTTGAAAATACTTATTGTGAGGCATAGAAAAATATTTTTTCCACACTTTGAAACTGCATTTATAAGAAATATTCTAAAAGATATTCCTCCTCCTTATTTCCAAAACTTGTGATAGATGGAGGCTACTAAAATTTAAAATTAATGGAAAGAAAATGAACGTGTTAAAAAATTATTTTAGTGAGGAAACGATCACTTTGTATTTTATCGACAACCGAATAAAAACCAACGAAGTAATCGTAAGCAAAATATAGTAATGAAACATACTTATGTGTAAAAATTGTATTTATGGTCAACATACAATTTTAACTGTTTGATAAAATTTCTCCAGAATATTAAAATATTACTTAAAAACAAAGCAAGGTATTTGAAAAAATATATGAATATTTTGCTTCAACTTTTGAGTCAAATTGTTTTTAAATCTGGAATAATATAACAAAGCAATAAAATCTTAATTTCTATATAACAAAGCAATAATTCTTAAAAATAATTCTAAAATTCTTAAATTTCTACACTCATAACATAGCCCTTTAGAAATGTTTAAGTTTTAGAAAATTCAATTTTAAAATTGACAAATAAACATGGGTTATGAGAAGTCCACTTTGTAGCAAAACTATAGCGATGATTCTAGTTAACATAATTATTTAAATACTTCCCAATGTGTTTGGTTTTACGAGCGATATAGTAGGTATTTAAATTTACATTTTTCCATTCTCAAAGTCGATTTTCTCAGAATCAATGCGGTAATTTCAGAGCTTTCAAGTTTTTAACTTAAAAGTTGGCATACATCCTATTAACCTACATTTTTACAGATATTTTTCTCCATTTATTTTACACACATTTATTACAACCATCTATTTTAAAATATTCGTGTGACAATTAAAGAGAAGATAAATAAGGGTGTTAATTGTTTTTCTAATTTTTTGCATGTTGTAAAGTATAATTTGAAAATACTTGTTGTGTGAGGCGAAGAAAAATATTTTTTCCACACTTTTAAGCTAAATTTTTTAAAAATATTCTAAAAAATATTCCATTTCCTTATTTCCAAAACTAATGACCCAAAAATCATGAATAACTAGAAGATTAAGGGTAAACTACGGCGATTATCCTAGATCTTATATTTTATTAAACATTTAGCACGTATTTAAGTCTGTGGAAGTTATGATATATAATTCGTTGCAACACATGTACGTTGTGAAAAATTAATATTTTCAAATAGTTTAATAGAGGTACTGTGTACACACCAATGTTTACATGGGTCAAAACATGTACGGAGCTATCGTAGTACGAGTTCTACTTGTGTTTGACAGATTTTTATCTCACAACTTTATTTTCGCTTTATTTAAGAAGCCAACGTGGCCGATGTTGCCATTGAGTAAATTTAATCCGATAATACATATAAACTATATCAATATACATAACGTATTAAATCATGATTTCCATTTCCCTCAAATTGAAGTGCCTGAATGTGAATGTTTCAGATAATTTTTCGTTTAATTCATATTCAATTTAATTTGAAATCAACTATAGTTTATTTATAATATAAACTCTTTTTGTTAATATGTACATTCTATATTTCGTTGCTCACAACTGTATAATTTCTACTTTCTTTAAGTTCTTTACAACGACCTAGGTTTTATTGTATTACAACAGCCCACCTGAAGGGTGGGCTGTTAGCAAATATTTGCTTCAAAGATCAATCTTTGCTAACAGCCCACTTGATGATGTAATACAACGAAACCTAGGTCATGGTAAAGAACTTAAAGAAAATAGAAATAATACTACATCACGTAGTTTAATTTAATTGTCAATAATTAATTTCTACAAAATTAACGCCAAATATATTCAATATTTCGTTGCCTTAATAACTATTCTCTATCATGTAGTTCGTAGTATTCGATTAAGACATACGCTATACAATCTCTTTAAAAAATACGAGTAATGAGTAATAAATGTTAAGGTGAAAAGGTTTTTATGAATTTCATTATTATATTCAGTTCTATCAAACTTTATTTTTAAGTAGTTTATTTTGTATAAATAAAAAATACATCAACAGTCTTCTTTTCCAAAAGGACACTGAATATAACAGACTATTTTTGATAATTATCACTGTACATTGATGAAATTTTTTGTAAACTGCTATGTTGTTTATAATATCTTTACACGTAATTTTAATGTAATATGACCCGTTTCGACTTCTTCCAATTAAGTCATTACCGCCCGTTACTCGTGTTTTCCAAAAAAATGTTGTATAATATGTCCAATCGATTACTATTAACTTTGGTCCAAACCCTGTAATACAATCAAATAAAACTTTCTTCTTAGTAAAATTGACATGATATTTAAAAGTATAATAGACACAAATCTTTTATTGATTTAATTTTAGACGATTATATTAATGTGATATAAATTAGAAATCATTTATTTAAAAGATAATAAAATAAAAACTTTAATATTATTTTGAAAAAATAGCTAAATAGCATTACGTAAAATGTGAACCTACATATTATGACATAATAGATAGATATTCTGGTATCCTTCATTGAGATGTAAAAGATCTTTGCGTCGTTTGCGATTGAAGCGTAGGTCGTGGTGAAGAAATTAAAGAAAGTAGAAATATTACTACATCACATAGTTTCATTTAATTGTGAATAATGAATTTCTACAAAATTAACGCCAAATATATTCAAAATCTAATATATATAAATTATTAAATGAGTCAATGAAAATATTTCAATTGTTTTTTTTTTCAAAGTTTGTTTAACCGTCACCAGTAATTAACAAAAAAAATTATTTAATTCTACTGCATTTATTACAAAACCAGATCCGATTAGATATAGCAATTTGAATACGCGCGAGATATATTTCCCAACATTATATAATTTCTTATACCAGCAAGTAAGTTTCTTATACCATTGCGAATTACTTATTTCAACGTACACCATTACGAACATTTTCAGACGATTATAAGCTCTTTAACATTTATTGATGCATTTCCTTCAGTTACAAATTAATTTAACATGTATTTTAAAAATAATACAGCCGATGCCGTACATATAATACAGCCGATGCCGACTATATAACTGATTTAAAAAAAATTAACAAATGAGGAATATTAATAAACACGAATGAGAGTAGAACTGCAAAATTTCAGATTAAAAATAACAATGTCATTACTCTATTATTTTCCCAAATTGTCTCTGCTGCAATTAACATATTTGCATCTGTGCGAATTATTAACTAAGCCTACTCTTAAAGATATCTCCAAATCTTACGAATATTATTTTACTTATGCTTTTTAAAAAAATTATATTTAATTTTTCAAATTTAATAAAAATCTCTGGGTACTTGAGGGGGTAAATTAACACTTTAACACAAAACAATACCTTATTTTCACAAAAAAATCATTTAATTTTTGAGCGGGATGGGTTGCAATTGTATGATTAAGTATGTAACTATTACGTGGTAGTAATACCCGTCCTGTGAATTGTTATTTCTTTAAGCGCGTGAAGAAAAAAATGATGTCAGTGAAGTGTCATGATGCGCGCGCACGATGCAACAAAAATCAACAGGATGAAGTTCCTCACTAAACATGCATGTATTTGTAAATATATAACACGTGTTTATATTGATACAAATATAGACTATATCTGTGCTTTTAAATACTATTTTTAGTAATTGAAATTTAATAATGGTTTACATTTCATTGTAAATATTCTAAAAAAAATAGTACTTATAAGCTTTTTAAAATACATTTTAAGTGTATTTCTCTAAGTGAGGTATGGAATTCGTTTGAATTTTAAATTATAAATTATTTAAAATTTACTTATTTGATTAAATCTAGATTTTAATAAACGTATATATATTACGTTCCACTATTCATTATCCTGTTATATTCCACCTATGTTACTTATACTACATGAAATAAGCAGCTTTAGTTGACTTTACTTTTACTATGATGCATTTGATGGCCCTTAGATTCAACACTCCCTCCTAATGCGCGATTCCAATGTTGGTGTAATATTTTTGTGCTTTCTTCATACTAATACCCAAGATAGTTCACAACTACTAAACTTAGTTCTCTTGTCTGTTCAACTGAAATACAGAGTGTTGATATTATATTCTGTCACTCGATTAACAGATTCGCTCTCAAAATGATCTCCTATTAAATTTATTTTATGGTCGATACAATATTTTAAAATGATTAATTAATTACCGACATGGAATATTATCAATATTTAGTTATTACTTTACACTTTATCTCATATATATTGTATTTCAAGTTTCCACATAAGTTCATCGAACAATTGGTTTGAAGTCCTGTGTCATAAAAATAAAAATAAAACTTCTTGTGATAGTGAATTCAACACGCGGCGTCATTTTCATTTCTAATTTAAAAAAAAAACTAAAAAAATATAACATAACAAAATGTTTCTTTTTTCGTAACGTTTGTGTCAGAGGATATATTTCAAAAATTAAATTTCACCTTGAAAATAATTTATTGTGTAACGCAGAATTTGAAAATTAAAGTTCAGGGAGCTAAAGTAAATATTTAAATTTTCACTTGTAATATATAACAGAAATAAGCGAATGCGGTTTTTTCCATTTAAGTAAGACATGCTTTATATATTAGTTTTTGAATTAGTTTAAAATTGTTAACATTGGAAATTCGTTGTGAATACAGTTATTTGTATTGATAATTTACAATAGTTTTGTTAATAAAAACTGATTAGATGAGAAACCAGCTACATATTAAAGCAATATACAATAAACAAAAAAAACTTATAAGTACTTACAGTATTTGAAATATATTGATAAGCCAAATATTAAGAGCGGGAGTACATTAGGAACTTTTACCCGCAGGCAGTTTAGCTTTAATTAACAATAGCACATAAGTACATGAAATGGCATTCATTAAATGCCATGGTATGAACAAAATAAAAAGTCCTGCGTATATCCTGTATGCTAAAGCGCCGCTCTAAGTCATCACGCCTTAGATTTTTACGTTTTAAAAAGTTTACTGCTTCATGTCTAACATGTCATAATGCGTTCAAAGTTGTTTTCAAATTTCGGCCAAGTTATTTCTACGGATAGATATGTAAATACTAAGTTTTTCGTCAATAGATTTGAAATGTCTCCATCAAAAATTTGATGGCCACTTTGAAGACTCTTTGTATAAGCTTTATATAATAAAACTTGCATGAGATTGTAACATAACTAAAACAATTACTAACAAAATGAAATCCAAGTAAATAGTTGCGTTTGTCAGCAAAACAACCGTACTATTAATATTCAGATTGATAAGCGAAGATTGTTTTAATTAATTAAATAGGGAAGAAACTTTAACTATGTCAGCGATAATGCCAGGTATTTTAATAATTGTAACAAGGGGCATTTATTAATTAAGAAAGTTTCTTTATTGTACAATTACGAATATTTTGGAGACGATAAATGCTTTTAAAGTTTGTCACTAGTTTAAACATATTTTCTAAGTGTAATATGTTTTAGTCTTAGTACTCCATTTATTGATAAAAGCTGTACTGAAAACTCATCGATGTTTATGTTACTAATTATTTTCGATTATTATAAACTGCTTAAAATTTATGACAATGTTTCAAGAGTAATAACTGACTCACGATAATATTAGCGCAAACTTTCACGACGTGTATTCACATAGTAACACTTTATTAATACCATTAACCGACGGTTCTTATAGACTATTTAGTTTCGTGCTCACCTTGACGTGTTTTCCACTTCGGCTCTTATTATTGGAACATAAATCAAAATCAGTGTCACCGTTCGTGTTCGGTGAAACATGACTTTATCATTGTGACGTAAAAAAACATTAAATGAAGGGCCTTGAATTGAGAAAACATAATTTTCCTCTGATACTTTTATGTCTCTCCGCAATGTTATGTTACTATTTGAATATATCAACGAATTTTTAATAACAATCATAATTGATACGACTGAGAGTGACACATACACACACATACCACACCACACACACACACACACACACCACACACACCACACACACACACCATACGCACACACACACACACATCACACACACACACACACACACCACACACACACACACACACACCACACACACACACACACCACACATACACACACACACACACAACATACATGCACACACACCACACACACACACACACCACACCACACAAACACACACACACACCACACACACACACCCACACTAACACGCACACTCACACGCACACTCACACGCTCACTCACACGCTCACACTCACGCACACTCACACACTCACACTCACACTCACACACACTAACACACACTCACAAACACTCACACACACTCACACACACACTCACACTCACACTCACACACACACACTCACACACACTCACACTCACACACACACACACACTCACACACACTCACACACACAGACACACTCACTCACACACTCACACTCACACACACTCACAAACACTCACACACACTCACACACACACACACACACACACACACTCACACACACTCACACACACTCACACACACTCACACACACACTCACACACACTCACACACACACACTCACACACACTCACACACACTCACACACACTCACACACACTCACACTCTCACACACTCACACTCACTCACACTCACACACACACACACACACACTCATACATACACACTCACACTCTCACACACTCACTCACACACACACTCACTCACACTCACACACACACACAATCACACACACTTACACACACACTCACACACACTCACTCATACACACTCACACACATACACACTCACACACACTCACTAATACACACTCACACACACATACACACACACATTCACACACTCACACACACTCACACACACACACACACTCACTCACACACTCACACACTCACACTCACACACACTCACACACATTCACAAACACTTACACACACTCACACACATACACACACACACACACACACTCACACACACTCACACACACACTCACACACACACTCACACACACTCACACACACTCACACACACTCACACACACTCACACACACTCACACTCACTCACACACTCACTCACTCACTCACACACTCACACACACTCACACACACTCACACACACACTCACACTCACTCACACACTCACACACACTCACTCACACACTCACACACACTCACTCACACACTCACACACACACACCCACACTCTCACACACACACACACACACACTCACACACACTTACACACACACTCACACACACTTACACACACACTCACACACACTCACACACACACACACTCACACACACACTCACACACACACACACACTCACACACACTCACACACACACTCACACACACTCACTCACACACTCACACACACTCACTCACACACACACTCACTCACACACACACTCACTCACACACTCACTCACACTCACTCACACACTCACACACACTCACTCACACACTCACACACACTCACTCACACACTCACACACACTCATTCACACACTCACACACTCACACTCACTCACACACTCACACACACTCATTCACACACTCACACACTCACACACACTCACACACACTCACACACTCATTCACACAATCACACACACACACCCACACAATCACACACACACACACCCACACTCTCACACTCACACACACACACAATCACACACACACACCCACACTCTCACACTCACACTCACACACACACACACACACACACACACTCACACTCACACACACACACTCACACACACACACACACTCACACACGCTCACACACACGCTCACACACTCACACACACACTCACACACACTCTCTCACACTCACATACACATTCACTCACACACTCACACACACTCACTCACACACTCACACACTCACTCACACACTAACACACTCACTCACACACTCACTCACTCTCACACACACACTCACTCACTCTCACACACACACTCACTCACACACACACTCACTCACACACTCACACACACAAACACACACACACACTCGCACACACACACACACTCAAACACACACACACACTCGCACACACACACACACTCACACACACACACACACACACTCACACACACTCACTCACACACACACTCACTCACACACACTCACTCACACACACTCACTCACACACACTCACTCACTCACACACACTCACTCACACACACTCACACACACACACTCACTCACACACACTCACTCACACACACTCACTCACTCACACACACTCACTCACACACACTCACTCACACACACTCACTCATACACACACACACTCATTCACACACACACACACTCTCACACACACACTCTCACACACACACACACTCTCACACACACACTCTCACACACACACACTCACACACACTCACACACACACACTCACACACACACACTCACACACACACACTCACACACACTCACACACACTCACACACACTCACACACACTCACACACACTCACACACACTCACACACACTCACACACACTCACCACACCACAGGCGCGCGTGCGATGAAATTAATTACAAACTTCAGGTAATTTACAGAGTGTATTATTTATTTTTTTAGATTATTATAACAGTTACTAATACAAAAACAAAAATAAAAAATTGAAAAAAAATTATTCAAGATTATCGATCAGTAACTGTTATTGTGAATTGTTGTTAATAACTTCGGACGAGTGTAAAAATTGTGATAAGTTCCTTAAAATTGTGATAAGTTCCTTCGGAATATAACTGGTTATAAAATAGTTGTAAAAACTGAAATTTTGCGCATTGACACTATTTCAGTGTAATTTATATTATTTTAGGAGGTACCCTGTGTATTTAATTCTGCAGTATAATCCGTTTCAAGTTTATCGATCAGTAACTCTTATTGTGAATTGTTATTAATAACTTTAACTGGTTATAAAATAGTTATAAAAACTGAAGAAGCTAAAGTATTTAGTGACTTTTTGAATAAAACTACATTAGCAACGATCACTTTGTTAACAGTCCACCTGAAAATATAGTACACCGAATCCCAGGTCGTGGTAATGAACCTAAAGAAAGTAGAAATAATACTACATCACGTAGTTTCATTTAATTGTGATTAATGAAAAATACAAAAGTAACACCAAATATATTCAATATTTGACAATTAAGTCCATAAGATCCGTGATAAAAAAAATGGCCCTATGTTGGACGAGTGAGGAAAATAAGTCAAGAAAAACTATTTTCTTCGTCATTTATGTACTTTTCTTACAAAATTTCATCACAATTTGTTTTAAACTTTAAACATTCTGATTGAAATTATAAAGAACTTGAAACTTACAATTTTATCACATTTGATATTTTAAGAGGCAAGCGTAGAAACTATTATTTTATATCAGTTAAATTGTTCATTTGTGTAATAAACAACTTATTCATGTATTCATTATTTTAATTTATTTGATTTGAGTATGGTAAATGTATATTACATTGATATGTAAATTACAGTGTTCTTTGGCATCCGTCAATTTCATTTACGAAAATTTTCACTTAAGTAATTTCTTTTCATCTATCCCACAGATATCGGGTTCCTCTTTATGTAAATTCATCAGGCACAAAAACTTCAAATAACTGTTTGTGCTTTACATAAGGAGGAAAATGGCATAAAATGAATAAAATATAACGCTGATCTACCTAAAATAAAAAATATTATAGCCGATCCAAGGTTGAATAGTTATGTTATACTATTTTTTTTGCTTCAAATTAAAAACTTTATTTAAGCGTTAGGTAACGTTTTGTTTCCCTAAGATCATAGTTCATTAATTTTATGTATTTTTTTATGAAAATGATTGCAATTTTTGACTTGCAAAATTTTAATGCTTATTTTGTCTTCAATTTTCGATATGCATATAAAATTTTAATGAAATCACTTCAATCATTTTGGAAACGATTAGCATACTAATAGATGAAAAGTAGATAACTAACAAACCATCACCTTTTTTATGGAACCTATTTAACTATTATGAAAACAATTTTTATGGCACTTAGTTGTTTTGGGCTTGCAGTTGAAAGCATCTTAAATAAAAGACTTCACAGTTGAAAGTATCTTAAATAAAAGACAATTAAACTAGGACTTAAAGAATTAAAGGTGCTTGTGCAGATAATTAAATTAATACCCCAAGAAATAGAATAATTTTTAATGGATTTATTTTGGAAAGTTTATTTTTAGTCTTCTGAATTATTCAAATGGTTAATTAAATATATTACACATAATATTATTTACACAACCAGTTGAACATTGTTGTATTGAACAATTGACTTTACCCATATGCAAAATTTTGGTTCTCAATTTTTAAAAAGCAGCAGAAATGAAGCTGGAATCATTGGATTAGGAAAACAAAAAAAAATGCTTTGCCTTTATTTTCTAAATTCTGGTAATTTTTCGTATGCTTTAATCCCTCACTCATATTTTGAAGAAAATATTCACCGAGACATAACCAGCATTCTTTTCTTTCTCATAGACAAAATGTGACAATAAAAATAGGACACTTAAAATTGTACAATTAACTTTACAGTTATAATTTTATTTAAAAACGCGTCAAGCGATTTGTCTAAAGAAAATAATTCAATGCAAAATTGTATCTACGTTGAAAAAAATATTCTTAAAAAATTTCAAAATTGTTGGATCTTATTGTTACGCGACAACTACTTCAAAGTATAATTTAATAGCAGTCTTGATTAAATTTTTTTTATTTTAAGCAATCGCTTTTATAACTTTAGTGATAATTAGAACATCTCGGCATGAAATAATAAACAATGCACGAAAAATATATACAGATTTAACGACATATTTCTCTAAGTAAAGAAAGAACGAATGTATTTATAAAAGCAAATACATTGTTGAATATATTGTTAGTCTTCGTTAGATATCAAACTGAGCCTGAAGCTATATAATACCAAGCAACTGACAGAATAACCATAAATTTTTCAATGTCATTAATTTTGCAGTAATTAATTGCTTTTAATGATCGATCTACAGAAATATTATCTTGTGTTATTAAGTAAATTAAATTAGTATGATTTTGTTGATTTTTGGTTTTCGACGCTAAAATATTTTTTTCTCGTGCTTTATTCTTATCTACTTTAAACAATTAGTTACTTTTATGTAATGACGAAATAATAATATATAATGTGTATAATAAATAATAATGTATAATATGTAATGACATAATCTATAAACTTTCACAAACATTTTAAATTACATCTGCCGATTGCCTCACAATGGCGCTCTAACACGAATGCAGGAAATAAAACACGCTTTTCTTGTCTTGATACAGTTTTACGTGAAAGGAAATCTAAAGCAGGCTACAATAAGTGTACCAACTGTAGCAAAGCCCTCGAATCGACAGGAAATATTTTTTTTAAATCCTGTGTCGTCTGGAGCAAATCCGGGTACATATATTCTGGCATGCTTTAATAGAAACTTTTAATATAGCTCTATATTCAAAAGTCGTTTTGTCGTTTAGTAGTTATTAGTTTAGTAATGGAGAGGATATTATAAAATTATCGGTTATTTCAAATCACAAGCTGGCGTAAAATTATGTAACGTTCAAATTTGTTTGGTTTTGAATAGATGCATGCATTACACTTATTTTTTATAAAAATAAATTCATCGCTATGGTTTCTGTCAGGTACTTAAGTTGTTTTGTTCGGTATTAGGTACAGTAGTATTCGCAATCAGGAGTTCATTCTAATGCTGTCAAAGTAGGTTATACTTAATTTTTTTTGCATTTTACGCAATTTCATGGTTTTATTTCTTAATTTTCTATTTAATTTTTATTTTGATTTTTCTATTTTTTTAATAATTTCGACACGAATTAATTATTACCAATTTCAAGTAAATATTTAAGCTTATCTCTTACAATTAAAGTTTTTTTGACAAGGAAGTTTATTAAGTTATTTGAGAATCCTGTATTTTGTATTTTATATATAACATTTTTAAAGTAATAAAATAACTTAATCTTCATTTGTTATATACGAATTTGAAATTAAAAATTGTATTAATACGATAAATAGTGCAGCAAACTTTAATTTGACATTAAAAATAATTAAGGTCAAATTTGGTTCCCTTTAGTGAACACCTGACCAAGGTAATTTATTTTATTTTCTTCCAACTACGTAAAGGAATACCTATTGGTTATGACTCGGGAATACACACTAACTTCGTAAAGAATATTGCGTTGTTTACTTGTTGGTATTTTAGATTTTTGGAACAAAAACTACTTATTCAATTAATATGAACATCATTATATAGCTTTTTGTTTCCAGATGGGCATAGGGTATACTTTTAGAACGCATGAGTAAGAGTGAATTCGATTGAGGGTAGTTTAAGAGGGCTGGGTTAATTTTTGACTAAACTTTTTAGTTTTCATTTAAATAATATGTGAATATCTTATATAAAATATAAACATCCACAGAAAATGTCCCAAGATAAATTTATATAATTTATTAGTATAGATTGTTTTTTCATGAACGATTTTATTTTACAATATACATAGTTCTGCAAACGCGTAAAGCCATATCAAAATAAATTACCAAACCGTTATTCAATGAAAATAACATTAACTAATAAAATAATCGATAGCCGTCGAAAATACCATAAACAGATTTATCATAAATTACTATTAAATAGAGAAAAACGTTAAATTAAAGCACACTTACGATCTCTTTTTGCCGAAAAAATTTGGTACGACAGCTAGCATCATCCAGGAACATAGTAAGTGATAAATATTTCAGAGTAAACATTTGTTATAATATATAAATATAACTTCATAATTTTTAAAAGATGTATACCGTGATTAAAAGTGAAATTGTGGGTAGAATTTAACGAGTCGATAAGTTAATACAAAATGCATAAACAAAATTATTTCCTAATACATTCACCATTTAAGTAATAATACCACATTTTATGATTTTGCAAATAGTATTTCATTTAAAAATGTAAGAAATTTTCCTTACGAAAATTGTGAAGATGAGGACAGAGTTTGCTCAAAGGTGCTCAAGAGACCTATACCAAAGTAAAATAATATACTTTGTACACCTTACTTTCTCATGTATTATATATACAAAATTATATCGTATTTAATGTAAAAATGTTTATAAATAGTGCATTTTAGTTAAAATTTTAAATAATACCGCTTCTTACGACCGACAGTTTGGGTTTTTATGTGGCTTTTTAATGACGTCAGACAAAAATAGTAATTACAAAGCCGTGTCGTTAAATGTTGAATACAAGCGATGTTAAAAAGTTATACAAATAATTATTATCCAACATTTGGCAAAGAAATATTTAACATAATATAAGCGTTCAAAAACAATAAATGCAAGCATCAAGAATTGAGCAGTATTAACTCATCTCTAGAGATTCTAGCGGACGTCTAACCAAAAGTAATCACTGTCTCACGAACTCGCGAACCATTTAATTTAATGCATACGAAATTAATGAGATGAAATGATAAACAGAAGGTGGGTACAACAACAAAATAAGTGATCTTGCATGTGAAGTAAAAACGTGCACATTTCTAGTTTCTCGTTAACTACAATATATTCGCGATGTGGAGCGTTTTCGGAAATAAAAGTTTAAATTACATCTTAAAACTACCTTGCGAACATTCATTTGTCACCCAATCGTTCAAACATATGTAATAATCACTTTAGATACTTAAAAGAGTATGATCTACTTCCTACCATCGATTATAATCAATATTATGCAAATTAGAATGATAATGGTTGGATTTCGTCGTGATAGAATGAACTGCATTTTAACATAATGTGGGACTGTTGTTTCTAGATAAAACAAGTCTGTTCTTACTTTAAATTGAGACCTTGACCTAAAATGGTCGTGTCCCATCACAATGACATTAAACTATGGTTAAGTACAGAAATAGAATCTCTAAACAATATTCGTTTATGTTAGCCACCGAAAAAACTAATGTGCTGACCAATATCAGTTATAACTGTATAATGTCACGAAATCATTTGCCAGCTAATTTGTTTTCCATAATTTCTTCTAAAAGTGAGAGCCTCACTCCGGATTCAAAATAAAATACCCATTTTATTATATCATATCTTACCTTGAGCTCGACAACGTCGCCGCCGCACAGAGTCTCGCAGCTACCCAACTCCTAGGACAAATGTTGGTGAAGCGACCGACTGGTCGCTTACTATGCACCGTAAACAGACGAATTCTTAGCCGTCGCGGACGCTTCAAGGACCGTTCCATGTCCCTCCGTGTTCCAGCGTCCATACACCGCCCCGCGGCCCATCCCTCCCTTAGTAGAAGCAACAATATCTGGTGCCATCGAATGTGGACGCGTTCGCATAGGAGAAAGCGAACGATTCTTGCGACGCCGAACCAGTTTCATGTTCTCTAGGTCCAGACATTCTCCATGAAAATAAGGTTATATTTTGCAGGTTATATTTGCTTATGATTTTGTAGTAAAGTATTTTAGCCAATACTTTCGAGAAAAAGGAAATAAAACGAATTTTTCAGTAGTCTTATATTCTTTGTGAATAATTCATAGTTCGACGTGTTAAAACTTCAGTGGCGCCATCTCATATCTCAAGCTATAACTACATTAAGTGAAGCAAAACAATAAGATATAACAACGACACGTGGGGAACGTCATCACGCTATAAACAATTATAAACACGATAGATATTATTATACGACTTGGCAATTTAATACGACTTCGACAAATTATTAATTATTACTTTATGATTTATTAAATATTTGAAATTAATAAATTACTATAAATATTCACCATATTCTTTTGTTTTTATGATTAATTAAATTTAATTTAAAATATTACTTACTTGATTAAAAAAAATTTAAATAAAATTTGAAAAATATTAAATAATATTGATTATTATTATTATTAATATTCTGAGTGAATTTCCATTTTATTAACCGTATTTTTAATCACTCTCGAGTCCTATTATTATTTTCTTGCCATTAATTATTTGCGTGCTAAATAATTTTTTTTTCTTGTATTATGCCAAAGAGGTATAACTTCTAACGCGCCTATAAAAGTACACAAATACTTTTTTATTATTATTTTTACCACAAATCCACTAACACTCCTCTATATGTCTTGTTTCTTTTATTTTTTTTTTATTTTCTGATTATTATATATATATATATATATATATATATAATATATATATATATATATATATATATATATATATATATATATATATATATATATATATATATATATATATATATATATCAAAGTTTATAAGTTCTATAATCAATGTTCCATTGCGTTCAACTTAAATTCTCCTTGTTACATTTAAGAAAAGAAATTTAAATAGTGGAAACATGGTTTCTCAAGAAAATGGTATAAATTTGAAGACATAATTTTTTGGCAGGTGTTAAGATAACAATATATTTTTTTATTATTTAAAATATATTTTAAAACATGAAGAGAATATAAACACTAGAAGAAATATGTAATTCTCCTTTGATATGGGTAAACACACGAGTCCCTACGTGTTATTACACGCATGTATATTTGATTGCGTCCAAGTTTGCATACGTATGTGAATGCGTGTATGTGTACGGGTGATTTGGTTGGCTATTTTTCAAAATATCTTTTTATATCATCTGATCCTAAGCATATTTAGCGTATTACTAATGAAAAAAATAACAAATATCGAATCAAAAATGGGTATGAGTATGAACGAAGATCTCATTAGGCAACAAAATTTTATAACCACAATTTGTGCCCATTATTATGCTGACATTAGCCATAAATATTCAAAATCTATGAATATATTAGTTTTGATTTTTACATACACAAAAATAATCTTTCCACAAAAATATAATTGTGGAAAGATTAACCGGGAATTTATAAATTAACAAAGGATCTTAAAGTCCAGATGCTTCTTTATTAACTATTTAATTAAGATTGTTTATAAAGAAGTGCAATATTTTAAAATATAAATTAAATCAATTTCATTGATCCTTTATTAATCTATTTTTTTTTAAATATGGTAATTTTATATTTTAGATATTTCTAAAATAATTAGTTGGAACTGTTTTATCGTGTAGCCTAATTGATTTTTTTTTAAGATTCCGGTCTCGAAGGTCCAAAGAAAACTTCTTATTTGTATAAACCATCGAGAATGAAGCCTAGCTCGTTCAAATCGTGTTTGAAGAAAGTATTCACAAATTATTATTTGTATTTTCTTCTATCTTGCCATCGCTCCGTTTTGTTTGCCTAGCTGGCCGAGTGAAGGCATGAGCTATTTGGCGTAGCTTGTCGCAACAAGCAGTCGCTTGCGACTACTTGCATTACTTTTTTTTTCGTTTGTTCGCCCGCCATTACGAGGTTGGCATCCATCGCCGTCACACGTATAGAATGTCGCCCTCTACAAATGACCATGTTTTCAAGTTTTTGGAGTTTTATCAGAATGAATATATTATTTGGAACCCTAAAGACGTACATCATAAAAATAAGAAAGGTAAGTACCTACTCATTTAAAACTATCGGTTTTGAGTGATAACTGTCAGTTAAGTAGTTTTAAACTTCATTTTACTGACTCGAAAAAAAATCAAAGCATTGGTTGTGTTCGTAATTTGTATTGCATATCACTTATAGTATAGTTTCATTCAAAAATACTCAAAATACAAATAACTTTGCCTTGTCATTTTAACATGTAATATAATTTAAATTGAAAAAACAAGCTTACATTAACCTATTTACTTAATAATCAACATTGTTAACTTTTTTCCATAACAATGTCTGAAAAATTACATTAAAGAAGACTATTAAGATTGTTCGTTCAAGAAATATTTTTTCTGTCTTACGTACTTGGGTAAAAATCTCAAATCAAATGGAGATTCCCATTCCAGAGCCTAATAAGAAGAAGGAGGATTTAATGGCAACTTTTAGGCAACACTTGAAGAAAAAAAGGCCTCAATATCTTTTGGATGTAATGAAGAAGATGTATATCAAGCCATTTGGGTATTTTATAATATCACGGGTTCGTTCCTGGGAGATGTATTTGAGTGTTCCGGTAAAATAAATTCAATGGTAAGTATAAAAATAAAAATCTATAATATTAGTGAAAAACTTACTTATAGATTGGTATATAAAATAACTAGAAAGAGTATGCGACACATCGTTGGACAAATGAAAACCTCGCATAGGTCAACACACAATTTTTTTAAAATCGTTGTTAGTTCTTGTTTTGAAAAAAAATAATGCTAGACAGGCAGATGAACAAGAGCAGCATTCAGGTTCTTCAAATATTACCATGCAGGAGAGAGTTCAACAATTGAAAAAAATGTGTGTATACAATGACAAAAGGTTACTATGCTCTATTTCTGTACTTAGGTACTCAGCATCCACCATCTGCTGTTTTGTCTTTTCTTCTTTACCACTTTATTGCGATATACACCGAACTAATAATTACATGGGCTCGTTAAATAAATACGAACAGCTGCAATAACTTGTACGTCGTCGTCCATATTTTTTCAATGCACAATAAAAACAGATAACGCATAACGTGTGGGCAGCTCTACAAAAACTCGTCTACATTGGCCGTTTGCATTGGTTTTGGTTAAACTGCCAAATGCCTGGAAGGTAGCACTTGCTTTGAATCAATCTACTTACGTTCGCGTTGGTCTAAGCGCGACTAAGATGTACTGCTGGCTTTAGACGATAGCAAAGAGTACAAATGAAACAAAAAACAATTTGCTTTTGTTGTAAATTATAAAAAAGGGGTTTTGATATTTATTTATTAATTATTTCATATCAGACGTGAACATTTTCATGTTTGTACTGAATTCGGAATATGGAAATTTTGAAATATAGAGTTACCGGGATTTTTTCCATAATTTAAATTAGTATGCGTGCAGTAAAATTTTGAAAAACATCCAAAAAAGTACACCTCTCCTGCCAATTTTTAAAACAAATGACAATGTTTCTCGAAGCTTATTTGATATTGAAAAATAAAACATAGTAATGATTACAATGACTCACAATTCTAAAGAAAAGAATATATTTTTACACTTGTGGAATAAAAAAAATATTTTATATTATACGTTTCTCTCGGCTATACTATGTATGTTTTATTTCCACAAATGAATCATAAAAGTCTTATCCTTCTTCTAACGCTTTTTCTTAACTGAGAAAATCGAATATACGTAATGCCTTTAAACTTAAGCGTTTATAAAATATAAAGCTAACTAATTAATTAATTTGGAGAAGGCACATTTTAGGCTTTATCATTGAATCCACTTGCAATATAATAAGCACTATGATTAGATAAATATTAGCCTAGATTCATAACGATGACAGCAATAAATATGTTGAAGTTATTGTCCCCTTCAGTAACGAGTAGGAAGCACAGCTTTTCTGTAGTACGTCTTTCCAATATTTATTTTCTTTTGATTGCAGTATTTTAATTTTGTGTATGGTTTGGTTGCTATCTGTAAATAAAAAGAGAGTTTCATCTTTGCATTTATTCTAAATAGCCATATTTCGTATTCCGTACACACGAACTAACATCTTTCACAATTTCAGGTTGTCCATAGACTCAATTTGCTGCACTTGGTTTTAGAAGCATTGCCTCATCTTGACTTCTCATATATGATTCCCCACTTTGAGTTAAGACCGTGAAGTATTTGGATGGTTCACGGTTGGTTCCTTTTTACTCTTTAAAATTGTGTTAGTGTTTATTGTATTTTAATCATTGTTCTTGTCAATCCGCCTTATCTGAAAGTATTATTGTTCTTCATTAACTCGCTCAGTGCATTGTAACATGGCAGTAAGTGGAGTAAGGACTACTAAGGCAATGAATGTTAAATTATTTCTATTAGATATTTATAAACGTACTTATTACAGATCGAGTAACTAAATTTTTTATAAAGAAAATAAACCACGATGTTGGTTTCTTCCTTGCAAAAGCAAAGTATAAGCGCGACTTCATCTTACACAATAAAACATGTCCATTTTACCTAATTATATGTCAGACATAAACAACTTTACCCAACAGCGCTTCACTAAATTGTTTATGTTTTAAATAAATCTTATAAATAATATAAGATTCATCACATCTCAACTTGCGATATATTTTTAAGTGAATCTAACCCTTTGTTAGTTGACAACTGCTTGCATACATAATAATGTGCCCAAATCGTATATTATCAACATGAGTTTTGGTATATTTTATTTTTGCCATCAATGAATTCTTAAAAAAAACTTTCTTTTAAAACGCTTGCGTTACGCGTTATACGTAGCTACGTAAATCAACAGAACGTGACCGAAGGGTTTCTATTCAAATAGAAAAGGTTATGTTTATATCAGTTTTCTTAAAACATTTTGATTATCCACCATGATTTCTTTATGAAGTCACTGTATATTGTGCAAGTAATTTTCAATGTATTAAAAGTTTAATTATGTTGGAAAGAATTATGGAGTCAGTTTTGTTTTTGTTGAAAATATTCGATATCTTTCGGTATCGTAGTAAATCGGTAATTTATTTCTTTCACTATTTTGTATTCTTTCACTGTACACTTCCATTATAATGTATAAGATAAAACGTATGTTCAAATACCATACAAGGTAGCAAGCATTAATGCCGCTTACTCTGTTATTATCGATGGTTGCTGATAATATATGAATATTGGGATAGCATGTTTTCATCTATTTAAAATATCAACATTTTTTTAACTCTAGACTATATTCAAACAAATGGCTTTTAAGCACATAGCTTTCGAGTTGGAATTTTAAACAGTAAAGGTCTAAAATTATGATCCACTGAGTTAATAACAGCCACTATGTTTTCATAACATATTTTTACTTAACCCTGACATAAGGCATTCCTAGGACAAAGGAATACGAACATGTGGCTAAATAATAGTTTTACATATTACTTTTGCTAGTTTTGCATTAAACCTACAGAGACAATACGGGTGTACGTCTTTTAAGCTTTACTTAATAACAAAATATCTCATTTTAGTCTATGCATAATAAGTTACATTTTAAATGCTTCCATTAAATGTTGAAGAAATGCCCCATTTCAACCATTATTTATTTATTCATTTATATATTATAAACGTACCATAATCTAAGTTGCTGTGAAAATTAGTTATATTAAAAAGGCTCTAAGTTATCCTGAACTAAAGGCTCATTAGAATATTTAAACCAGATATACTATTACTGTTACATTACATTACATTTAAGAAGCAAGCAGTTTTTGAGGAAATATATGTTGTTAATGAAAGTTTATTATATAGTATATTACGTTCCCTTGCTTTTATTTTGAAGTAAACATGAGTTGTTTTTTTCTTACTCGTATATAAGTCTGAATTTATTTCTGAAAATATCGTTAGCCATATATTTATATTCAAAATATAATGAGAGAGTCCAAAATTAAGTGATATAAAATATAAAATGGAGCGCTCAATCATCTTGTGCGCAAATAAAAGAAGCCACAATATAAGTACAAAAAAACTCAATGTATTCTACCTTAGTTTACTGAACGTAATGTAAATAAGCAATATCATTTGCAAAAATTTATCAAGCACGAGTAGAACTCGCACTAAGTGGGTTCCGTACACATTTACGCAGTTGTAAACATTTAATGGTACATAATATTCGTATTATACTATTTATAAAACTTTAATTTTTTAGAGCAAAAATATGTTGCCTACTATATCTTCAGAGGCGCACATTCAAAAAATATATTTTTTTACATGATATGACTAAAAATGAACGATTTTCAGATTTTATCTTTACTTGTGCTGTGAAACTTTTTTCTCGCCAAATTTCATGATTGTAGGTCAACAGTACCCTATTTGTTTGGTTTCGATTTATTTGCGAGTGTCAAAATATGCGGCATAAACAGTCGGAACGAAAATATATTTATTGCCTACTGTGTCTTCTACAGGAGCATATGTGAAATAAAAATGTTTTATGTGATATAACTACAATTTAACAATTACTGGATTTTTTCTTTTACTTTCGCTGCAAAACTTTGCTTTTTGACAAATTCCATGATTCTAGATCAAAGTAAATACTTTGCGGCTTTTGGTTTATTTGCGAGTGTCAAGAAATGCGGCATAAATGTTGACTTAGAAGTTTGTTTTTTTACCAAGGGACAGTCGATCTAAGCATTTTATATTACTTTCGACTGGATATCTCCACGTATTCCTGAGAAATATGAAAATAAATCGAAATATTAGAACAAAAAATTTATCTTTTGTAACAAAAGGTCATCCATATATAAAAACATTTATATATATATATATATATATATATATATATATATATATATATATATATATATATATATATATATTTGGCGGTAGTGTAGAGGTAATGTGATTAATGCACTGACTTGCTAAATATTTATTTTCTTAGGAAACCTTGAAACGCCATTTTAGGTTCTAGCTTATAAAATTACATTAAATTAATAATTTGGAACATACTCGAATAACTATAACATTAAATACCTTATAGAATGTCTTTTATTTAGGGAATACATACCAGTACATGAATGTTAATGTACGATAATGGAATCATTACTTCTATGTGAAAGGTACTTAAAAATTGTTTATTTTCGGACGTCAAGTTAGACAGTTGATATGTCTTATGCAAGTATGTTTTCAAAAATTAAATTTAAACATATATTGACATGTCAGTTGATAGTAATTGTTATAATGACTTTAAAAGAAACAATGGTATGACAATCTGATACTCGGAAGAGAACCGTTCTGATCATGTGCTCAGCGCTAGATCTATTGTTTACTTTGTCAACAATTGTTCGCAAGGAAATACTTGCATGATAGATTTTTTAAATTCAATTGGCACAAAATATTTATCTGCCTTTTTTCCAAGTTAATTTGGACAAAGATTGAATGTTTGCCACACGACGTTTTGTATATGAACACAATTGTAGATTTCTCTTTCTCTCAACAATGGAAGAAATCTCGGCGTGGAAGAAAACTTTGATTTTTTAACACAAAAACGAAGACAAAGAATGCAAATTAAAAGAAAAAACAATTTTTTTCGTCGTCAATTACATCAAAGAAGAGTTACTTTATTTAAATAAACGGTGTAAAAAAATCCATGTTCGTACTGAATTTGAAACACGGAAAATTTAATTATAGTTATATCAGGAATTTTTCGTTCATAATTTGATATCTAGAGTGAAATGTTGGAAAACATGCGAAAAATAAACCTCTTTCGCCAATTTCGGAAACGAATAACAAGGTTTCAAGAAGTTTACTTGAAATAGGAAGAAAATTTATAGTTATTTCTGTAGATATTATATGTTTGAATGTCGCTCCAATGTAAACAATAACAACAAGCGTAGATGTAACATAAATGTCGTTAATTTATTTGCCCTTTCTATTTTTTTTCACATAAATGTTTTTTTATATTTATGAAACAGCGTAATTTAAGTCTTATATGTTCGTGAAGAAAGACAAATATATAACAATACACGCTTTTCTTTGCTATACCATCTATGATTTATTTTAATAGACGAACAATGAAAGTCTTATTCTTCTCCTGACGCTTTTCCTTAACTGAGAAAATCAAATACGTGCAACTCTTTTAAACCTAGGCAGATTGTCCATACACCCAACTTTGTTGAACTTGGTTTTAGAGGCATTGTCTCATTTCGACTAGTTCTCATATAAGGGTTTTAACTTTTATGTTAAGATCGTGGAGTATTTAAATGATCGACTGTTGTTTGTATTCATTGTATTTTAATAATTGTTCTTGTGAATCCGTCTTGTCTGCAAATATTATTTGTTCTTCATTAACTCGCTCAGTGTATTGTAACAAAGCAATTACTTGCTTAAGTATTTTATTAAGACCATAACTATATGGGTAAGCAAATACATTTTGGTATATGCCTATAAAATATTTCTATTTGACATTTATAAACATACTTATTATATATAATCAAATAAGCATAATACATGGGTAAAATAGACTGGGATTTTTCGTACTTATATTGTCGTTTCTTTGATTTACGCACACAATGATTGACTATTTGATATTTTATATCACTAATTAAAGATTTTTTCTTTAGTTTTTGAAAATAAATATATGGCTAACAATATTTTCATTATAATCTCTTTTTAAATTTGATTTTCTTTGTAATTCTAGTAAAATTAAATAATAAACTTTTATTATGCAATATTGTGCTTGGTTATATTGATTTCATATTGACAAAAATTAACAATTAAATGAAACTACGTGATGTAGTATTATTTCTACTTTCTTTGATTTCTTTACCACGACCTAGGTTTCGTTGTATTACATCTTCAGGCGGTCGTCAACCTAGGTCGTGGTAAAGAAATCAAAGACAGTAGAAATAATGCTACATCACGTAGTTTCATTTAATTGTGAATAATGAATTTCTACAAAATTAACGCCAAATATATTCAATACAAGACAAAAATTATTTCAAATTGATATGCGATTCTGAAAAACAAATAATTATTATTATAAAATGAAAGCACGGAACGTAATATGTTGTATAACAAACTTTACTTAATTTTTTTCATTATTTTTAAACTTTCATTAACTTTCATCCCATTCTACTTGGCATGAACCTCAAAAATTGCTTGCTTCTTAAATATAATGTATGAGTAACTGTATATCCTTTCTAGTCATTATAGTAAGTCTTTTTCTACAGGATAATTTAGAGCCTTTTTAATATAATTCATTGTGACAGCAACATACAACTAAGATAATTGCATGTTTATAGTATGTACATAAATGAATAAATCATGGTTTTAATGTATCCTGCCTACTTAAATAAGGCTTATTATTCCTAGTCTGAAATGAGATATTATATCATTAATTAAAGCTTAAAAACATACACCTGTCAGCGTTGTCTCTGTAGGTTTAATGTAAAGCTAGTACAATAATATGGGAAATTATTGTTCAGGCACATTTCGTATTCCTTTGACCCGGGAATGCTTTACGTAAAGGTTAAATGCGTAACATAGTGACTGTTATTAACTTAGTCGATAATGGTTTTGTGCTGTTCAAAAGAATAACTCGAAAAGAATGTACTTAAAAACCTTTAATTTCAATATAATCTGTAGTCAAATAACTTATGATGTTTTAATAGACCGAAACATGCTACAGGTACCTGTATTCATATACTGTCAGAAACTATCGATCTTAACTGAGTAAACGGCATGCTTGCTGCCTTGTATGGTATTTGAACACACATTGTATCTTATACATTATAATGAAAGTGTACAATGAGCACTTGGAAGAAGAAAATTGTTTATAGGCTCGTTTAAAGTAAATTCGATTTAAAATACAGTTGAGTTCAAAAAAACTACTTTTATTATAAGCAAACACAAGTGATTTGCCAGTGAGTATGAAAGTGGTTATAAGTAAAGAATTATAAATTAATTTGTGCATTCATTAAGTGAAACTTTATTAAAATACAATAAAGTGGTGAGACACTGGGAAATATTTTCGTAGATTAAACATAAAATTGATGTAGTCTTGGACTCATCATGCGTTATAACAGCTATTATATGTGATTCCAAGTAAGCAGATAAAAGTATGAAATGAAAAGTAGAGAATCAAAATATTTTATAAAAATTGACATAAACATAACAGCATCTTTTCAATCAAAACCATTCCATCAAGTTTTTTTTTAATTACGTGGCTAAGTATAACGTGTAACACAAGTGTTTTAACAGGCATCATCTTTTCTAAGAATTCATTGGCAGTGAAAAGAAAATATACCAAAACTCATGCTAATAATATATGATTTGGGCACATTTTTATGTGTGCAGATAGTTTCCAAGTAACAAAGGGAAAGGATTCACTTTTTAATTGTAATTTAGGATTTTTTTATTACGTTGACTTAGACGCTTGTTTAAAATATTACACCCTAGTGTGTGCAAAACTCTCTAGCCCGAGTTCTACTACTTTATAGGTATTTGTTTTTAATGAATTTATCCCCGGGGGTTTTATTAATTGGAGTAAATATCCGTTTTTTCCTTAGGTAAAAGAGTGTCGCGTAAAGCTGGACTGCTGACTTATTATTTGTAATCTTTACATATAGAATTATATGTAAACTGGAAAAAACTAAAATTACAGTTATCTTTTTAATAATGCAAAACTCAGATGCCGATTCTGAGAACGATAATATTGCTCTAATTTAAAAAATAACAGTACGCCTAAATGTCAAATAAAGGTCGTTTAATTAATGTGAGCCTTTCATTTTTCCTTAGATAAATGTTTTTTCTGGATATATAAAATATATGTTTACGAATAAAGGTAAATAAATATTTTATATTATACGTTTCTCTCTGCTATACCATGTATGTTTTATCCTCACACGTGAGCAATGAAATCCTTTTCTTTCCGATCTTTACCTTAACTGAAAAATCGAATCCGCACATCCCTTTTAAAAATAAGCATTTGGATAATATATAGTTAATAAAGAGAAATATATATATATATATATATATATATATATATATATATATATATATATATATATATATATATATATCTAAGTGATGTATTAAATTGGAAAATGCACATTTAAAACTTTAACATTGATTTGATCTGCCATGTTATAAGAAATATGACTAGATATAAATCAGCCTAGGTTTACAAAGAAGACTTTAATATTAAATTCGTTGTCCGCTTCAGTAACAAATAGCAAGCACGGCTTTATTTTCCCTTCAAAATTTTTAAATATTCCTTTCTTTTGGAGTTTGGTTCTTATTAGTTTAATTTTTCATTTTGGGGATGGTTGGACCTAAGTAAAAAGAGCGTCATCTAGCTTTGAATTTATACCAAATACCTGTATTTCGTAAATATATTAAATTTGCTGAACTTGGTTTTAGACGCATTGCCTCATCTCGGCTTGTTCTCGTATGCAATTCGTGACTTTTGAATTAAGATCATGTAAGTATTTGAATGCTTCACGGTTGGTCTCACAATACTTCCAATATTGAGATATCAACTTCCCACTAGACCAATTTTCAATTAGCTAACAACAATTAATGACAATGCCAAAAATGAACTCCCTTAAATTATTTTGTATGAGGTTCGTGTGTCTAAATATAAAAAAAAAATGTGCCCTTTTTCAATGTTATACAATAAAAAGCACAAACTTTCGTAATTTCTTAGGCTATAGAGGTTTTTCCGCGAACAAGTGTGTGTCGTTTGAGTATGCATAATCTAGAGCATACCATCATGAGATGGATTTGAGACATATAATAAACAATTCTATTGGATCGCGCTTTTCAAAAAAAATATATCATTTTTAATTTCCATCACTGTCATAACTTAGAAATTTAACTAAATATTAATAACATAATCGCGCAGTAAAGTAGTTTTATTTTTTATTATCTATCCTTTTTATAAACAAATTAAATAATTCATTTGAAAAAATAAACTAAGGTACCAAATGTATGCCCGACAATTTTGAGGAATGCATAAAATCTAAGTTTTGGATATTAAAACTAATATCATCCTGTCCATACCATAGCGTCTGTAAAGAAAATGACGAAGGGTAGACTTAGAAGGAAATTTTATAAGAAATAAAAATGCAAAAAAGGAACAAAGATTGAATACAAAAAAAAACATAAATTATAAAAGAAAATAATACTTGGAAATATTGTGATTTGCAAGTAATTATTGCTCAGTATATCTTTACGAGCATATAAACTAAATTTAAAAAAAACAGTTTGTAGAATTAAGTCTTCCATACAGTTTGCATATATGTATAGAAACTACCTTTTAAAGAATAATTCGAAATTTACAAATAAATTATTAAAAAATTTACTTTGTTTTCTTTTAGAATCTGCTTCACAAAAGAAATTTTAAAATAATAAAATAACTTTTTTATATTTAATTAAATTCTTGTTTCTGAATTGTGAGAAAAAAAGTAAAATTGTGTATATAATTTAAAACTTCTTCTTTTTAAATTACATCTTCTTACGATCACGAAATTGATTTAAAAGCAGCAAAATAATTAGAAAATTCGAAGAGGCCAAAAAATTAATTCTTGCAGTTATTAGATGTATAAAAATTGTTAAATTATTAAGCAATTTCAGTTAATTAAACAACTTTCTGTTCAACTAAATGTTGAGAAAAATAACTGTAAATTTTGATTGAATATTTAGCTACTTTTTTCAAATATTTAAATGCGGCCAAGGAAATGTCAATTATATAACATTTCAAGGTATTCGATAAAACAAATTGTCAACTCTTATGAAAATTTAGACTTGCTTACGCGAGTTCGATTTTAATTGAAATATAATTAAGTCAAACTTCTATCCAACTTGAACCGATATTCGAGCTTCAGGAAAGGCACCCGCATGTCGCTGAAAGTAAATTATGTAAGTTAGTGACAGATTGAATTAAGCAAAGTTCGAATGTTCCAAAAAATAATATCAGTCTTGCGACAATGAAATGTTACATTTATTAGGACATTGTCAGAAGTGGATTACCTTTATTGTCACTTATAGGGGAATATTATTTTCGATTGCAAGTATTTAAGTAAGTAAATATATACAAAGGGAACAGACAGTACATAAATATATTAAAGTTGAGATCAAATCCACATACTGTTGAACTCTTGGAATTTCTCTTGAACAATTTTTAAACAATTTTTTTTTTAAGTTCGAACAAGATTATATTAATTGAAATAAATTTGGTAAGTAAATCAAATATACTCATGAGCTTAAATATATATATATATACATATATATATATATATATATATATATATATATATATATATATATATATATATATACATACATATATATATATATATATATATATATATATATACATATATATATACATATATATATATATATATATATATATATATAGCGATTCATGCATAGCAAGCAAGCGTTTTTTTTGTATGCATCTTATTAGATTCTTACCTCCATACTTAACTCTTCTATTAAGTTAAGGAATAATAATTACGAAGAATGTATCGACTATTCTATTTTGTTTCGAGATTATTAAACTTACGTGAGAACCTTTAATATGCAATTTAAAATCTAGTTACAGTAACATGCTGTGTGCATATGTATATAAGCAAGTTTTTCCCTCATTTCCTTGGAAAAAGACTAACATCTAACAAAAATACTAAGGTTTATTTCTAGGAAATATATGCTTTATTTAAGATCGCATTATGCTAATATAGTTACTTTTAATAAATTAATTTTTAAGTCTTTTTTCCACTATTAAAAATATATAGGAACTAATTTCTGACAAAATATTTCATATACTCGAAAAAGCAGAAAAACTTTATTATATATACAATTAAAATTGATGTATTTTTGTAAACTATACAAAATTATAATCTGAGCAATTTTTAAACGTTTTCTTTTCTAACTTCATTTCTCTTTCTGGAAAAGTCTTCTGGTTATTAATTATGGGAAATTTACTTGTCTCATTGCCGCTGATCTGCTTTAAAATAACATGATATCTAAAAAGTAGTATATGCAGTGGGTTTTATTTTTTGAAGCAATCCATTTATTTATCGCTTTCTAACCCTCAATTTCTTTTACTCATTTTTTTGCTTCTCTCCCCCTTTTTCATCCCTTACTTTCCATTTTTCTCTCCGTCTTGTTTTGCATCTTGTATCTCCGCTTTCCCCTTCTCTTCCCTTAATACCTATTAAGTTTTTGTACCATCTATTTATTAGAGTTACAAATTCAAGTCTGGAAAATGGGTCTATTAGATTCGGAATTTTATAACTTATGCTAAATAAAAACACCACACATGCCCCAAATGTATCTGTTCTTGTTTTTTATTAATATACTTAGATTTCTAAATTATTACACGATTATAGTCCAAATAGGTTGAATTTTGTTAATAATAATATTTATAAACGTCATTCATTCTGTTTCATTATCATTGCTTTAACCCAGTTTTACCTAACCGACCATAAAGCTTAATCGTAATCAGGATAACATACCGATAAGCACAAATATTAAATAAATGAGTTTACAATTTCAATCAAAATCAGTAAGCAACTTCGCAATATAATATTTAAAGGCCATAGTAAAGACATGACTGTAGCCAAAAAGACCAGTGACAGTACCGTGTCTATGATAGAAACGTTCTTTTTCCAAGTTATGGCTACGAAAATATGCAAATTTTCCCGCCAGCCATGACATATTTATAGATTGCGTCATATTTATTAAACCTTTTGAAGTAGAAATTAGAGTGTGAAGTACAGTCGTACTGCATGTGATTATAATATTATAGACAGCAATGTTTAAAGCCCAGAATTGTACTTTTTAATATTAGATGATTATAGAGTAAACTTAATTTTATTAAGATTGTGATTATAGGAGTGTAATTTACATTAAAGAAATTCAGTGAGAGAAAGTATTAATTTAAGCATCGAAATTTAATTTCATTCAAATAAAAAATAAATATCACGTAGAATCTGGTGAATTATACAACTCTACCTCAAGGAATGATAAATATTTGTTTAATGACTTTAAAAAAAATGTTCATTTCATTAAATTGAATTTTAATGTTACTGGCATAATTCATTATTATGGAGGTAAGCAACACGTAATTAAGTTTATTTAAGAAGGTGAATAAAATTTTAAAAAGTATTCCTTTTTGAAACGTAAATTAAAAATTATTTTAATCGAATTAACCAAAAAAAGAAACCGGCTTAGTTTGTTCGTCCAATAGGAAGTACTTTTTCTTCTCCCATTTTTTCAATATCTACTGATAGTGTGAATTTATATATTATATTTTGCAATCACCATCGGTATGCTCAAAAAAGAAATTTTCTCGTCAGTAGATCAGTGAGCTCACAAATTGTGTATGTTATTTAATCCATTAAATTCCCAAGCTGTAAAAATTTATAGTCAAAAATTGTGAATTGTGTGATTTCTACAGTGAAGCAATTCTATTTGGTACATTTGATGCTAACTAGCGTGCCAATTTTCTTCACCACAACTATTAAAAAATTAAATATGCATGAAGTTGGATCGATAGGGGAAATTGAAGTTGGATCAATTTAAAACTCAGCTAAAAATAACTGGATGGATGAATTTATCATCTCAATCATATTTTTAGAAACATGGATGCTAAACGAAGAACTTAAAATTTGAATTATTAAATGTTTGTCTTAGCAAAAAAAACAAACTTTTATGCCATCAAAAAAGCAATTGAATTAATCTTCCATATAGAAGGCAAAAGTTCTAACGGAGTACTACAAATGGTGAACGAAGAATAAAAATAGGTAAACAAATGGTTCAATTTTAAAACATTATTAACATAAAAAGTTTTTAGCCTGCAAAAACAAAATTGTTTATAATTACTAACGAAATAGTTTAAAATAACAAATTACAGTCTTGAACAAAATTTCAAGTCATTTTAAAATTTTCACAAATTGATCGACAGTGCTGGCATCAACTTCAAATATAAATAACTCAGTTATTCATTGCCAATAAATAGGTACCTATTTTGAGGTAATTATTTTTTACATTTTAAAGTAATAATTTCATCTTTGTCCAAATTTGGTTATCAACAACACACAGAAAGTAAGCGACAGTAGTAGCCGCAGTGGTTAGCTACTAGCTCGAAATCCAATGACAAATTTTGCAAAGTAATAACTAAAGTAACAACTAACCAGTAACAAATATATGGAATCACGATTTATTTATTACCATTCGTTAGCGAGTTGCATTATTAATTTTCAGAACTCATAACCACACCCTGACATGGTTTATGGTGCAGCTATTTTGTGAAGTAAAAACTACAAGCAGTGATATCTTGAATCACTGTAGATTTATTACCATCCGATAAAAAGTTCCGTTGATCATCTCCAGAACGCATTATCAGATTCTGACATAGTTTTTTCAGAACGAATTATCAGATTCTGACATTTGCAAAGTAATAACTACCAGTAGCAAATATATTGAATCTCGTTTAATTTACTACCATCTGCTAAGAGTTCCATTGTCTATCTCCAGACCTCATCACCAGACCCTGACATTATCTACCGTGTAGGTATTTTCCGAAGTTACAACCACTAGTAGCAAACATCTCTAATCACGGTTGATTTACTAACATCCCCTACGGAGTTACGTTGTGCGTTTCAAGAACTTATCATCACACCCTGACTCAGTAAGTGTTGTAGTTATTTTGCAAAATGACAACTACTCGTAACAAATATCGTAAATTATAGTTGGACTGTCATTCGTTAAGGAGTTCGATAGTTTATTTCCGGATCTAATCATCAGATCGTCATCAGATTTTAACTTGGGATCACTCTTAAAGTAATTTCTTTTAAATAAAAAAAGAATAATAAAAATCGAATCACTCAGTAAGAATTATTGACTACATAATTGGATAAAATATCAAACTAGAACTGCATATATTTGTGATGGCATGAACATAATGTATCTATCATAAGTACAAAATATTTTGAACATATTATTTTTAATTTGAACATACGTGGGTTAAGTTTTCATAGAATAAAGTAGAAAAGAATTCAAAACAATTTTTAATGTTTTCCTTCGGAACAGTGAACAATTTTTTACTAAACCAAAATTTCATCAATAAGTGTAAAGTATGATTTTGTCAATTTTATACTATATGCCACTGATGACGAAGGGTCACACACCAGAAACTTGCCGTTTAGATTCCGTCAAACGTTCCCTTACTTTTCTTTGACTTGAAACTCCTGCTATTTTTCCTACATTTTTATAATCGTTTTAGTAGAAAAAATAAAATAATGTTCAATTATTTCACTAAAAAATGTTGACATCTTTTGTATCAATCGTAATGCATATAACATAATTTGTTTCCTAATTTTCTTAAATTTCCATTTGTTTGAATAAAAATTCATTGTCATATTAAATATGTATTTTGTAATATTTTGCTACTTTTATAATAAATAAAACCGTACAAAATTTATATTTTTATACTTTAAAAGCTGCTAATTCATATTAAAGATACGAGTATATATGTTTTTACGCCAATGAGCATATTGAATATACCTGAAAAATTTGTTTTTACTAACAAAAATTCTAAAAATTTTGTCATTTGTTACGTTTATATCATCTTGTTCGAAACTAAAAACAAGATTGTACGAAAGTAAAAACAACAGGTTTATGACAAATTCCAAGAATTCATCGGTATGTGGATTTGATCTCAACTTTAATACATTTATGCACTGTCTGTTCTCTTTGTATATATTTTCTTAGTTAAATACTTGCTTATAAAAAATAACGTTGTGAACAAAGTGACAATAAAGGTAATCCATTTCTGACAACGTTCTAATAAAGGTAAGGTAGAATTTCCCCAAAAGACTGACAATTATGTTTTGGAACATTCGAGCTTTGCTTAATTCCATCTGTTGTAAAGTTACCTCACTTACTTTCAGCGACATGTGGGTGCATTACCTGAGGCTCTATGAATAACAGATCAAGTTGGAGAGAAGTTTAATTTAATTACATTTCAATTGAAATTGAACTCACGTACATAAGTCTAAATTTTCGTAAGATCGTTAATTTGGTACCTTGACATGTTGTGTAGTTAACATTTCCTTGGCCGCATTTAAATTTTATGAAAAAATTCGCTAAAAATTTTTAATTTACAGTTATTTTTTTCAACATTTACATTGACCTAAAGTTATTTGAGTAACTGAAATTGCTTAATAATTTAATAATGTTTATACTTCCAATAGCTTGAGAAATTATTTTCTTTTTTCATTGAATTTTAGGAGTATTTTGCTAACTTTAATTCAATTTCGTGGCCGTAAGGAAATGTAAATTATTAAAAAAATATAAAGAAAAGTGAAGAAAATTTACGGAAACACATTTTTAAACTATATTTAAATTTTTTTATGAAACTAGAATTGAACTCACAAGCTATTTTGCTAAGTTATAAATATATCTTGAAAATGAAGATCCAAGTAAATATAAAGAAGTTATATTATTATAACTCTCGTCGTAGCAGATTCTAAGAAAAAACGAAGTCAATTTTCGAATATAAATTTTGAAATTTTTAACTATTCTTTAAAAGTTAGTTCTAAATATATGTGTAAATACAACATTTTGTTTTAATGCATTTTGTTCATGATAATACTACTATAAATAAAATACATTCATTTATAACCTTCGTTTAATGTTATGTCTCCCAAATAAAATACCATTTTTTTTAAGAAAAGTTATTCTTCATCGGAAACTAATATAAAAAATTTAAAAAAATATAATTTAAATTTCTAAACAACAATGAATTTTTTATTTTGAATGTAGTTTTTAATATAATTTTTAGTGAACATATGTTTATTCCTTTGTAAAATTCTTATACCATTACTCACGTATGCATTTAATTTCACTGACGTTTTCACCAGAAATTTATAAACCAAGAATTTATAAACTTAGTTACTAAATTTGAACCAGTTTTTAAACAAAAGGCGCTCGAGGAGGAGTGTGAGATTTGGCATAAATAAAGTTTATATGGAGAAGGAATATATATATAATTATAAATATATATATATATATATATATATATATATATATATATATATATATATATATTATATATATATATATATATATATATATATATATATATATATATATATACGTTCTTATTGAAGATTAGTTTATAAATAATATAATATTTCACGTCCCCTGCTCTTATTTTAAAAAAACAATGAGTTGTTTTTTCCGATGTTATGCCCATTTGAACTTATTTTTATCAATATGCAAACAATATAACTAAGAAGAATGTTACATATTAAATATTTATGGTTTATATTTACTAGAAAACAAGGAAAAATTAAATTTGAAAAGAAACTATTATAAAGATATTGTAAGCCATATATTTATATTGAAAATACAATGAAACGATTTTGAATTCAGTGATAGAAATATCAAATAGAGCACTGTATTTTAATAATATAAAATAGTGCAATAAAAACTGAGTCTACTGTACCTTTGTATCGTGCATTTAAAAACATAGTTATTATATATAATCAATATGTAATATATATATTTTTAAATGTCTAATAGAAATTGAAAATATATACCGAAATTTATTTCCTTAATTATTATTAAGACTTAGTAAAAATCTAACTTAACTGACTTTGTAACCATATTTTGAGCTAGTCAATGAAGAACAAATAACATTTGCAGATAAGGTAAAGTCACAAAGATAGTAATTAAAGTGCAACGAATGCAAACGTAATGTTATACCAAATATTTTACGGCCTTCACTTAAATGTCACGAAGCTTATATGAGAAGTCGAGATGAAGTTATGTCTCTAAAACACAGTTCAGCAAATTGAGTGTACGTATAACCTGAAATTATAGTTGGACACGCAATATGGGCATTTGAAACAAACACAAAACCAGATGAAACTCTCTTTTTACTTTTAGGTAGCTATATCCAACCATCCTCAAAATGAAGAATTGAATGAATGAGAACAAAAACCCTACAACCAGAGGAAATGAATAATTGGCAAAGTTATGACAGAAAAAAAAACCGTGCTTCGTATTTGTTACTGAAATACGTTTATAAATTTATTACGGTCATTGTTATGATTTAGTCTAAATTTTATCTAATCATAGTCCTTGTTATATTGCGGGTCGAAACACTGATAAAGTTAAAAATCCGCCTTCTCCAATTTAATTGATTAATTAGCTTCATATTTCATAAATGTCCATGTTTAAAAGCGATGCGCGAATTCGCTAAATTATTTTCTCAGTTAAAGAAAAGCATTAGGAGAAGAATACAATTTTAATTATAGCAGATAAAATCGTGTAATATTAAAAATTTGTCTTTATTCATAAATATATAGAATTGAAATTAAATTATATGTACCTATATGTAGCTTTATTTGATATCTACGTTTTTATTTTTCTATGACATCTACGACAATGCTGCTGCAACGTCAACGTCTTGGAGCTATATTGTTGTGCTTACTCTTGCTCAGCAAGTGAATATTGATCTTTACAAAAAAGAGAGTAACTGACATTTTCGTTTTTTTTTTGGTTGCATATACATATTAAGTGGTAGAATTCGCAATAATAGGGTACCCCACACACTGGGGTATAAAAGCTTTTACTAAAGAATTTTTGTAAATAATTAAATTATTTACAAGTGTTTAATTTACTTCTCAGTCTCAATATATTGCTTAGTATCTCTTTTATTAGCTTAAAACATTTCAAGAACTGTAGATACCTTACTCAAGAACTATAGAATCTAGAATTATTATTAAAAGTTTCTTCCGATTTCAAGTAAAATTTTAGTAACCTTGTTATTCATTTCGGAAATTGGCGAAAGTGGTGTAACTTTTTTTAAGATACTTCACTCGAGATATGCCATTAAAAATTAAAAGATAAAAGTTCCCGTTACTTCTGTAATTACATTTTTCCGAGTTTCAATTTCAGTACGAACATAATAATTTTACACCTGTTATTAAAATAAAGTAAAATTTTTAAACCAATTTTTGATATAATTGACGGAAAAATAAATTGTTTTCTTTCTTTCATTGAATTCTTTGGCTTCGTTTTTGAGTTATTAAACTGTGCAAAAATCAAAATTTTCTTTGACGCTGAATACAGAGTAAATTTCTGAGAGGGAGAGGAAAAAATCTACATGTGTTCAAATATATAATACATAAATTTATGCTTTTCTACACCTGAAGCGTCGACGTAAGAAATATTTAATCTTTATTAAATTTAGTTCGTAAAAAAGGGTGCGTGAAAATTCTGTGCCAATTGAATAAGACATGTAAGATATATCTAACCTGTCTCCCAAAAACAAAACAATTTTTAGGTAATTTCCATATACAAGTATTGATTCAATTATCATACACTCACGTTCGTGTAAATTGTATTTATTTCTAAAATGAAGGGCGAACTTCGCAGTATTCGTTTTAAGAATACTAATGACACTGTTGCTGTTTTACAGTCTGATGTGGAAGAGATGTCTAAAGAATAGTGGATTTCGTTTATGTATTTATTTGAAAAGGATTGACAAATCTAAGACACGTATGCTTGTGTGAACAGAAAAACAGTGTTAACTAAGTAAATTATATTCAAAACATCTATATTTTTTGTAAATATAAGCAAAATTAAGGGCAAAAGTTCTGGTACTAAAATTTTTATTTTTATAAATTTATATTTATTTTTGTATAAAATTACGTTTGATTTTTTTTATTCGATATTTATTATAATTTTTTTCTTTAGTAATGCCCCAAATTTTATGATTAGGAAAGAAGCTGCATAGTTTCTTCCCTAATCATAAAATTATTCGAGGCATACATCATTTAAAGATATTTATAAAAAGTCGAATAAATCACCCAACATTTCATTCAAATGAGTATATTAATTCGAACATACCACCACATGCATCCACAAACATTAGTGCTTCCACTTATGCATGCAGAAATGGACACAATAACATATGCATGCATGCAATCGTAGTATACTAAAACACAATTACATACTTTCTTTTCTAGTTTTTATGTTCTTTTCATACTTTAATCTCGATTTTACGGAAATGTCAATATAGATATTTGGATGAATGTGATACTTCAATTCTCTTCTTATGTCAGCCGGAAGGGAAAATATTATATGTATATTCCATTGGTTTCGTTTTTCAGTTTGATATTTGATGCAGTTGTATTAAAAAAAAATGTATTGTTATTTTAATACCTACCAAAAAAAAATATGTTTTGAAATTTTATATTTTATATGGCAAGGGGATCTTTGGTAATAGCCCACCTGAAGATGTTGTAATACAACGAAACCTAGGTCGTGATAAAGTACTTAAAGAAAGTAGAAATAATACTACATCAAGTAGTTTCATTTAATTGTGTATAGCAAGGGGACTTCAGCTGAACAAAAAGGATATTGAATACAAAACTTATAAAATTTTACACATATTCGATTCGTGATTGTTACTGAATTTTATACACACTTCAATAGTTACATAAAATTCTATTATTTTTAGCCAGTCTGTATAAATAATATAAATATTACTGACTTAGTGTTTTGTTTTAAATGTTTAATATTTTAAAAAGTAGTTTGAAACTTAAAATACTGTCAAAAACTCATTAATAATTGAATAATGTGAGGGAAAAGTAAAGGCTCAATTTGGATTCTGTTTGTTGTCATGTCGTAAACTTAAGATAATTTAAGTTTTATAAATTCGGTATCACTGCTGAAATATGGCTGACTAGAGAAACAATTATTTGGTAGAATATCCAAATAATAGCAGGTAATATAAATTTCGTTATGCTTACACTGTCGTAAAATGTCACTTTAGATGTTACCCTCACATTTTCATAACTTGATGTCATCTCATTTTAATGGGGCAAGTGTAGTTTTCAAATGTGGTCTTCAGTTTCACTTTCAAACACGATTAGCACTAATTATCTAATTCTTGTATTGATATTAATACTAATCACAACAAATTGTAAAGGAGTATTAGTGGATTTGTGGAGTGATAAAAATAATAATAATAAGAAACTCGCCACATTTGAGATATAACACATAAAATTACATCACATAATTTGATGATACAAATAGATGAAAAAGTGGATTCACGTAGAAAGCAGAATTGGATGATAAAAATAAACAAAGCGGTTGAAAGATATAAAAAATAGAATATTTGTGGGTGGCGTTCAAGTATCGAGTGTACAGAGAATAACATTTAAAGTAAAAAATGTATGTGACCGGCGTTAGGAATTATATTTTTTTGGTATAATGGAAGAATAGCTTTATTTAGCACGCCAATGATTAATTGAAATAAAATAATAAAAGGACGTGATTATAAAAATACGCTTGATAAAATCAAAATTCAATCATATTGTTATTATTCATAATAATAATAATAATTTGTTTGTATAATTCAGTAAAATTATTAATTAAATTTAAAGTTACTTCAAAATAAAATTGAAATATTTGAAAAGCTTTAATGAATATAACGAATTGTTAAATTTCCTAAAACAACCAAAACAAAGTTTAATTAATAATTAAATTAATCGAATATGCTGAAAATTTCTTGTAATTTGTTAATTGTAGGTATTTAATAAATCATAAAATAAAAATTTATAATTGATTGAAGTCGTATTATGATTACCTTTATATTCGTTTATAGCGTAATGACATTTTCCAACGTCGTTGTTACAACCTTTGGTTTGTCTCCATATTATATAGTTATAGCATGCTATATGAGATGTACTTTTTACCCGTCGAATTATTAATTATTCACGTAGAGTATAAGACAACTGGAAAATAAGTTTTGTTTCTCTCTTCGCAACAGTATTGGCTAAAATTATTCATTACGAAATCAGTGGATAGACTCATTTACCCTCAGACTTATGAGTGTGTCGTGCGAGGGTTAATAGGTTAATAAATATCCTCATTATATTAGTGATCAATGTCTGCGCACGTAACAGGATCTGATATCCGGCGACCGACTTTTACGTCAGACGTTGAAAGTGGAGGTTAACTGCCAAAGGAGCTTAGTGCTGCCTTATTTTATAGGTCGTGGTGAAGAATTTAAATAGAGTAGAAATAGTACTGAATTACATAATTTCATTTAGTGGTCACATTTGACAAGTAAACCGATATCTCAATAATAAACATTTTTTAAAAATTTTCCTTTGACAGGAGAATTATGGGTTCAATTTCATTGGAATTGATATTGTATTGAATTTCTATATAGACACAGTTCTAAATTTTATACATGCTACATATCCGGTAATAGAAATCAGAAGCACGTCAATGATATTAGGTTTTTTGGTAGTAAGTTTTAAATGAAATAATCATGTTAGCGCCACGCACGTTAAAAAATGATATGCGTTAAATAATTTATTAGAGACAAATCCGAAAAAAATAGTAAATTATATAAGGACTAAAATCTATCTGATTTCATGCAGAAATAAAAAAAGAGGAGACACCTCCTGCTTTGCACCTCAGTGCAATAATTATGAAAAGGAAAGTCTTACTATTTATTTATTTTTTTCTGATGATAAATTTAAAAGCATTTAGAAATTATTTTTAAATTTGTGGAAGCAGCACTGCATTTCTTGTATTAGAGTATTTTCCTGAAAAATATTGTTTTCTAGTAATTATTGCATTATTTGTTGACATCAATATTTTCCTAGAAATATTCGACAATAATTGTTATTTATTTAACCAGAAGTATCAGACTTCCGGTTCAGGTTTTCAGCAAAATCGGACAATGGCAAAAGTAAACAACGCCAGAAAGAAAGTTCATTCTAGATGAACATTGATGAATTGAAAACATGGACATATATAGACAGCAACTCTTGAGTAATATCCACATGTAAACAAATATTTAAGCGTGCACAGAAAACGTGTACTTTTTTAGTCTCAGGACGTTTAGAGGCATCTGCATATTTTTTATACGCTTAAAATAGTTTTAGATTTACGAAACTGTTTATAGTATTTTTGTTATATACTGACATAATTTGTTCAAATTATGATATAATTTGACCAAAATATTGAGAAGTATTCTCAAAAACAAACTCAAATTCGCTTAATACTGAAAGTTAACTGTTTAAAGAGTTTAGCATACATTAGTTCCCTAAAAGGCCTCCAGGAAATTGACTTGTTACTAATATATTGAAGAGAAAAATGTATTCAAAACGTAGACTTATCAAAATATGGGAAAAGTAAGAAAAAAAATTAAGGTATTCGTAAAAAGTATTCAAATAAAATCGTGAAAACCCCATTCTCCTCCAAATATCGATTAAATATTTACTTGATCGTGTAAACTTTTTACATAGTTATATCGAACTCCTTAAAAATAAGTTTCTGTAAATTTATTACTCATCTATAAAGACAATATTTTAATAAGAATTAAGTCGTGAAGAAAAAATTCGACCAAATATTTTAACATATTTTTTGCACACTAAATTTTCCACAAAATTTGTTTACCAATTGTAAAAATTCCCGTCATTTTAAATTGAAATTATAAAAAATTATTTCCACGAAATACAGGTTCAATGAAAGTGTCCATTATATAAATATTTTTAATAAATATAATGCAAATAAATTCTCGTACGTAAAACTATGTTCAATACATGAAGCCATTACTTTAGATGGCGTTGACACACATTTTGCCATCGTAGGTTATGTCATTACCATGCTTTTGTTTTTAGCGATTTTACTTTTTGTTTATCTGTTTAAATATATACTAGCGTGACCCGTGCAAAGTCTTCGCATTATAAATTATTCAACTCAATTTAATAAATCAAAATTGATTGCAGGTATTCAATTCATTTCTAATTTTGCACACTGCTTATTACGTTTTTATTCCATTATGAAGCTCAGATGACAGATCAAACAAATATTTTACTAAAATTGACATATAGAGGCGCAAGTATCAAAAGCATTGAGCTAAAGCGCCACTTTATTTATACGTGAGTGGATTTGAAATTAAACAAAAATTTTACCGACCGTCAATCATATTGACGTTGAGCCGTTAGATGGCAGCATTGCTGTTTTGTGTATATAATTTTAATAATTAATTAATTTGCAAAAACAATAGCAGTAATAAATTTTTTAGTTGTGGATGCCGGTAGAGCAAGCAATTATCTATAAAATGATATATAATTTATGTGGATTAGTTGTGAGGTTTTTTCTAAAAAGGGAGAGTAACATCTTAACCTTAGCGTATTAATATATATGATGATGATGATATATATATATATATATATATATATATATATATATATATATATATATATATATATATATATATATAAGAAAGAAAAAAATGTTCATGTAATTAAAATGTTCATTTAAAAAGTGAGTAACATGAGTAAGTAACAAAAGGGTTATTATAAATTAAAGTGTGACTTTTCATCAAAATTCTAATATTTAAAAACTATTATTTAAGAATAACATTATCAAATTCAAAATATTAATGAGTTCATTATACTTCATACATGGGTCAGTGAGATACAATTTCAATCTAAGAAATGTATTAATTACCATGAAAGAATGCCACTGAGAAAATCTTTCGAATGATGTAGAACCACCCTGATGAAATAATTAGAATTAAGGAATAAGTTTCTTAGATCAGATTTAAATGTGGAAGTATAAGTGATAATAAAAGCACTAAAATCCGTAAATAATAAAAATGTATACCAAAATTTTGTTGTTCGATGCAAAAAGTTTTTAGTTGCAAAATTCGAAATGAGTAAAGAATATTTTAATGGATTTAGAGTTTGAAACGATAGAAAAAAAATTGCCGTTTCGCTATTCTACACATGTGGAAAATGTAATTATTAAATAAATAATGAGAAACGAAAACGATTATTAATATTTTGAAACTAATTTTGTAACTTATTTATTGGGAAGGTATCAAATGGAGCCAACTGCGTTTGAAAAATTTAACAGATATTTTTTCTACCGTGGCAGGATCAAGGAAATATTTAGCCTTTTAATTTTTTGAAACACTTCATTTTTTCATAAAATAATATTTTATATCTCAATATTTCAGCGTGTCATCGAAATATTCAAATATGAACCCATTATTTTTTGGCCTCTTTTTAAATTCCGTTGACAATTTTACCCACATATTTAGAGCTTAACTTATTGAATACATATTATTGAATTAATATTTTATGTAAATTATTTTAACATTTTTTTATATTTTTAAAGTTTATTTTCTATTAACTTAATGTTATTCTAATATTTCTATTAGACATCGACGAGGTTTGGTAAAATAAACGCATCATAATATTTTAATATTTTGACAACAATATTCATAGTCAATATTATTTTTAAAATATTAGATCATAGTCTTAACTTAAATATTAGTTTATTATACATTAGTACCACGGAGATATATCAGAAAAGTACGGAAGTGAATTTAACTTTAAAATGTATTTGGTATTTTGAACAGTAGTCTAACATTAAGTTTTTCACAGCTTTGCAAGTAGCTAACTTATGATACACCCAAATAACTTGCATAAAATTTATTGTCGTTATAACTTGTCTCGTTAAGTACGATTTAAGAAATAACTTTTTTACAAAATTCTTTTATTAAAAAACGAAAGTTATTTATTTTTATTAAATATGTTTCAGTACAAAATATATGTTACCAAATAAAATAAATATCAGAAAATATATTTGATCTTAGCTTCATTTAAATTGAAAGTTAATAATAAAATAATTACAAATATTTTATCTGGACAAATTGTATCATTAAAATATTATAAGTTTTTAATTATTATCAAAATATTGAGATTTACGCTCCACGAAAATAAGTTTATAAGAAAAATAACACGAAAATAAGTTAGAGACAACAATATTTATGCTGGCTATATTATTCGCATAAATCTCATTTTATTTATCTGATAAGGTGTGACAGGGTTTATGATTTTTCATTTGTAATTAAAGTTTTATTGCGCACATAGATATAAATAATAAAAATACGGCCTAAATTTTAAAATATTATACATAAAATTAATTTCTTTATACTATTAGCATTTTCATGAATTTCTTAAATAAGCCTTAAATTTCAGAATATTAGGTATAAATTAAATTTAAAAAAGAAACAGCCAATTTCAAAAGTAACTTTTAATTATTTAGATACAGATGCCTTTTAAGTACGCATTAATCTCAATTGAATTTCGATATATATATTTGAAAATTCCCTGCTTTATGGTGTGTGCGACCAATCAAAGCAATTTACTTTAATTTAATTTCATAACACATTACTTGAAAAAAAAGAATATTTCTCGATTATAGAAATAGTGTTTTATTCTAAACAATAAGTTCATCTAACCAATCAAGTGAATAAGCAAAGTCTTGACGTACATCGTTAGATCCAAAAAACATGTAAATAAAAACCTTTCTGGTAGAAAAATATGACAGTACGTTATTTATTCACTCGTCTGTGAATAAAGTTCTCCGTAACATTAATATTTCAAGGGTATTGACCCTTAAATACTAGTCAGATTCTTTACGACGTTATACGTGACTTGCGATTACTTTGCCTGTTGTACATTCTCTGCCTTTATACATTGGCAATGCTACTCAAGAAAATAGAAAATATTGTTACGTCAATGTTTCTGTTTGCTTTTACATTATTTACCCCTCCGTCACGGTTACCCTTCCTAAGGTACCACGGCATTAAGAACCCTTGTAATTTAATCATATCCATCCGTTCGAACACAAGTCATATAAATAATTATATTACTAGGTTAATTCTCAAAATTTTAGAATAAATTTTGCAAGCTTTAATACGTACAACCCATCCAGAAGGGTGTCGTTAAAAATATATTTTAAAATACAATTATCTAGTGCAGCATTTTTAAGCAGTCAATGTGACTGCTTAATCGGTAGGGTACGTTTACCAGACCTAAGTGTTCCAGTCGTTTGCTCGGAAACACACATTTTCTTTCTTCTACTTAATTAATTAATTTAAGGTTTCCTATTTTAATTATTTATATCAAATATTGAAATAAGCTTTCTTCTTCAGCAACCTGTCATAAAAATGTGCAAACATTCAAATAGTCAAATTCTGTGAAGTCAATGTAGGATAAAAAATAAAAACTATCAAATGCAAATCAAATGCGTGTCGATGATTCTACTCCATAGATATTTATTAATTAAATGTTAATAATATTTCATTTATTTCTTTAAAAACGAGTCCTTTCAGGCAGACCATTGTATTTTTCCTGTCATCTTTAAACGATGGTTTATTTACGTAAGTAATTTCTTATTTATGGGCCTTTCAACATTGGAGATAATTTTTTCATACATTTATGTTAATCTTAAAAACGAAGACTAAAACGAAAAATTTAGAATGAGCTAATAATGATCTTTTATATGACACTTTGATTAAACACTTGATTACAATACTTAATTAAAGAAAAATTAGTTTTTCGATCGACAACGTACGTTGATTCTAAAAAATCTGTCGTGATCCAGAAATGGATGTAAAAGAAAATGTAACTTACATAAGTTCCTTCTTAACAACTTTTGTATGCAATCCTAAAAAAAGAAAAGCAGATTTCTGTTTATCATACAAAAAGTGTTCAAATGAATGGTGTACAAGCAAAACTTTGGAATTTTTGGAAGTTTAAAATGTTGTTAAAAACGTAAACCTCAACATGTATGAAAATGTAAATTTCTCAACAATTTTGGTTCCTTATAAGCTATTTTAACTTGAAAATGTCTGATGCTACATATGGAATGTGATCATCTTCAATATACATGTATTTATAGAAATTGCGATTTGTGGTTACCAACATAAAATTTTGCTTTTGTCCCTAGCTAATGACTGGGGGAGGAAGACCTGTTTTTTAGCCCATATATAATTCTGTTAGTGCTGCGTTATTTGGAGCCTTGTTGACGATATTTTTCCATAGTCAACCATCTTCGGCGATGGTTTTTGTTTTTTTTCTAGAATCAAATCTTAGTTTTCGAGAGATTCATTAACATGACGTCTGTAAGTCTATACGTACGTCTTCTTTTCGTGATTCTATAGAGTATGTCTGTTAATTCAACATCAGAATCCGAGATAATCACATTGTCATCGGCAAACATAAGCAGGTCATAGAATACCATTTATTGCATTATACGCATCATTCTCCACATAAAATTTTACACATTAATTCACCAGAAACAATGTCGAAGATGAGAGGTGATTTGACTGCACCTTAGTGAAGCCTGCTTTTAATTGCGAAGGCTCCTTGTTTGTAAATTATTTGGTTTATGCGAGCAAATTTTTCAAGTCAGATTTATAGCTTCTAAGGTTTCTCGTTGCTGAATGCAATCGAACTCTAATTTAAAATCGATACAGACGTCATTAATTGGCTTACCATATAAGATCATCTCCTTGATGAATTGTAGAATTGCAAAAATTAGATTGATAAATCCTCGATTAAGTGTGAAGCTAGATTGTTCTTCGCAACTGGTCTATTCTGAACGCTTATGAAGGAGTGATTAGATTTCATAAAGACTTTCCCCTCGACTGAGAGGAGATTAGTGCAAGGTTGGTTCCTCCTCCCCGAACGGTAGTTCTGGCGAAGGGATCGGTGGTGTTTCGGATAGATAAAAAATGAAATTAAATTACGAAAGTTCTGTTAATCGATAAAATTTACCATTTAAACATTTATAACATAATGCAAGTATAAACAATGGTAATCGGTATTCGGTGGTAATCGGTATGCCAAATACAACTCTTGGGTAGAAAACTAGAAATTATTTTGTACTCGCAAAATTGTGTTAGACTCTGATTTTGATTATTATAAAAAAATTAAAATTTTCTGCGATATTTTTATAATCAGAGGAATAAATGTCAGGAATGCGGCAATATTTGTTCCGTTATGACATAATAAATATAGGTTTTCAACGAAAATGACGAACCTGTAGCGCAGAATTAAATTTTGTATAAGAAGGGATAATGTGGGAATTTAATGACAAGAACACAGAACGTCCGAAGTGAGGTGTTAATTGTTTTCGTTGAAAATATTATATGGGATGCCGAGTCGTTGTGGGGTTTAAATGGTTCAGTGAGATGGAAGCCTTGCTAAATAACAATTCCATTAATTTTACGAAGATTTAAATAAAATTTGTCTAAATGAGAATATAGTTTATATATATTGACGAACGTTTTGTTTTTTTTGGTCCCTGTAGATATGCGTAAATCTCAAAAATTTACCCTAAAAGGGAAAAATCAGACATATACGTGCCATGTGGAATAGAAAACTTTTTCTAAAGGAGATCCAATAAGATGAGGTATGGCAGAAGATGAAGTGTGACAAAAACATGAACTTGATTGAGAGTTAGTTCTGTACATGAGAGAAGGATGTAAATAAGAAGCCACGAAGAACTCTTAATAAAGTCGTAACAATATAAAAATAACATGCTCAAATAAATATTTCAATTTAAAATTGCTTCATATCATAATGAGGTAAGCAATTTTTTAAAACTCTGTAGTTCAAGATACATAATTGTTCTAAATATTTATTAAGCAAATGAAAATTACATTTTAATCGTGGTTTATGAGTTTTTGAAAGAAGAAAGAAAACATTCAGAGGAATAAGGCCGTGAATTAAATGATTTAGCACATTCCCAGAAAGGTGGAAGTTCAGAAATCAAATCGGCAAATTTTCTGTAATTATAATTTGCGGGTTACGAGTTTGTTATGGAGGTAAGGTTAATCGTGTTCAAGTGATAATAATTACTGTTTCATTGTATAAGCAGCAAATGTTCAATATATTTTTCCTGAACAATTATTGCAACTTTTCAAATAATATATAATGAATTGAAACAAATAAATATAAATTTTATACCGATTAAAGAAACTATTTAAGTACACGGATTCAAAACCAACTTTCTGTTCATAAATGAAATGTAATATCATATCTATATTATAAAATAGGGTTACTAAATTTCGAGATAACAATTTGATTCACAAACTTTAATTATTACGTAATTGCTCTTGAACAAAAATTAAAACATTGACAAAAATTTCCAAATTACTTTCAAATTTAGTGGAAATTAGAACTCAGAACTCCTTGTATTATCATATTAGTAAAAAAATGTCATCAATTTGAAATGTTCCCTGCATTTATTAACATGAACCATAGACAAATAAAATTAAATGTAATACATAATTTGCGCATCGCATGACTTACAACTGCTATTATCTCATAAACACATTTTAACCTCTTCCGGTAACATTAGGAACAAAATTAATAAACATTACAAAAAAATACTAAAATATAACAGTTAAAGGAAGTAAGGTGATACTTCTTTTCCAGTCGAATCAGTAATTTTCAGCTCACTTGGAAACAACGTATAGACCTATCAGATATTACTGCTCCTATAGTTTTAAATTAAATACAGACAAATTCGCGCTCTTGAGAAGGAACAATAGTACTTTGCTTGTAGTTTACAGCAAAGTTTAGTAAGGACCTTAGTACTTTGCTTTCAGTTTATTGCAAACTTCGTTAAGGACATTACAGGTAAAATAATCTTTCAGACAAACTATTTAAGCAGTTTATTAAATGTTTCGTTTTTATAAATATTTTTTTCTTTGAATAAAGGCAAAAAGCATGTATTTTGGTTTGAAGAAAATGAATTGGAGAACTTTAAACATTAGTATTTATAATCGAATATTTATATCTTCCAAATGTACCAAAAATAATTTTAAATGACCTTACATTCCTTATAATATTAATAATGATATTATTTTTGCTATTATTGAATTCTAACAAGATGGTTATAAATTATTAATTTAACGTTGAACATTTTGTTAATTGTAACTAATGTCTATGAAGGGTTTACTAATCCCACTCTCCAGTATCGCAAGAAGTCTAAATGAGAATTAAAAATTTATCAAAATTATAATTTGTACATCTGTTTACTCATTTGTGTTAAAATTATTTTAAATAAATGTCTAAAAAAACCGACGTGGAGGAACTTTCATTGTTGGATATTACTCTCAAAGCTACAAAATTCCGGGTGTAAATTTTATCCTATGAAAGTATTTTTTTTCCATATTGGCATGCTTTGTGGAAAAATTTGAAATCTTTACAATTTTTTCATCTAAATTATACTAAAGATTCGTGCAGTTTGCCACAATATGAATTACTCAAAAATTTTCGTCATTTAAAATTATCCTGATTTTTATATTAAAATCTTAAATATAAAAATAAATAAAAATCACTTCCAAGTGGACAGCTTCGAAAATTTCCACATAAAACTGTAAAAAAAATTACGACTTTTCAAAGCTATCACCCAAATGAAATAGCTGAAGAGCGGCGAGACAGATTAGTTTTAGAAAGAAAGGTTTATTGTTCAAGAAAAGCCTGGTGTAAATAGCATGTAAAATCACGGAAACTTTTATTATCGTCGACGATCTGTCACAATGCATTTTTTACGCTCTTATTCCCATGGTTCGTTAAAAAAATATAATCACTTATTTTCGTTGAAATCTTTATTATTCACACTTTGTCACGTTGATCACTAGTACAAGATAATAAAAATGTAAGATTAATACATCAATCATTTCATGGAACTTTCTTGCAAATAACAATATAAACAACAATACCAATTTTAAAATTTTGTATAAATTTAAATCCCTCACGAAAAAAATGGTACAAAATTAGATTATCGTATAACGAACTGTGTGTAATAATATGATAAGCGATATATTTAATTTACCACAGAAAAATTGAAAATGAACCTGTCATTAGCTGTAATTCAAACAAATTTAATGGTGTATCGAGGTCCATAAATTGAGATATAAATGGTTAGGTTATCAAAATCCAAATGCGTTTATTTTCAAGTAATGATTAGTCTAATGAATCTCTAAAAATAAATATAAATTTGTAAATATATGAATAATATTATAATGAACAATACCAGCCTAACCAACCAATATTCAATAAAGATCACTTCAAAAATTCAACCAATCACGATTAAAATGAAAAAATATGATTTTCATCCTACATATTTAATTAAAACAATTAAAAAGCTAAAAAATAACAAAGAACGGTATGCAAAAATACAAATTCAACATTCTTTTTTTTTCAAAAATCTGGGTAGAATTTACAGAATTAAATGAGTTTTATTATTAGTCTATAGTGAGTTTTTGTATAGCATTTCATGAAATATTGTTTTAGCTAGTCTTTACATTTTTACTCAATTCCTATCATAAAAATCAATGTGATTTAAATCTGGCAATAGCGGTGCCAACAGAATGTTTTTCAAACTTCTTTCAAGGAACTTCTGCATAATATTTAAAAATATATAAATCGCACCTGACTCGGTTCTCCCGTTTGATATTAACACGTTATGCCCTCGGAGCGCAAAACTTGGAAAGCGATTTTCCTGAAACATGTGAAGTAGCTCCAATAAAATATTGTCAGCGTGAGCTGAAAGCAAGTCATGAACCCCTTGTCGCTGAATTATTCAGTTCGTGAGCCGAGCAAATATTCCATCTACGTAAAGTTTTATAAACACGGTTTCCGAACATGAATTTTATTAAGTTATACGAAGGATTACTTATAGTATATAAGGCATATTTCATAGCTTCTATGGTTCTCTAGGTATCATTTTTGTCATACAGGTTGATCAGTTTTTAGGCGGCTCTGATTATTTACTGTTTAGTGCGGTGTATTGTTATTACGTGTACATCGCATACTATGGGGAAAATTAGTATGATATACTATCATACTAATTTTAAAACTAACTTTAACTTTAACTTTAGGTTAATTTAAAACTTTACTAAAAATATTCACGATGGTTAAATATAATACACCCACTCGCTTCGTATTTCATACTGAAATGAAAATTGAATATGCAGCACTTATTCCCATAGTTTACAGTGTAATAATAATATACCACATTAAAAAAAGAAATAAAAAAAGAATTCTAATAAACTGATTGGCCTATATGAAAAGTTGTATCTGCGTAATCAAAGAAGCTATGAAATCTGACTTCTATATAACTATGGCTTCTATGACTATGGGAAAGAAAAACTACCAGGTTCTTTGGCAGTATTTTATTTGAATTTATCGTCGGTTCGAAAATATTTTTAATGATTTGCACTATTGTAATGAAATAAATCTAACCAAAAAAAGTATGGAACCCTGAAGTAAGTTTGATGTATATTTTTTATGTTTATTTAATTTGAATTTTTGACATAAATAAGGTAATTTTTTTAAATAACATATTACCTGATACCACAACCAACATTAGAACATATGAGTACCCTGTTTGTAGTATAAAAATGGTCTAAATATGTAGCTATCCATAATGATACTAATTTGTATAAACGTGATATTCGTATAATGTGATTAGTTGAATATGAAATCTATACTATACGACAGAGGTATTTTTCGTAAAACTTAATTATTAGTTATAGAAACCGGGGCAGGTCGTTAGTTAGTATTCTAATAATTGTATTTAATTTATATGACATTAATTAATATTTCATTTACACAAACCTTAATTGCTAACTTTTTACATTCTGTTCATCGATTTTTGTAATTATTTCAGTATTGAAAAGCGGTTTGTTAGGTAGATAAATGCTGTAATATACGGCGAGACACATAAAACCAGGCCAATAATTTTTTTCTGAAATTTGATATTAAGTCACATATAGGTTAAACTTTTATTTTTAACAGTCTAGTTATAATTATTTCAAACATTTTTGGAGTTTTGTATTAAAACCAGGAAACCTGTAATTTCGTCACCTTCGTTCGACGCATCCGTCTATGTATTAATCACAGACTTCAGTTCTAAAATTTTAGATCCATTTACCCTAAATTTTACAAGTATCAGATTTATGTGGAAATTTCAATTAAAATAAAGCAAAACGATTATTTAATGTGCCTCCCAATAGATGGGAAATAGTAGAAATTTGTTTCATTTTTATAAAATGAAATAGAGGTTCTATTTATAATTCATTATTCTTGAGTCCATTCAAAAAATATCTAGTTTTAAAATGACTTGCAATTTATCTCTCCTTCCCAACTTTGCAACAATGAGTTCAAAAAATCGGAAAAAAAATCTGGATATAACAATTTGATGATAAATTTTTAAATTAAATAATTCTCGCTAATTTAGCCAAGTGAGTGTCTTGGCTGGTTTTTAACTAGAACCATTAGATATTGAAAAATTAACGATGAAATCACGTTTTTGACATTAAATTGTAAGTAAATGCTTTTTTCGAGGACGGAGATCTTATTTTTTGAATAATTTATTTGTGGACATATCATGGAATTTGAAAATAAATTATTGAATTAGCCAATTTTTTCACATTACTGAAGTAAAGATTTACTCTTGAAGTACCGGCTTTTTCTAAAATAATACGGCCTTTAACACGAAGATAACGAAAATATGTGGGCTTTTTTAAGAAATCTCATATCCTATGAGTATGTTCTTTATACGTATAACTTTTGTGTTTTATAACTTATATGTTACGATAAATACGTATTTTTTTCGATGGTTATTGCTATTTCTTAAAGGTAATCAACAAAATATAAGATTTAACATTGTTTCACTTAGATAATAATAAAGATTTTCCCGATCTCCTAAACTCGTATATCTCTTACTTAAATTAAAATTACATGCTCTTTTCTGTTTATATTTCTGGTACTAACATCAACGTGTATAATAGTCAGGAAAAAAGCTGAATAAATAAAAGTCAGTTATCGGAAATCCCTTACTTTACTAGTTGCGTTGATGACGCGAATATCAAATATTATAAGAAACGATTTTTAATAAGCTTTTGTCGATTGCCTACTGCCAATGATCATTATATCGCCGGTAGTCGCTTAAAATTTGATGGTAAATAGTTCGAATGGTAAATAGTCAAGTAGCAGTTTTAAGATCTTAATGCTATTATTCAAATATTAATGTAAGTTCACAGTCTCCAGATATTATTTAATATATACACATATAAGTGTTAAAATTATGTCTTTCTACCTCTATTAGATGTCTCGAAAAAAATTGTCTCTCAAAATAATAATATTTAATTTAAAGGTAAATTCTTGTGATTATCCAAAACATCTCCTTATAACAAAAAATAAAAAGGACTTGAATTTGGATGCAATATCTCTATCAAAAAATTCTCAAAAAATTATATAATCATCAAAAAACATAATTTGTAATTTTCTGGATCTTTGCAAATTAATAGGAAACATAAATTCTCAATATATGACATGATTTAAAGATTTCTAAGTATATCTGCGCACTTTTGTAAGAAAATAATTTAGAAAACCAACCAACTTTGGTATTTTTTGTGCGCCCATTAACTCAGAGTGCCCATTACTCAATTCCATATGGGTTTATTATACTAGTATTATTGAAACCGCAGTATGCTCTGTATATAAATTCAATTAAAAATCTCCGATATTTAATTTTGGGGGTAATATTTAAGCCACGTTTTTTTAGTGTCTGAAGATAATAAAATTTAGAAGCGTTTTGTTATTTAATTTTGAAATATTTGAAATAAAAATAAGTAAATACTTTTATAACTTTCCTAAGGTGGAATTTAATTACAAAAAAATATTTTTTTTTCAAGTTATCTCCAAAAAAGTAATTTTATATTTTATGAAGCTCACTAGAGATATGCAGTGAAGTATAAAAAAATATGGCATTTACTTTATATTTAATATGACAATTGAATCTAACAAAAAAGGCTCGACAATGAGCCCTTTCCTTTGCGAAGTTATGACTAATTATTTGGCTGCGCAAAGTAAATTTCAAGGATTTTTCGGTCTTACTTCCTCCCCCTTTGTTCACTAAAGTAAGCGTACAATTATAAGCATTTGAACAGGCAACACACATTGATCTTTTTCTTAATATATACACCATTTTGCGCTACAACCCTTGAGTCACGAGATATAAAGATATAAATGCCGACAGATGACATATTAGATTGGATTTGCATTATTACCGCGTCAAGAATTATTATTTACCGATTGACATTATCTATTCTTACAAGTCTGAACACATATACGAAGCTCAAGGTTTTAACGTCTTTCTTAGAAGATATCATTGACACATGCGGGTGGTAATAAGTTATTAATTTTTGCTTAACCCTTGTTTGGAGACGTGTATGCCGTTCAAAATCACTGTATTTGGTAAGGATTCATTAATAAAACGGATGTTTAATGGCAACCAATGTATGAAATCTATGATATATTTACATTTCGTAAGACTTAAAATGAACTATATACATTTAATCTGTTATAATATTTAAAAACTTAATTGATATAAATTATTCATGCAAAAAAATACATGACGCGACTTTGCTTTCTGATCTACAGGCATCTAAATCAAACTACGGAAGCATATACACAAAATTATGGGGTTAAAAGTTAGGAGCAAAAGTTTTCAGCATTAAGTAACATTTATAAAAACCTTTTAAAAGTTTGTAGCAACTACGAAAGACTTAGCTCAGTATGTATTCTTAGCTGAACCTAATTAAAAACTTGTCATTAATAGTAAGATGTCGAAACTCCAAAAAACGTAAATGAAACCATTAATTTTGTTTTATGAAAAAAAGTGCTGGACTGAAATACAAAATTTCTTAAAAACACCATAAATGCATGTTTTATTTAAATTTTACGGAAAGGTATTTTATTTTGATAAATAATCTGGTATTTTAAACAGAGTGTTTATTCAGCCATGGTTAATCATTAGGTAGAAGAAGAATCTTAAATAATTATTTCAGAGTTATCCTAAATATTTAGTCATTTAAACATTTAGCAGTCATTTGTATATTTAGAACAACCGTACGCATATATAATGCGCACGCTTATATAGTACGCATATACCTATATGCATTAACGATACTTTAAGCACGGAACCGTACATTAAACACAAAAATGTCATAAACCTGTGTCATTCAAATATTTTTCGTTACATGATAAAAATTATTTCCATTACGAAAAGCAAAAATTGTAATAAAATTTATAATATATCTCCTGTAAAAAACAAAGTAAAAGTAAACAAATATACCCATAATCTCACTAGAAAACTTTTTTGTATATTATATTTTACTCAAGAACTTAAATCCCTGTATGAAATGTGTTTGAGGATATTCTCCATTTACCTACGTCACACGTAACAAACAAAAAATTTAAACCATCTTCTTTATCAGAATTGAACCCAAATTTTACATGTTCTACTAATGCCTTGAGGAGTAAGTAAAGAATTACGTCAAAAATATATTATGTTAAATTATAACAAAGATATAAGCATTTTCATGATCTTTTCCCGTTTATGCAAAAAATAATACGCATCCAAACCGGAGAAGTGGTCAATTGCAATAGAGAAAAGCCTATACTAATATTGATTGCCTTAAACGGAATATTTTGGAATATTACTAAATAATATTCAATATTTAAGCACCTTGAACAAGGCTTCCATCACATTAAAAAACGACTTAAATGGAGCTGTTACTTTTTCTACACATAAATAATATTACTTTAATCCCGTATCGAAATTTTTCCACTTTCCAAAGTATATAACATATTATAAACAACGAAAATATTGTCATACGTTCTTTCTTATCATCACATGTTAAAAATATTTCTAATATTTTTGAAAGAATCTGTGATTTAAATTTGAAATGTGCGAATTCAAAAGAAAATAAGTTTGATACCAAGACCATTTATTAATTCTGTAAAAGCATGTACATAAGTTAGGTCATCGTTCATCATCGTCAAGGAAATTTAGGTGTTTGAGGATTCTTATATTTCTGTCGGTGAATTTGATTTATTTGTTCCAAGCACGTACACAGAGTAGCCATTGGAGTACATGTCTTAAGCCTCGCCAATTCCAGGTTATAGCTGCGTCATAAAACCCGTGGTCCTTAATATAAAAGATTTACAATAAAACCAATGAAACATTTTCTTCACCCTTCATAGTTTTTTGTATTTTTGATGCATCTGATTCATTTCTGCATAAAATTCAAATACATCTATTACGTGATTTTGACAGCTTACCATTATGATGGGTTTATTAAGATTGATTAATATGCTGTTCACGCGTTTCTGAAATAAAAATAGATGGAACTTTTTTTATTTACTAATCAATTTTATCACTAATTTCAATAGTCTTTCTATTTATAAAGTAATATTTTTTTTTATATTTTAACACGAAAGCCGACTAAAGTTAAGTCCTAAAAGGGACATTTGAATTTACTTATTTTTAACTAACTGCGCCTGCAACTTCGCCTGCGTGGACCTTTAGAAAATAATATTAATTTAAATGTAGAATTAATCACGTGACGCCTGTTATAATAACCATAAAATAAAATACATAAAGAGGCTTTCTTAAAAACAAATACGGTTTTTATAAAAATATAAATATTTGTAACCCTCTTCTTAAATTATCGACTGCAATGGAATAAAGCCTAAATCTTGCATCAGACACAATATAACCCTCAAGTAAAATTTCATCGAAATCCCTTTAGCTGTTTTTACGTGATATGGGAACAAATGAACAAATAAACATAATCACTGTCAAAAACATAAAAATCTATAATCAAAACTTTTGTAGCCTATTATGTTCAGCCCTTAAAAGATTTTTTCTTAATACGTTCAATGTAATAAGGGCCAGTATCTTTCAATTATTGGCAGAAACGTATTACTGTGTAAATGTACGCTTTTCCCCTTTTATGTAAAGAAGAAGGAACGCTCTCCTTAGTGTTAAATAATTTTTAAGAAAAACAACGTCACCAACCATTTATTTGTGTTTTATATGTGTGTTATAGTAGCATTTGAAATTTTATTAAAAAGGGGGCATGTTCACATGATACTATTTGGCTATGACGTAACTTCGTTTTACAAGCAAATTGACAAGTGTCACAAAATATTTTCTAAATAGAATCCGAGATGTACTACTAGTAAATGAAAAAGTTCATACATGGTAAATTATATTATGCTATTTGTGTTATAGTTTTAAGGGAAAAAGCTGCACCCTTCAAATTTCTTGCCAAAGGCACGACAATCGACTAAATACTAACGTGGAAAGAAATAATTTCAGGTGAAAACTACTGGTGCCTGAGTACGATAGTGTACCATACACACTTGCACTTTTAACAATATGGATTACTCAATGGTTCTATCGGTATTTATAAGAAACATTGCATTTCTCGAAAATGATGACTTTTCCGACGTTGATTCAAGTTAGAGCAGTCAACCGTGAACATAATAGCTCTACAGGGCTAATTACTAACTACAGGGCTTTTACATCATCAATTAAACGCACATCTTTTGTTTCTATCATGGACACATCGAACCCATATAAGAGATAATAATAATAGAAAACACAAACTAAGCACCAGTACAACTAACAAGAATCTTGAACTTTGACCGACAGCAGTCTTGAAATGTAATATTTAGAATTTAAGTAGCACGCCCATGGATGATATTAGTGGGATTCAGTCTTATAGCAATGGGTTTCTCTAAGACTTAAATTTAAGATAAGGAAACAGCTATGTCGATCAGTAACTACATACATACCATCAGTAACCACATGCATTCATACCATCGTATCGATAATACCGGTTCCCCATCATTTTGTATGTATAATGTCGTAATAACGCGAGCTAAAATTTTTATCGCGTCTATGAAAGAAATATTAAATTTGGGTTCCATTACTTTGCTCTGCGCTTTGTCTAAAATTAAAATTGATAAGAATAATAAAATATATATATGTATATACATGTGTATGTATATATATATATGTAATTCCTTTTTTTTCCTACCGTACGGGTTCCATTTTTTAAAAAGCCTGGAAATTTTCGTAAAATTAAGTTGAAATCACGTTCATATATTTTAAAGTAATCGTAATAATATATTACTGTTTTTCTTTTTTTTTTAATCGTAATAATATATGGATATTTTTACTGTTTTTCATATAACATATGATACTCTCTCAGCATTTTTCTATGCTAAGACAACTCTGAACCATTATATCTTTACTCCTTATTTTTTGGTTTGACGGGTTTTATGATTATTAAACTTTTAAATATTAAACAAACCAATTGCGAGTTTAAGACTAAGAAAAGAAGAAAGAACGAAGAAGTTGTAAGATTAGATGTTTTCTACCATGCATTAATCAAGTCATTTACTGCTACAGATAGTAGTAGTATATATGAGGGATTCCTGGGGTCCTAACATGAACTCGAAGTGTATGGTTCGACTTATAAACTTTTTAACTATTATAGATACGTCAAAATAAAGTGTGAAAGTATTCCCGCTAAAGTGAGCAACAATTGCTTATATATATATATATATATATATATATATATATATATATATATATATATATATATATATATATATATATATATATATATATATATATATATATGTGTGTGTGTGTGTGTGTGTGTGTGTGTGAGAGTGTGTGTGTGTGTGTGTGTGTGTGTGTACATATATATACTTTGGATATAAAAGACGATTAGATATAATATCCCCACCCTCCTTTCAACTTCAACATGAGCGCGGGGGTGTCCTTTCAACTTCCTATTATGCGAGTATGAAAACTTCGTTGTGTCACATAATTGTTGTCGGTAATTAGAAGAGTCTAGTTAATTTTCCTTTTTTTTGAACAATAAATATGAAAAATTATTTATTTCATATTGTTTGACTTCTTTTATTGTCTTTGTTAACAATGAAGAGCTGCCATTGAATGAAGCTGTGTTAGATAATTACAGCTATCGTCAAAACAATCGCTTTGTTGAGAGAGCGGCTGAAGGTTACATTTTAATTGAAATATTTTCATTGACGGCGATGACTTTTTCAAGTTTAGACCTATATAAATTAATTCCCTCGCTCTGTGATAAAAAATTTAATGGATATATTTTTTCAAGAAATGTTGCCTCTTTAATTTTTTTTTAGGAAATAGCGTGCAAACAATTTCGCAATCGTAGGATATTGCCAGCAAGATACTAAATGGATATAACTTTATATTATAACACTATCCCTTTGCCAACAATAGGTGTTGATTCAATTTCTAGTTTGTTTAAAATATATTTTCAATATTAAATATATTTGGCGTTAATTTTGTAGAAATTCATTATTCACAATTAAATGAAACTATTCTTATATTATTATTCTTATTTTATATATACTATTCTTATAATATTTATTATCTTTGGGGATATTATCTTTGCTAATATTCCACCTGAAGATGTTGTAATACAACGAAACCTACGTCTTGGTAAAGAAATTTAAAAAAGTAGAAATAATACTACATCACGTAGTTTCATTTAATTGTGTATATTTTCAATGTTATGGTAATATTATATTTCATTTTAAAGGTAATTTTATTAAGAGAAGAGTAATATAAAAGTTATTACTTGCATGTAGGGTACATGATCAACTAATTTACGAATAAAAATCTTTACATTGGGGGTGAATCTCCAAAGAATATATGATTCAATTTTTCTCTTCAAATATTTTAGTAAACATAATTTTGAAAAAAACTTACCGACAACAATATTTAAAACTTTATATAACATATACTTCGTTTCAAATTTATCAGTAACCAAAAATTTACGTTGAAACTTTTGTCTAATATACAAAATAATCATTTTACTAAACGAAGTATCTACGCGATACAACTAAGTTGAAGGACTTAAACCGACATGAAAGCGCAACTCTGGTGTCTGCTTGCTTTGACATTTTTCTTTGGTTTTTCTTTGAACATGTGTATCGAAATTCAGACTAAAGGAATTTTGAAACACTATGTATGCTAAATAACAAGTGTTTGAAAGAAGATATTTTTTTGTTTCATTCCTTATTTACTATTAGCGGCATTTTCAATTAATTTAGACATTTTTTAAATTTATGAAAGGTTTCTGTCGGTTTGTTATCATGTATTTACTTATATAGTGTTACTTTGTCCGAAATGGGTCATTTTTAACCAACTCAACAATGTTCGTAATAATTCTAGTATTTCATAGTTACATATATACAAGTAGATGTAATCGTGTTTTTATGTCATCGTATTTAAATAACCAACACAGATATTAACACAAATTTTCTAGGTTTTCAGACCCCTGAAACACGTGTACTAACATTAGAAGACAGGCGTAATTTTCTACTGTTATGTGGGATACATAATTATGTGGGATATTTGTTTTTAGTAGATTTATTTTTTACTTATTAATTGGTGCATATCGAAACAAAATTAACTTTAGTAAGTTCACACCAAAAGATTTGTAGACAAAATTATCTATGTCTCCGGTATTATATTATTTTTTTATAATAACTAGAAAATAAAAGAAAAATATATTTTAACAAAATATCTCCTTATCTACAAAAATTAACTAAAATAGTTGAAAAAATATTATTTAAGTTGCGATTACATAAAAACCTGTATCAAAAGTAAAAACGAAAGAAAGAGAAAACCAAGGAATACAAAAAAACATTAAAATATCTTCACAAGGACAGAAAAATGAAATTGTTACACGTAACTTTTTTTCGGCAACTTACGATGGAAATTTTTAGCATATTTTTTTTTTTTGGAAAAATGGTCAGATATTATTTTAATCCATAAAATAACTGTTAACAATACTAAATTAACTGAAAATGGTATTCGTCTATTTAAACAAAAAGTTTAAATAGACAAATACTTTGAAAAAACGGTGAAAGATTTATGAAAACTTAATCAAAATATCCTGAAATATATATCAGAAAATTCATAATATGTTTTGCGTAGTTATTGTAATAACAATAAATTCATTTCTTCTTCCTAAGAGATATCTTGAAGAGGATTCTTGGACAATGGTCACATTCAAATTCCTTCAGTAAACTACGATTATAATGCAGTTTAGTTTATACAATTTTATTCTGAAATATAATTTTTCTAAATTCTACAATACAGACCAAAGGGTTTAAAAAGGCAACTTAAAAAGTGATCAGAAGGCAATTATCTAACTAAATCTAAATTTGACATATATTTTAAAGTTAGAAGTCATTAGATAAGAGAAACACAAGAATGGAACATATTTTACCATGGTAGAACTTTGATAATAAAAGTAGTGTTAATTTTTTGCACAATTCCATCTTATTTTTTTATTTTATTCTTACATATACTGCATGGCTAAATGAATGTATTTAAAGCGAGCATGGAATCCTGAAGCATAAAGAAATCATAATCAAAATGAGTGGATTTTATGAGTGAGACACTCTGGAAAACACCTTTAAATTTAAAGAAATTTGTTGAACACAAATGAATATATTTAAAAATAAACTAAATTACCCAAGAAATTAGGTGAAGAAATCAGCAAGAAAATTAAGTTACGAAATCAATAGTTAATGAATGCGTTTCTTCGATTCAAAATTCTGCTATGATTTTCTTCTAATTTTTTTTACTTTACCCAATTTTCACCGGTTTTTTCTATTTTGTAAATACATAAAATAACATGGAAAAATTGAGTTCAACTAATAAATAACTTTTTTCCCCAATATTTTTAACAATATTTTTTCCCAAAATTTATAACATAAACTTCACAGCGCGATGATTTCTTTTTAATCCTTGGTTTAACTTTTGTTTTGCAAAATTGTGATGGCCCTTATTAACAAATATATGAAAATACTTTAAAAAATAAATTGAATTGAACACGATATTGCATGTAAAAATACAGGCATATAAAATTGCTCGCATAACTGAAACGGTCGTCAAATTAAGTAATTGGAAAAATTAAATCGAAATATTTAAAAAGTAATTGGGAATAAACCGGATGTGGCATTGGCATTTTCGTTTAACTTCTGCAACGTATCGCCCAAATCAAAACAGAGACACACCGTGAAATGCAATTTTTTATTTTCAAATTTCGCGTCACGTGTTGCAAATTGCTAATTGTATTTCAAAGGAGCTTTTTATATTAATTGAATTTTTCTCTTTCAAATATAATTTAAATGTTCCTTATAAATTAATTTTGCATTTTCTAAAATTGTAACGTAAATTATATATTTAAGTAAACCCGTGGCGAGTTTTTTTGTTTCAGTAATATGACATTTATTTCTGAGTAGGATTTGGTAATTTGTAAATAATGATAAATACGAATACAAAGCAATATATATATATTTATACAAAAAGATAAAAAACAACACTACAAACCACATTTCACAAATAGGAATATATAATAGAAAAAATTCACATATTATGAACGTTTGAATAGTCATGTTATTAACCGTAACTAAAATCACATACTCGTAAATTGAGAGCTCGCTCTCTTGACAGATATTACAACTATTTACAAATAAATGATCTTATACTTCAACGCGTACTCTTACTATTACGTAATTTTTGCTTGATTATTTTTCATATTTCATGTATTAAGACTTAGAAAAACGGTTTCGAAGTTTACCTTTAGCAAATATAAAACGAATAAAACTATTTATGCGTATTAAACTTTGTTATTTCCATTATAAACGTTTTTTATTTGAAATAAGTCTATAATTGATTGTTTACCAAACATTCATACAACTTAAACCTTCTGTTTAAAGCTGCGAAGTGGTTCTATTGAAAATAAGTTCTTTTAAATGAAAATATTACGTCTTATTTCCCAACAACATATGGTTCTTGAAGTGTTTCGTCACATATTACGTTTAGAGTTTCAGCTGATGCTAGCTAATAAAGTTAATTTATATATTCATTTAGTGAAAAAAACTTTGACTTTGAATTTGAATTAGCATGTGTGTCCAAAATAAATAAAATTTTTTTTTCAGTGTACTAGGGCTAATAGAGAAAACCAATATTTTTTTTACAGTCATGTTAAATTAGCTCGAGACATATAGTTACGAATTTTTGCGGGCAATAAATACCGAACTGCGTTTTGTTTTGTATATTTTATTATATAAGAATTAATGGCAAATATTTGTGATAAATTAAAAGTAATTTTGTTTACAAATTTATAGAAAGGGTAAAAGTTATGATCACTTAACCTAATCTAACCATCATGTTAACCTCGATTATACTTACAATAAAATAGTGTCAGGCAACCTTTATCTGTGCCGCATAAAAATGAAAAAGCTTCCGTCCGCAGCACCGCTTGATTGGAAGTCTTGACGGTAGAGTTGTGGTTTCTCGTAAGCAGATTATGATTCATTTTCTCGTACGATTCGAGTTTTAGTTTTATTTCCGGGTTGAATTTAAATCATTTATCGATTTCGATGCATGAAGAATTGAAATAGTAGTTTCCGTTTTATTGTCTTTAAAATATTCACTGAAATAGAAATGATTTCATTTTTGTGTCCTGGATTATATCTAAAACGTTATTGTAGCAAGAGCCAAGTTATCTACATAACAATTTTGCCGTAGAATGTAGTAAGATAAATACGGCCAAATTCTTACAGACAATTAATAGGGACGTTTAGATGATTGAATATTATACCTATCATAATTTTGACCTTGGTTGCAATCAATTCTTATCTGTCAATTATTTTTCATCTTTGATTTTTTTCATTAAATGAGTTCATCGTGTTTACGAATTGCCCAACTGAAGATGTTGTCATGTCACGAAACCTAGGTCGTGGCAAATAATTTAAATAAAGTAGAAATAATTCTATATCACGCAATTCTATTTAGTTATGGAAACTTAAATTAAATGAAAACAATCATAGATTTTTAAGTGAAAAAACATCCAAAAACTGCTCAGTGTAGCCCAATTCAATATTGGTAAAGATATAATATTCAATAAAGCTAGACGCAAAACTCTAACTAAGACTGATTCTAGTAAATCTCTGCAAAAACTGTATTGCTTTTATCTCATTTCCATTTACAGTCAAATTAAAAAATGAACTCCGCCCTTATTACAGCATTAATTTTGATGAGATTTTACGTTCTTTTTGTCGGATTCTTCAAGGTTTGATTATTTTACGGAAAAATATACGATTACTTTACACTTTATTCGTGGTCTTCTCGTTCTTTTGGGCTTTTAGCATATTGGACTATGGAATATTCTATGGACATTCTATGGAAGGCAATTACTCTTTGCAGGTCCTACTTAACGTGATTTATTCAACAATAGCCGGTTTTTGCAGAAAATGTTTTTGAGATCTAATAAATTAAAAGGCTATATTCAAGCGTATTCACAGTAGATACATAATATAAGTATGGCTATATGAGAAAACGTCGCACTCGATATCAATTATATCATTATTGCGACAAAATCCTTGGCTCTTTTGGGTTATGAATATACAATATTATATTCAGTGGATGTACGCTCTACAGGTTATCTCAAACTTTATTAAGACTAAATTTCCATTCATGTAACAATCCATGTTTGATGCCATTTCATGTTCGCCTGCAAATTGACTTGTGCCTGCATTATCACCACAATACACGAAAACCTTACTCCCCGAAATTTTATCAACTAATGAGAAGCAATTTCTTGTATCAAAAGAAGGCCGACGTACAGAACAAAAAATAGCCAGATGTTCCAAAACTGCGTTACCTTACGATATTAATGATTATAGCAGATTAGGAAGGAATCCTACAAAGAAAAGATTTAGAAAAGATAATTCTTTAATAAGTTTTGTTATTATCTATACGAAATGTAGCTTTAAACTTTACATAAAACAATTGGAAGAAGCTGTCTTTATACTGTGCAACATTTAGTTCGTAAAATTATGGAAGTATCTCGTTGATTTGAAGAAAAAATACAAAGTTGTAATTTTTAAAGAAGAATTTTATATTTGTTTTCTTTTGTCTTTGCTAACAGAAATATTTTTTGCTAATCAAAATCGTAATTTATACTTATATATTGTTTTTTGGATCATACGTAAAATTAAACGTTGACTAAATTATTTTTATTTTACTTTGGTCACAATTCTTTTGATTTACTAAGAGGATACGCGGCAGTGGCTGTCTAAAAATTTCGTATATTATATTTTTTTTCTTTTACACAGGTGTTTAGTATTATATTCTAATGTTCTATTTCTACTTTAATAACTACAATGACATAATATTTTTTAAAAGTAATTAATTTAATTAAAAATAAACGCCATGAATATTCTATAATTAGCGTAACAAATAATAGCTGCATGTACTTAGCAAAAACAAAGTTTTAGCTACAAATTTAGCGATCTATCTGACAAAACAATGAACGGTGTAAGTAATTTTTTCTCAACCCTTTTATATCGCGAGCCACGCAAAAATCATAAAGATAAGTAAAAACCTTGCGACCTATTTAATATATTATAAAATTTAAAATAATATTTTAATTAATTTAATGTTAATAAATTTAAAGAAATTCAGGCTTAATTATTAAGATATATGTTTATTTTTTCATGTTGTCATTACCTGTTATCTTTCAAATTTGTAATACTTCATTTGTAATTTTTTTTATAAACGAATGTTTTGTATGCAGAGAAAGGTTTCTGGTTGGTGTAGATTATTACTACTTGTGCGCTGGCGAAAAACAAATCAGTTAAACGCCGCGCTGTGAACATAGAGCCAAAAAATTTTTTTTTAAATATTGTCTTTTTTACATTCAACATATTTAGGTTTACTGGTGTATTAGCGTTTGCTTTTATTGATGTTGTTTTGATAACTTATAATGTCTACTGTACGCAATTCTAATTCGGATTATTCTTACATGCTGATATTAATTCAATTATAAGGAGAGGCGGTTGTGTGTAGAACCAAACGGAAACCATTTTGAAAATCTTCTTTAAGACGTCTTATATTTGTATATAAGTGAAATAATTTTATAGGAACATTAAATTAATAAATTTGATGTGAAATAATTGTTACTAAAATGACTTTTCTCGGTAATACTTTACAAACGTGAAAAAAGTCATGGGATTCAGTGGTTTTCACGGAACGTGAAGTACATTAATAATAGTATTTATTAAGTTTTTAATAGTTACATTTCATGTTATTCAACCTATCAATTAAATGTGATACTCGGTACGTATAAATTATTTTCTATATAATGTCTCGCACGGCGGCTTCGCGGTCATTAACCCGAGCGTTGCCCATCGACGTGCACAAGTATCGTGTGTATGAAAAAAAGGAAATATAATTGTGAACTATTTTGAATTTTCTGAAAAAGTCATCTTTTAAATTTTATTTGGATGACAATTAACATCAGAAATATTTTTTGTTTCTTTTTAATTTATATGCATTCTGCATGACCATTGAACCACGAAATTTGATAATGGCACGAATTTGATATGCTCGTCTCTCCTCTAAATTGTCATTTGCTTTGTGTATCAAATTCTCAGACCTCAGATTTAGAGATATACGTCAATATACCTTGTCATGCTCCTATTTTTTTATTCAGAATATATGTGGAAGAAATATAATATTTTGTACATGTAATAAAATCATACTTATTTTTTTCTATCAAATATATTATGATTGTATATCCGTATCTTTATTATTCATTAATATGGGATTTCATTAGATCTTATTCAATTTGTGCAAGGATGAGGCGTGATACACAGTCTGAAGGATAATGTATCTACCTCTTTGTTGAGGTTGCCTCATATTAAATTTTTAATTCACGTTAATGTTATTGAAAGTAAATATATAGCAGTAAGATGCTGCGGCAGAAACTATATATGGTGGTGGTTGTAAAAAAATGAAGAAAATTGGCGAAACTTTGTTTCCTGACAAGACCTTATCGGGCAATAATATAAGTCTTTGAAACATGTTTTTACAAAAATAAAAGTATCTTTCGTTGAAATCGCAACTACGACATGGATTCCTCAGGAACTATTGAAAATTTTCATATAGTCTATTAATATTTTCTAGTCAGTTTGATGTACAGATTGTAACGTTATAGTCTTTTTCTTCCGTGTCATGGTACCTCTATTCATATCATATTTATTCTATGTCTTTTGTAATAAGTTTCATATAGAAAAACGTATTAATTTTTTTATGGAATAACGTTGCTTTAAATAATGTGATCAATATAAATAGGTTTTGAAAGACAGAAATAATGAAACACTTACATTTGAAAAATATTATGTCATAATAGTTATTACATAAAAAAACGAATAAAAACAAATACAGTCATGGTCCTTTATATTTAATGTGTCACCAACAAATTTATTCAGAAATTGAACTAAGGATTTTGTATTGTAACACACACATATATATATATATATATATATATATATGTATATATATATTTATATATATATATATATATATATATATATGTGTGTATATATATGTTTATATATATATATATATATATATATATACATATTTTTTTACAGATCTCATTGAGAGGAGTTGCATTAAAGATATTGCTTTGATAATTTAGTCGAAAATATCTCGCAATGTTTTTTATTACAGAAACTGACAGATTTTTGACTGTTTTTATTACAGACATTTGACTGTTTTTTATTACAGTCAAATGTCCAATATCTGAAGGAATTCGAACAGTGGTTTTAGTAATTACTTCAATGTAAAATTATTCTATCGACTTATATTTATATATACATATATATATATATATATATATATATATATATATATATATATATATATATATAAATATTTCAAAAGCAACAATATACTTATTTTAAAGTTTATATTATCACGGAATCACCATAATGTTGTTCTACTGAACTGGAATACTTCAACTACTTTAATCACTTGTTGGATTGAAAAAAAACCTAAATAACACTAAACATTATACTACAGCTAGTAACATTTATATAGACAGTATATATTACAGGCGAATTTTTTACACCTATGTTTACGATTCACTGGCTTTCTATTGACATGTTCTTCTTTCCGAAACATAAATTTATTCGCAAAATGGGACGAGCTACTTTATTCATAATGCGTTTGAAATTTTGTTATATTTTGGCGTAGACTTTATATTAAAGATTCCTAGGAATAGAAATGTAAAGCATGTTTTATTATACAGTTTGCAAAATCTAACATATCATTACAATTTATATCTTTTTAGACAGAACCAAAATGAGCATACTATTTTGAATGTTTATTTTCTTTTGATGGTGATAGTTTAACACCTTACACTACCACGAGACTTAACTACTCTCCCGAAATCATCCCAAAACCCCAAATGTTTTTCCTATTTTTACTATTAAAAATCGATTTCTTTGCTAAGAAAATAAATAATTTTTTTCATATGAATCGCATTTGCGCGTAATTTATTACATATAGAAATTAAAGAACATTGCCGATTGTAATCGGTTCAGTAATTACGTGTAAATCTCGTTTCATTTATTTTAATATAATAATTATGAATAGTTAATTCCACATTAATAAGTAGACATAGAAATTAAAGAACATTGCTGATTGTAATCGGTTCAGTAATTACGTGTAAATCTCGTTTCATTTATTTTAATGTAATAATTATGAATAGTTAATTCTACATTAATAAGTAGACATAGAAATTAAAAAACATTGCTGGTTGTAATTGGTTCAGTAATTACGTGTAAATCTCGTTTCATCTATTTTAATGTAATAATTATGAATAGTTAATTCTACATTAATTAATAGACACAGAAATTAAAGAATATTGCTGATTGTAATCGGTTCAGTAATTACGTGTAAATCTCGTTTCATTTATTTTAATGTTATAATTATGAATAGTTAATTCCACATTAATAAGTAGACATAGAAATTTAAGAACATTGCTGATTGTAATCGGTTCAGTAATTACGTGTAAATCTCGTTTCATTTATTATAATGTAATAATTATGAATAGTTAATTCTACATTAATAAGTAGATATAGAAATTAAAAAAACATCGCTGATTGTAATTGGTTCAGTAATTACGTGTAAATCTCGTTTCATTTATTTTAATGTAATAATTATGAATAGTTAATTCTACATTAATAAGTAGACATAGAAATTAAAGAACATTGCTGATTGTAATTGGTTCAGTAATTACATGTAAATCTCGTTTCATTTATTTTAATGTTATAATTATGAACAGTTAATTCCACATTAATAACTAGGCATACAAATTAAAGAACATTGCCGATTGTAATCGGTTCAGTAATTACGTGTAAATCTCGTTTCATTTATTTTAATATAATAATTATGAATAGTTAATTCCACATTAATAAGTAGACATAGAAATTAAAGAACATTGCTGATTGTAATCGGTTCAGTAATTACGTGTAAATCTCGTTTCATTTATTTTAATGTTATAATTATGAACAGTTAATTCCACATTAATAACTAGACATACAAATTAAAGAACATTGCCGATTGTAATCGGTTCAGTAATTACGTGTAAATCTCGTTTCATTTATTATAATGTAATAATTATGAATAGTTACTTCTACATTAATAAGTAGACATAGAAATTAAAAAACATCGCTGATTGTAATTGGTTCAGTAATTACGTGTAAATCTCGTTTCATTTATTTTAATGTAATAATTATGAATAGTTACTTCTTCATTAATAAGTAGACATAGAAATTAAAAAACATCGCTGATTGTAATTGGTTCAGTAATTATGTGTAAATCTCGTTTCATTTATTTTAATGTAATAATTATGAATAGTTAATTCTACATTAATAAGTAGACATAGAAATTAAAAAACATTGCTGATTGTAATTGGTTCAGTAATTACGTGTAAATCTCGTTTCATCTATTTTAATGTAATAATTATGAATAGTTAATTCTACATTAATTAATAGACACAGAAATTAAAGAATATTGCTGATTGTAATCGGTTCAGTAATTACGTGTAAATCTCGTTTCATTTATTTTAATGTTATAATTATGAATAGTTAATTCCACATTAATAAGTAGACATAGAAATTTAAGAACATTGCTGATTGTAATCGGTTCAGTAATTACGTGTAAATCTCGTTTCATTTATTATAATGTAATAATTATGAATAGTTAATTCTACATTAATAAGTAGATATAGAAATTAAAAAAACATCGCTGATTGTAATTGGTTCAGTAATTACGTGTAAATCTCGTTTCATTTATTTTAATGTAATAATTATGAATAGTTAATTCTACATTAATAAGTAGACATAGAAATTAAAGAACATTGCTGATTGTAATTGGTTCAGTAATTACATGTAAATCTCGTTTCATTTATTTTAATGTTATAATTATGAACAGTTAATTCCACATTAATAACTAGGCATACAAATTAAAGAACATTGCCGATTGTAATCGGTTCAGTAATTACGTGTAAATCTCGTTTCATTTATTTTAATGTAATAATTATGAATAGTTAATTCTACATTAATAAGTAGACATAGAAATTAAAGAACATTGCTGATTGTAATTGGTTCAGTAATTACATGTAAATCTCGTTTCATTTATTTTAATGTTATAATTATGAACAGTTAATTCCACATTAATAACTAGACATACAAATTAAAGAACATTGCCGATTGTAATCGGTTCAGTAATTACGTGTAAATCTCGTTTCATTTATTTTAATATAATAATTATGAATAGTTACTTCTACATTAATAAGTAGACATAGAAATTAAAGAACATTGCTGATTGTAATCGGTTCAGTAATTACGTGTAAATCTCGTTTCATTTATTTTAATGTTATAATTATGAACAGTTAATTCCACATTAATAACTAGACATACAAATTAAAGAACATTGCCGATTGTAATCGGTTCAGTAATTACGTGTAAATCTCGTTTCATTTATTATAATGTAATAATTATGAATAGTTACTTCTACATTAATAAGTAGACATAGAAATTAAAAAACATCGCTGATTGTAATTGGTTCAGTAATTACGTGTAAATCTCGTTTCATTTATTTTAATGTAATAATTATGAATAGTTACTTCTTCATTAATAAGTAGACATAGAAATTAAAAAACATCGCTGATTGTAATTGGTTCAGTAATTACGTGTAAATCTCGTTTCATTTATTTTAATGTAATAATTATGAATAGTTAATTCTACATTAATAAGTAGACATAGAAATTGAAGAACATTGCTGATTGTAATTGGTTCAGTAATTACATGTAAATCTCGTTTTATTTATTTTAATGTTATAATTATGAATAGTTAATTCCACATTAATAACTAGACATACAAATTAAAGAACATTGCCGATTGTAATCGGTTCAGTAATTACGTGTAAATCTCGTTTCATTTATTTTAATGTAATAATTATGAATAGTTAATTCCACATTAATAAGTAGACATAGAAATTTAATAATTAATTAAGGGCTTAATTTTAATAATTCAGGTATACCCTGCGAATCATTTTCATTTTACTGTATTCCCCCGATACTCGTATAAAACGTTTGAATTTTTTCATGTGAGTTCCCATAATGTATATTAACATTACGGTTTTAAATTTAAAAAGACGAAATACAAAAAGAAAAAAAATTCCCTGTATCTATTCACCATACCTATTATAACACATTTTTTCTAACCAATACATTTTATTGAAAAACTAACAAGAACCACAGAATTTGGCTTTATTAAAATTCCATTAAATTTAAATTTAAAGCCTTATTATGAAATGCTAAACAATTCTAAGTCAATTAATATTTTAAAACTTTTCATTGTTGTTATAAATTTGTGTAGCGGGTAGATTTCTTAAAAATATAAGTATAGCAATAATTTTAGGAAGAAAAATTTTACTGACAAGCTTCTACATTACCATATAGTACATAAGAGTCTACTTTTAGCATACATCATAGCTATGTAATATTATAATAAGTAAATATACATAAAATGCAACATATTTATTCAAATATAATTGTCAAAAAACCTTACAAAATAAATATGAATCTCTCTGACGTTCCGAGGTAATCAGAGCCATGTTGCTTGTAGAGAGTTTTCCGAGTGCTACGTGACTGGCAGCACAAATGTTTTCTGTCAAGTAGGAAAGATTAATTGATGCTAAACTGAAGTTTAAATACAGTCATAAGAAAAAAGAACGTATAAATTCATCTTGTTATGAATTTTCAGCTCGTCTACAATTTAGTTTTACCTGATTTACATGAATTAATATTGAAACGAAAATATTAATTCTCGATTAATATAACCGATAGTGCTTTAAAAGCGGGAATGTTAGGAAAAATTTAAAAAAAATTTCCTAGTTTTGTTTTTAACTCACGTATATATGTGTATAGGCTGTTTTTATTACTATCCATTCAAGTCTATAGATGCAAAACTAATTGGTTCCATGAGACGTGCTTTTAATCGATGAGCTCGATTGATATAAATCTTTCCGTGTAATCGGAAAATGTCTCCAAATATCTTTTGTATTTAGGCTGAAGTATCGTTTATAAACAAAAGTAAATTATTAAATTTTATTAATCGGTTATGAAAATATCATGGACACAAAAATATTGTTTTACATAGCTCAAAAACATTTTTAATAATGTCGTTACCCAAATTCTTAGCGTGGTCTTTCATAAATCGGCTAAAGAATAATTTCTAGGGAAATGCACATTTCAATGTTATTTTTCAAATAACGTGTTATAATAATTTTCTGTGAATATAGATTCAAAAGTAATTTTTTTCATGTAAAACCTTGTACTTTAAAAAAAAATTATTCTAAAGTATCAAATTACATTTTTTTATCGCAACACTAAGAATACTTAAAACATCGAAAGGTCAACATGAAATGACTACTATGCGCTTTGTGATTATTGCTATGTTGCATTATTGTGTAGGCTTAGCGCTGCATTGTTTTATATTGCAGCCGTATCGTCAAAGGCTATATGCCTTGTGATCAACCCAACACACCATGGCGACGACTCGTAGATTTCCTTAACTTATTTATTTGATTTATATCTAAGTACATGATTAATGTAGACAGGTTTTTTTTAGAATTAAAATATAAGGTTAATTACTGACTAGATTTAACTGCTTATATATAATTTTAGTAAAGTTATTGCAAAAAAAATATTGTTGAATTTAATTTCTTTTTACACCTTATTTATCACAGTAACGGTAATTTCCACGAATTCGTCATTAAGCCCTACCAATACTATTAAATTCAATTATTTATGGAAAGTATTTTACCTTTAATGAATATGGTAAAATTAAGATAAATATATCATGTGTAAGTATGACAGGTTCCCATTTAGTTAAACACAAAAAGTTTGAGCTTTTAGGATATATATCATTTCACAGGGCTCTTAAAAAATTGGCTTCAAATTATAAACTTTTTAAATTCTTCTTCTTATTAATAATTGTTCTTTAATTATAGGACATGAAAAATATTAAAACCGAATTATAAATACTTATCTAATGATATTTTCAAGAAAAATCTGATTCTTGAATTAATAAAGTGGCTTTGAAAAAAACTCATTTTGATGGTTCGCGGAATCGTTTATTTTCGTAGAAAAAAATGAAAAAAAAATTTGTTCACCACTGAAAGTTGTTTTAAATAATAGTCCACATAGCTACCTCCAAATAGCTCTGTAAATTGTTTATTTTTATATTAAAATAATAGCTTATAATTTGGTCACGTAAACGCATTCTATATTTAATTCGCGATGAACGTTATTTGTTATAGGTTTGTCCAAATTACATAAGAAAATTGAGAAAAATTCTGCCTGCTCATAATATGGACGTCATTAAAAATAAAGAACAACTGAACGTAGCTATGTCCGAGTTCTGAAAAGAAGACCTTTAGAATCACTAATCACAGTTGGTTTCTTGATTTTTTCCAGAAGACTTTGTTCGACGCGTTGGATTTGAGTTGAGGGTTTAATGTCTCCTATTTTAATATGATGGTATATTATTACCGACGTTGAATAAAATTTAATAATCTAATATAATTTTTTTTTGTCTGGTTCTCGAATTGTAATAAAAAATAGCTTCATAATTTGTGTAAAAAATGGAAATATCACGTTTGGCTACCACATGAGCTAACATCCTTTCAACTTGAACAAAGAGACGACGTACGCATGGAACTACAGAGTTTTAATCATACCGGTGATTGGCTAAAGTATCTAATTACAGGAATATTTTATTACTCATCGGTTCGATTTCCGACTGTTTTCTGCCTTGCTCGCTATTGAATTATTTATGCGAATAAAAATTTAAAAACGTTCATCTTAAATCTGCACTTACCTAATTTACCAGTTAATATCGCAAGCAATTATAGAAGGAAGGATTTTTAACTCTGAATACCCTTTGGGAACAATTTATTGATATCGACGGTTTTTATGTAATTGGAGATTATGTTATTGATTATATCACGTATAAAGAAAAAATTAATTTGTAAGCTGACCGGGCGCGCTTATAATTGCCATTCTATTATATAATTTTAGGACCCACCGCTCAATTAATTTGGAAAAAACTTAGCTGAAAATTTTTTTAGCTAAATTTCAAGCCACGGTCAATAGCTTAACGATATACGGTCAAGTGACACAGAGTATACACGGCACTGGACACTTCTTTTATATGATACGAACCTAGTATTTTATGAATATTTTCTCAAAATGATTGTATTATAACCTTTTTTATAGTAATTATTTTATTTTATTGCAATAGAAAAATATCACTTGAGGCTAAAATTATTCACATTCCGTCTAATCTTTTTTTATCTCTATAGCAAAATTTTATGAGGATACACATTTTTAATTTTTATTTTGAATTAATACTTTTAGGAACAAACAATTTATGCTATCAAATATATTAAAATAAAACTTAATTTAATTAATTCATTGACTTAATTTTATTTATTTAATAAAAAATTTAATTTGTTTAACCCCTTTTATTAGATAAGTTTGGAACAATCTTAACCAATTTAATTTATGACTACGTTCGGAACTTACTTATTTCTTCTGCAACTAAGGTATGTGTAGTGGATTCTTTTTTAAATATTGAACTAACCTGGCAAAAAATAAAAATAAACTTATTTTAACGTGAATAAGAGCAAACTTATGACCAAACAATCTTATAGCGACGTCTAACGTGGAAAGAAGTCCTCGACGTATACATATATTTATTTTCATTATTTTGGAAACAATATGGAATTAGAACCGTATTATAGATTGAATACCGCGAAAGCTTGTGTTGAATTTTTCACTTTTCAATTTTTTTCAATAGAAATATGTAATTTTTGTATACCAGTGAATCAAAAAAATACAATTCTGTCGAGTAAGTAATACATTTTCCGGCAGGAAGTGAAATTATTAATCGAATGATAAGAAAAGACTTCAGCGGAACATTCATTGATGTAGATTTGTAATTACATAGGTAATTTGTAACCATATTATACATTCTGATGCAAATAACAAAACATTACTCATCAAATGAAGTATAATTGTAAGAAAATAAATCATTTTATATATTAAATCTCTGTGCCGTCAAGCAAATAATTATGTAAATGTTAGTAAATACGAACTATTCCAGGACAAAATAGGTTATTGCCGTTTCACTTATTGATATCAATGAAAGAATAAATACCAATATGATGCGTATTTTTCATTTATTTTTGCGTATTTTTCGTATTTTTTTATTATCTTTATTATCGTCGTTCGTCAAGGCTATACAAAGATAATAAAGAGCATAAAACATTTTCAAAAACAATAATTGGAATACTATTTATCAAAATCAAGAATATTATTTCTTTATTATTTTAAGACGGATAGCACAAGTTTATGGCATATTTTCCTTTTATTCCCGTCGTTATAAGGTTTCAAATTTATATAGCACAACGAAATAAAAAGCAACCCTTGGTTTAGTTTTTCTTTTTAAATTCTCTTTATAAATTAATTACGAAATTTGAATCAATTGATTCTTGACACTTTTTCCTGAAACACGTTTTTGATTTACAACAGATATTTATACTCCAAATTTTACGAAAACAATTTGAAAAAATGGAAACACATCTTTCAGATTACAACAGAAATAGTATAAATGAAGAAAAACAGTATTACAATAACATTTAAAGGAAAATTGCAAGGCGACATTTATCCGGGCGTTTAATTGACAAGTTTCGTGGAGTTCGTCAAGTTTCGTACGTTTTCACATTTTCCAGCCCCTCTCTTATAATTGGATTATAAATCTTGCTCAATGTTATCTCGTGAAATTCCATTAGAGCGTTTTAGTCCGGCACTGGAATAAATTTCTACAAATTTATTGCAAAGAGGCGAAAAAACATAAGTGAAGAAATCTTGCGATCAGCAATAAATTTTTGTTAAAAATTATTCCATTCGTAAGATGTATTTTTATTTCTCCATCTATGCACTAATCATATCGTACTTCTTATTTTTTATATTCTATAAAAAGACACAAGGTTGTATATATTCATAGGAAAAGAAACTATTGGAAATAGGAGAAGTTTGAACTAACATTTTTGCCATTGCTTTCAAGGAAAACTCTTGAAGTTTATGAGTTTTCATACTTTTAAATTTACCAATTTTCCAGTACCAATAATACAAAGACGTATAAAAAAATCTCATTCACTAATTTTCTTTAAAATATACTAATATAGTTTAAATACGAATGAAATGCATGTTTCAAAATTGATTATTTTGCTCTTAGCAGATCTGTTATCTGTATGATGTTGTAGATAACTAATTGATTCTATTGGATTTTTTTTTTAATTTATTTCAAATTTTATTAAATTATTTTCCAACCCTTAATGAGTAAAATTGATTCATTTCCACATTCAAGGAGGGACTAAATTTGAATACTGATTGCGTATTATTTCATATTTCCTAATTTGTGTGGTATTTATGACATTTAAAGCTATCTACAACTCATAACCAATTCCTAGTTTTTGGCTCAAATAGAAGTACTCAAAAAATAATTGTAATATTTTCTAAGGTATTGTTGGCAACAAAACCTATATGGACAATCATGTAAAAGGAAATTTTCCAATTTCCTTAGTTTTTGGAAAGCTTTACTATTTTTTAGAGTATTTCATAATTCCATCTGAACAATCACTACATCTGTCCATCATAACCTTTTTATAAATATGTTTCGTTATTATTTGTATGTTCTAAATATAAGTGTAAATAAAAAAGACAGTTAAAGTTTTATTTTTAAGCTGTCAATATACTGGGTAATAAATTAAAATTTGTTTTTGCTTCAGGGAATGATATATTTTTAGTCGTTTTTTTTTTAATGCTTTGTGATTAAAACATTAAGGCATTTAACAAGTGACACAAAATATTGTTATGTAAAAGTCATTTAGGACAAAGAATTTGTAACGCGAGCTGCAGGCATTATAGATTTTTTGCAGATCCCATTGTCGCGAAATATTTGTTTTAATATTACGTTATGTTATATATAAGGATTTAATTTGTTGAACTTAAAAAATATTTCTTAAAAGACTTTAATTAATTATTAGGAATACAGGGTCTTACTTGTTAATTGTCATGTTGTCTGTATTATTATCATATATATTTTTTGATTATGGTTATAATATGAAAAAATTTCAATGCAAAAAATGCACCTATCCAACAATCTCCGTAACTCAAAGGATTGTTGCACATAACACTTGATTATAAAAAAAATCATATAGCAATATTTCGTGTCGACTTTTTAATAAATTTATATATATATATATATATATATATATATATATATATAAATGTATATATATTTATCTCAAGTGCTAAAAATACAGGAAGGAACAAAACATATTAAATTGAAATACATTTTCCATGTATAAAATAAATTATACCTGCTATGAAAACAATTAATCGTTTAGCGATTTATTGTTTAAATGACGACGAAAGTTTAAAAAAAAACAGTTTTCTCAACACCATTTTCACTGAAATTTTTATTTTTGAAGTATTTCATGAAAAAACCTTTTTTTCTTTTTATGCTGATACGGATACAAAGTAATATTCCTTTGGTTCTAGCTATCAAAGAGTATAAATTCTTTCGTTTAATAAAATTATCTTTAAATATATTCCATATCTCTTTTTGTTATTATATTTCAGTAATGTAATTAATTTATTAAAATATTTCGCTTAGTGGTATCGAATTCCATTAAAAGGATGTGATTTTAAAAGTCTTAACAAACTATAATAGTTTTCATGTGGAGTAATAGAAAAGCTCATAAGTTATTTTAATTTTCTAATTAAATGTAGCTGGTTTTATTATCTTAAATGACAGGTAGTAAATTTATACACTTATATTTAGTTTTAAGTCATGATTTTGACAAAATATGCTGCAGACAAAAAAAATAAATTCAAATAAATAAGTTACAAAAATATTTAATTTGCCAACAAATAAGGAATAGATATTGGTAAAATTACAAAATTCAAACCATTTTCCTAATATTTGAAACTTGGTACAAAAAATACCAAGATTTTCATGAAATATATAACGTTAGACAAGTGAAATGTAATACGTAGACTGAGGCGATAAATTATGGCATCATTAATTTCTTTTCAGCTTGAGTTGAAGCGAGCATTCTTAAAAACATTCGGTATTCAATAGCATTGCAATGAAGTGTCGTCGCTAAGTATGTTATTTTCCCAAAGCAATTTATTTCCCAAAAGCTTCTAAATTCCTTTTTTGGCAATTAGAATTGTGAAGAAATTATCTTTGTTGAAAAATGTCTTTTATTCATTTCGTATTCAAAAACGATTACTGGAAAAGTCTGTAATTTAATTGCGATTGAGTAATTAGATATTTCAAGAGATGCGTTTAAAACTTTAAAGTCAATATTTAATTTGAGAGGGACTTTTCAACAATAGATATAAGAATCTGCAATAATATTAGGGGTTAATATTTTGTAATTTAGAATGTTAAATATTTCTGCTAGTGGACAAAATACCGCGGCCCGTATCTAATACAATTCTTATATTACACATGAAATAAATTTGTATTCTCTTACATACTAGTCAGTGTTCACTTTGGCTAATAGAACATTTGCTCGCGCACTGGCTAGAAAACAAGATTTGAAAAACAATGAATATTTATCCCCTTGAAGCGGAAAATTTATTTTTTGTCGAAAAACCGATATCCACCAATAGTAGGACCGTACCCAAATTTGAGGTTATATAGTAGTAATTTCTATTAACAGGCAACTATTTTCATTTATATTAGTAATTACACTTGAAATGGAGTCGCGTCTTTAATGGGTTTAATAGTCTTGGAGATTGGAAAGGATGGAGTATTAGTACTATTAGAGCATTTTGAAGGAAAAACTAATGGAGAGGGAACACCATTTTTGAGAAATTCACAGAGAATTTTGTCCACGATGCTGGAAAATCATTTGAAACAATTTATAGATAATTGTAACTCTAATGAACACATGGATTGGAGTCGAGTAAGTGAAATAACAAAATCACGACAATTAAAGGCATTGCTGAAGTCGAAAAGCACGAGGACTATTATCTGAGTGTTCTCTATGATTAGGAGTATTTTATCAGTAATTTAATCTACTTATTAGTTAATATAGTAGACTGAAATGAAAGACACGTGTGTGTCTTATATATCTAATTCATGTTTCTAATTCTGTCGTTAAAACTAGCTGGAAAGTCTTGCAAAAGGTTATATACCAGTATTTTATATACTATAATTAGGATGATTAGAACACTGACCTTCATAAATACAATGTAACAGTTATTTAACTCGGCTATGTTATAAAATCTGGGAACCTTACCATACTTCTCGCTATTTTCAGCTTCACTTTAATTAACTTTTTATAGCTCCACCCTCATTTTATTGCTCCACTTTTAGCTTCGCCCACCATCGTTTTACGGTACTGCCAAATAAATTACGTAATCCAAAGAACTTTTCCAGAGCCATTTTTGCTCGTGAAGTTGGCAGCAAAAATTTAAGTCATTAATTACGAATACCATTTCTTTGTATTCACTTGCTATTTATGATTAACAAAATTTACATGATTAAGTTAGAGTTTAATATGCTTCCTATATGCACTATGATAAGCTTGTTTCCCCGTAACGAAATCAATAGAAGGCCCTCGTACTAATGACGTCACCCATAATTTTCTAATTCGTAAAGACGGAACGTAAGCAAGATATAAACCGAAATGTTTGTGTCTCATAAATATTGTGGGACAAATATAACTAAATATATTAAATAAATGCTATATTTCCACTCCAATTAATCAGGGTACTTCTACGACGATTTAGTGTTTTTCTAACACACTCGTTGTAGGTTAAACCCGCAGAGATTTACGTCACTGATTTAATGTGATTCTTTTTACAGTAATGATATTACGGTCGGTTTCTTTATTTCAGTCGACTGCCTCATATAATATATAGTTAAAATAACTGAGGAAGTACTTTTAACAATAAATTTGTTAACTTTTCTTCTTGAAATACTTAAAATTCTTATGTTTTTTACTTTATTTCTTAAATTATTTTTTACTTTATTTTCTAAAATATTATATTAAACTACTCTCAAAACCTTAAACACTTATTTAGTCAGTTGAAATATTAATAAAGTTGTACTCAAATAAAATATTAATTAAAAATAAAAGGTAATTCTCGAAACGATGCACTACGTGTTAAATAGTGAATTCGGTCAGCCGATGTCGATGTGAACAGTCGTTACCCGAACTGTGAATTCACTTGGCGGATGGCGGAGGGAACCGAGTTTGCGGCAAATATTCAGATTCAACTCTGTTTTTATTCGCTCATTTTGTTGTCTATCATAAATACTCTTTTCAAGACCGCTTAAATGTATTGATAAAGTAAATTCGTAATATAAATTTACTATACGCAATGCCCATTACCCAAATTCAACTTCAGTTTTTACTTTCGATATTACGTATTAATTTAAATGTAGACACAATAATGTTTTATTAATACTTTGTCCACATTTGTAACTAACATTGCATGTGACAAAGAGAAAATTTTATCAAAAATTATAAATAATTAATAAAAAATTTTAATGTTAAAAATTACTGATTGATAATTAAACATGTTTAAAAAACAAATTTTTGATTCCGAAAATATACATAAAAATCTTATGTGATATATATACTAAAATCATATTGATGACACGTAAAGTAAAGCTATTTGAACACTTTTGTTTTTAAAATTACCTTCAATCTCGTCTAAAGTGAATTAGTCCACTAAACATTTTTATATTTAAAATACTTTTACGAAAATACTGAAATAAACCACTTCATTATACACCAAAATATCACAAAATTTGAGCTGGTTAAGTAATTATATTAGTAACTTCAATACATATAAAAGTTTTTATCTTGTGATAGAGGTTCAGTACTTCATTATAATTATATATTTAATGGCAGAATAGCTTTGAATTATACAAAACTTAATTCTACATTCATATAAAAAATAAATCGCTATTGGATATATTTTAAAATTTACCACGAAAAATAATAACATAAATATAAGCCAATTAAACCTTTTAAGTGGGGGGGACGGATTGCCTTTATGCCAGTTATGCTTTTTGTTCAATTATAGTTCATTACAATACCCAATTTATTTGGTTACAGCATTGAAGAGAAGCAAACTACTAGGCTGTTTAAAATAGTTATTCGCCGTCAAATGTCTGTGACGCTTAACCGATATTGGGATCGTTTACAGGTAACTTCATGTGGCCATTTGTATACTAAAGGAGTGGTTAGCAGTGTTTAGCTGTAAAAAGGTACTTTAGTGAAGTTACTTCCAACTAATGAACGTCACTAGTTGAAAATAATTAAAGTGAAATCCATTTTAAACACATATAAAATATTTTTAGGGCTGGTAATTGCCTTGTCTTTAATTAGCACTAATTAAGCATAAATTTACAACTAGTAGTGTGTGTGTATCTACTACCACTACATTGATTTATTTAATATCAAAAGGTTTTAACTGGATCATAAAAAAAATTACGATAATTTAATGATTAAAATTGATTTAGAACGTTTAATTTTTAATGATATACAAGTAATTAATTTTTTTTACGATTTTTATTTCTTGCCTTTATTAAGTAGTATATTTATAAAATTAACGTGATGTAGAAAATGATATATACGCTTTTGTGATAAGACATAACTAAATTTGTTTAAAGGGTTTCAACCGTAATAAACTTATAGCAACTCAATGGACAAGACGTTACGTTCCAATCCTAATACATTTACACTATCCCGATCGCATCTGCGTTTTGCTCGTTCGTCCATAATTGTAATGACCCAGTTTTCATAATCATAACTATCTCTTTTATATATATGCTTTCTTTGATCTTCTGTCTTTTTCATTATTCAGTGATATTCTATATACAAATGTACGGAAAATTTCTCATTTTATTGTAGTAAAATTATTAATAAACTTTCATCGAGAATTAAAATACTTTGTCTTAATTTTATTTGTCCTAAATAAATATTGTTGTAATTAAATTCAGCAACTTCCACAACAACAAATTTATTTGAATATACGGTCTCAAGTTATTATATATATTTAGGTCAGACACAAATTAATATTAATGAATATTCATTTACTATTTGGGCTGTTCATTTACAACATTTATTTCACCGAATAATTTAATATCACTTACCTTTCTGTTTGCAAAATTAACTTAAGTGACTTGAAGAGTCTCCTTGATTAATCCAATTTACTTTCTTAATAGAAACAGACTTCCGAATCAAGCGCTATTCCCATCTCAATATACACGTGTGTAGTTTATTTATCATCTACACAAGTAAATCTACGGTTTACTTATTCATAAGGTAGGATTATTAATTGAAAATGTGAGCTTACTTTGAATAATTTTAAGGTATTTGTATACGGGTTTTAGATTGGTAACTATTTTGAAGGCAAGAATTTAGCTATTCACATTATTACACAACAATACTACAATATTTTATGACTGAGAAACTCAAGTTATACGCTTCACTCAAAAAAGGGATCGTTATTTAATACTAGAAATATTGACATTTAATAATGGATTAGAGGTATATATACCAATTGAATTGCAAGGAATAAATATATGCATTTTTTCCTCACCACTCTCTTTTTCGCACACTTGCCAATATATTAGTTTCGTTGTCCATCGTACATGATTACATTAAATGTTTTTTAAAGAATTCGCGAAAGTTTTATTTTAGTTACCTTTAAAAAATAGGTGAAGTAGCGTGTTGTAATAAATGTTTTATAAAGAAGTCACAATGGTGATATTTTTTTTAAATTTTAGGATTTACCGAGACCGTAATATCAAAAACTCTTCCATTGTTTTTACACTAATACAATGAAGAGAAAAAGTGATTCGCTAATAATAACCTTCTAAACTATACAAAAATGTATTCCATTGTCAGAAAAACATACTTTTAGAAGATATTAAAGATGTCAGATTCTTATCTCCATGATATAAATTCTTTTTATAATATTTTATTAATGTGTGAATAAATGTAGCTAGAGAAACAAATAATTGTGTATCTTGTTATCATGGCTACAATATGATAAAACTTATTTGAAATGCAAGAACAGACGGACACAGAGAACCTTGACGATATCGGGGTTAAGTTGGATCACACTCACCATTGCACCGCACATCGAGCCTTCCAGAACACTTGACGTAGCTATAAGTGATAAATAATAATCATCGATATTTATAGCGATTATGATATTGATAGCAGAACATCGACACTCGATAATGATTATAGAACTCAAAATATCGATGTTCTTTCTATTAATGATTTAGGTAAATAAAGAAAAAATAATGAACCAAATCTATTATTCCACATCGATGTTATCTAAAGATGGTTGAACAGCGATTATCTTGAGATTAAAACTCTCGCTCACTGAAACTTTTGTAGCAAATTAGTTTTTGTTTCACTTGTAAAAGATTTGTTGTCACAACACTAATTTGTCCTTTTTATAAATAGGTTTACGCATTCTTTTTTGATTCCTTTCTTAAGTTTGTTTGTCCTCATATGTTAGTAGTTTAATTTAAAACTAATAACACAATTTTTATTTACGATTGTATTTAATAAGTTTTAATTGCGTCATTTCAGTTGCTTGACAATTTGTTTTTCAACTTTAAATTTCTATAAATTTTTGGTTTTGATTTTAGAAGTGGTTATATGGGTAACCACTTTTAAAATCAACCTAAAAAATAAAATCTAACCTTTCTGGATTAATAACTTTTTTGACAGTTTTAAATTTTAATGTAAAATGGTAGAATTAGTTAAGCCAAACTTCATACTGGTACATTAAAATATGATGAAAGATGCGAAGATATTTTTAATATATACAAGTTCATATTGACCACGGGAGCGAAACTAGATATATTTTAATACTTGCAGTAAATAAGTAATGTACACTCCAAATGCATTATAATAGAATTTGTAAAGTATTTTTTCACAAATATGTGCATGTTGCAAAGAATGTCGTCAATAACATGGTTTGAACAAATTCGACGCAACTGATATTGCATTTCATTAATTTTCCTTCTTTGCCTATAGATCAAAGGACTACTTCGAATTAACAAGTTTTCATCCCAACATTGTTATAATAGAAAATTTACAATTACTTTAAATCGTAAATAAAAATTCTTTCCCATGATCAATCGTTTTTATGCTTAAATACAATCATTTTTATTCAGGTTTGGCCAGAATTTTTCCAACAAAATATCTATATTCGTATTGCCCCAATTACTCGTGATGTTTTATTTATGGACTCTTAAACATTCTGACTTTTATTATAATTCTTGAAATTCTCAATTAACAGACTGAAGTGAAGAGGTTTGGCAAAGATTGCACTTTATAAAACTTCCATTAAAACTGCTTGAATCACACTTGTCTCATATTCTCACAGACATTATTATTTCAAGAAAAGTAGAAAAATAGACCAACCGGATAACTAAACAGGTTAAATTAACAATGTTATTACAGTGACAACATCGTTGAGACAGCCAATTTTATCTAAATAAAGTTTTTGGTCTGTCATTGAATAACTGGTATTTGGAGTATATCGGAATTTAAAGATCTCCAAAACTAGTTTACCGATTTTAATCAAAAGTAGTAGGTGTCGACAAAAAATACTGGTATTTATCTACGAATCAACAAAAAAGGACTGATATTTATGTAGTTTAAATTCAAAAAACTTTTCTCCAAGTTTTTGTAAAACATAGGTCTTAAATTTTAAAAGATTAAATTACGAGAATGGTACGACTTTCTGAATCATAAAATACATAGTTACGAACGTATCATGTACTATGAAAAAAATCGAAAGGCAATTTTGACAATCCCTTGAACGTATACGACGATTAGATAGACGCATATGTACAGACAAAAGTATTCACAAGCTCCGGTGTGATTAGAGATTATCTGATAACATTTTACCCTCAAACATCGTTTCCTGATTTTCTTTGACTCCCTCTTACACGCTAATGCATAAACTTCCTCTCTTTGTTAACGTAAAAGATTTCGAACTTAAATGTTTATTCTCTAATCTTGGTGCTCGAAAATTTTTATCATTTTTTTGAATTTATTGGATTATGAAATATTTTATGTATTTTTATTTAACTTCAAAATTTAAATCATAACCGTATTTTGACTAAGTCATTACACCATGTTCTTATAAAGTGAGATTAGCATCAATGTCAACCTGACTTTATGTTATTTACGTGGTACGACTGTAATATTAATTAACACTTCATCGTCGTAAAACACGAATAATATGGAGAATAGATGGCATTTTTACAAGAGTATGGCTGAAAACTTTATATTGAAGGTTTTTTTGTACCACTATAGCAGTTCTTAAAGGCCTCTAATACCTGCGGGCAACATTAAGATATACAAGAAAATTCCGTACAAATTAAATACCCTCAAAGCAACATAGACAAAAAAAGACGATATTATTCTGTTAACGTTTCATCCCTACCAAGAAAGATAGTAAATTTTCATGACGAGAAACTCAAATAAATATAATTTCTTCCGTAATAATTTCTATCGTCAGTAATGATAACGAAACCATTTTGAGTATTTAATTGATTATAATACTCTCTATATTGAATATATTTTTCTTTTTTGTTTTGGTAATTACAAAAATATAATACTAAACATGCAAGAGAATGTACGTTGATTAATTTATTATTAAGGGTGTTTAAGGTATTCCGGACGTATAAATTTTCATTTTATGGGAGTTCCGTAACTTACAATGCAATTAACGAACGTTCTGAACTGAAATTTTCGGTAAAATTAATTAATAATGTTATACAGTTCTATCATTTTTTTAAATTAAGAGAAATATAATTTAAAAATATCTACTAAAAAAAAGTTCTCTTACGAATTTTTAATATTTGTTTTTAACATTTCTAAGAATATAAAAAACGAAAACAAATTTATTTATACATATCACCATTATTTTTATTTATTATAATTCTATTTTAATATCGACAAACTGATGTCGCCAAATACATTCCTAGTAATAATGTTATAAATATTTTTAATTACTTTCAATAACATAAAATAAACTAATAATGCACACAGAAGAGAAAATGGCTTTAAGTAAGTTAATCAAGGAATACGAAACATAATGTATCCTGAATATTTACGAATACTACTTGATTCCATTAGTATATTGCGACGTGTGAACTCGAGTTTTAAACGAAGTATGTCTACTAGACACTAAAAGAGAGAAAATACTTTTTCCGATGTATATTTTTATGTAATATAATAAACTAATTTTAATGGTAACATCTCCAGCTGTTATATTGGTTTATTTTGATCCGCTGCCAATATTCGCATGTCAAGTATTTGACTTATCATGGACATGGTTTCGTAAGGGAAATGGCCCTGTTACTCGGCCCGTCGCCTAAGCAGATGGAGGCTATTTTGTCGGACCTGGGCGAGACAGACGACCGCGTCGAGGCCAGCATGAAGGATCTACAAAATTGGATCTCCTATCAGCCGCACTTGCCAAAGAATTGCGGTGAGCAGCATATTCAAATATCTTCGACGAATTTTTTGCTAGGTAGACAATAGGAGAGATTTATTTTTAATTTTTTTTAGATCACACCAAGTTGTAGTTGGTTGTTTGTTTTTGTAAAAAGGTTTTTTGGGATGTCTGTTTTTTATCATAAAAGGAAACATTAAAAAAAATTAAGTAAATTTGGAGTTTTGTGATATCAATAAAAAAAACATTAATTTTAATAATTTGACAAAAACATTTTGGACCTATATGATTAAGGCTATTCTCCTCGTATAGCATATATTTATACCAAAACAGCTTACCAAAACCTCATAAATATAGTACTGTATTTATTGATTTTATACAGATATTTTGACTTCATTTTTGAAGTAATTTGAAAGACTTAAAAAATTTAAACAGTTGAAAAAATTAAACCATAACTTCTAATTTAGTTAATATGAAATTTTACTCTTTTTTGCAGATTTATGTGACAAACAATAGTAATCCATTTTAAGTATTAACGGGACTATTTACAAATTGATAAGCTTTTTGTATGATTTCTTTCATTCAATTGTTTATTTCTCTTTTTCCAAATTAAAATTATTACCTTTTATTTGAGCTTAAAAAATATGTACGTGTTAGCATTCCATAGAATTAAGTTGCAGGAAAAATCTAGTCTGATATATATGGGAGCTGAACAGTGCTAAAGGCTGCAAACAATTGTTGATTCAAACGCAATATTTTACTAACAATATATTTAATTCCAATAAAGTGTAAATCAGGTATAATCTAACTAAAAACGGACCTGTTTCAATCTTTTAAAATAGTTTAGCAGACCACAAAAGAAATTGACTACACCTTCATTCGAAACTTTGGTTATAAATATATGTTCTAACGATAGACTAAGTGATACAATCTAGAAAACTAGCATTTGAAGCGTAAATATTCATACAACAAAAAGATGCCGCAATGCTTCATACCGCATTAATACCAATTATATATCATAAGTAGATTTATACTACATTTACATAGTACTTTAAAGGAAACTCAGCGGAATATTATGCGATACTCATGATTGCAAAAAAATATTTCCGAAATTATTTCATAGAAACTTCTGAGAAAAAGAGCTGTGACTTACGGACAGACACCGAATATAGACACCGAACACCTTTATTGTTATGTTGCAAACTCTAAAAATTCAAATTTGTTCATGTTTTCAAGAAATTTAATAAAACCTGACTTCAATTTACATGTCAATGTTTTTATCAACAACACCCATTTAACTTTACTTGGTTCCTATTTTCATATTTAAATAATTTAAAAATAATTTTTTTTTCGTTTACACTTTATTTTTTTCTATTCTCACCTTTTTCCATATTCTTTGTTCATATTAAATTCAACACATTCATGGTCGGCTTCTTTTAAATAGGTTTTCTGTTTACTAATAAAGTAATATAAAATATTATTTTCTATCGCAACCCGTAATTCGCCATTTAAATGTTTTTCTCTTCAAGTATGTTCAATGGCTAAACTTCGTGCCTAATTTCAAGTGTCAAATGGGAGTGGTCGATATTTCTCATGAGTTAGTAATAGTTACGATTTTTGAACGTCAACATGTCAAGAACTATGTTTCAAGACTTGCGCACACAAAACTTGTTGCTCTAGGTTTTGTTTTAATAAAGTTTGGAAAAGTAAAGCATGTTTTTCATCGAAAAGTTTCCCTGACCTTTCATAGCTAAATAAAACTTCTAACGAAAAAAATCACATTGAGTTTACGTCACAGTATCTCAAAGACATCTCTGTAGGCATATAGTAGAATTAGAAGCAGTTACAATCAGTGAATACTTTTTTCCCTGTAGTACTATACATTACATGTTAAGTTTAATTTTAGCTTAGCTCATATGGGAACAATAACGGAATAAAGGGGTCGACTGACTGCCAATGTGCTTCTCACTTTATCACACATGGAATTGTGCAAAGCAAAATAAAAATAATATTAATATCTATTGGTTTCATAATTAATGTGCCTCCAAAATCATTGTTCTAGGGATTTTTAATATATTCTTTAGCTTATCAGGTGAATTACACAGAAATATGCCTATTAAGGGGAAATACACTTCCGTTATATACAAAGTATATATTCACACTCTTTAAGAAAGATAAAGACACTCTTTACTAATTGCAGCTAGTACTCATAAACGTAATTTCAAATTAAATCAAATCACTTATGTGCACTTTATAGCTTAAACAAATAAATTATGCATTTAATTTTTTTAGAAAGAAATTTTCGAATGCTACTTCTTAAATGAACGTGTTGACACTGATCTGATATTCCACGTCACACAGTCAGCAATATTGCAAGTATCAGATGATACTTCATAATTTTTCATCCTATGGCCAGTTTCGATTACTATCATAACAAATAAATCTGTTACTTTTTTTTTAATTGTTGTGGTCAATTTTCTTTGTCACTGTATATTTTGGTATTCTGGTATGGAAATTTGTATCTAAATAACACATTTCATAAAATATTTTGATTGCTTTGAAAATTGAAAGACTTTTATTTTCGTTTCACCTAGAATTTATTAAGTGAGTCATACAAACTTTGTGCCTTCCATTTTTCATATCCAAATTAGAATGGAAGAAACAAAACTCTATTATTTATCACAGCAATCAGTTTCGAGAGTGTTATCCAAATATTTTTACTGCTCGGGATACTGAAAGGAAAAAAAGGAAACCCTCATATCCAGGGTCACTGTCGTTTTTCTTAGAAAATGTTCAACGTAGAAATTTGTGATCTGGCATAGCGGTAGAGTATTTTCATCCATGTATGGTTCAATAAATTACATTCAAAAATATTTATGTAGAAATAACACAGCGTAAAAACGAAGTAGTTTATTCAATTTCTTATATTATTTGCTATTTATTATATTTAAATCAATTGAAAGAGCAAATTTTAAAGATTCTAATCCCTTCTTAAAACAGTAATGGAGATATGATTGAAAATTTTCACTATAGGTCTAATATGTATTGTGAGATAAGAAATATCTCTAAAACCCCCTTTTTGTAAATATTTTTCGAAATAAGATTTTGAAAATCAGAAAATATTAACATTTACAGTTTTAATATTAAGCATGATATTATATTCCTACTAAATAGTCATTAAACGTGATTGGTATGACTTAAGATCATAATAACTTATACAAAATAGCTCATAGCTCATATTTAATTAGTGTTTTAAACTAATCCGATCCGTAGCATGTAACCATTATTTTTTTTAACTTGCTCACCGAATGATTGTAAAGAATTACGGAAGCCTTCTATATTACATTAGAAAAAATTACTACGAATATACTCGATAATGAATTTTATTATCTTTTAGAGATTATGAGAACCTTCATAAAATATTGGAAATATTTTTTTGTATAATTTAATAGGTGGCATTACAGGAACGGGCTATTAGAATATGATTTTGTTATATAAGTTTTTTCCAGTAGAGTGACAGAAAAAGTTCATCCTGCCATAGTTTTTTTCATATATATGTGAATAACATATGTTCAATATTTGAAAATGACAACATTATTTTCATCTTTACATAAAGTCTATATATGTAATAGTCTCGCATTTTCGTTTAATAATTATTTTTATTTGAATATTTATTTAATATTGTTTCATATGTTTCGTTGTTTGAGCGAGTATTATTAATCTTACAAAACCTACAACTATTATAAAAGGAGATATGTTTTTAAAGTATTATCGACACTAACAAGAAAATTTGGGTAGAAATTTGAAATGTATTTTTTTCCAAACAATGCACTTCGATTTTCCCTCGAGGTTAGTAGATATAAGATTATTCGGCACTTGGACTCCAGATCCCTGGCATGAAAAAATAATTTGAATTCAAATGTCCCCAGGTTTAAAATTAATTTTATAACACTTTAGAGAATTTTTAATTATTAAGATATTTAATCTGTTTTTTAACAAGTCTCAATCAAATAAGGGTGAAGGAAATTGATCTCAATTAAATAAGGGTGAAGGTTTAAAAAAATCTAATTTAGTTTTCTCCAATTAGCTTAAATGAGGAATAGCCTAATTTGTTACCCACCACTAACTGAAGTTACAATATACTTAGTAAACTTTTTTTGCGACAAATTAATGTTTTTCTATCTGAAAAGCAAATAATTAGAACATAAATACATATTATAACTTTTTTTGCTAATTAACATATTCGGTATACGTATAAAAAATTTCCTTTTTGATGCTTATTCTAAAAATTATATAAGAAAGGCTTATAAACGATTCCCGTACATAATTTTGATATATTTGCTATTCAACACCACACAAGGAAACACTTTTGTTACAAACTCGGCTTGTTTACCAACTAAGTTACTACGCAGAGCAAGAAGCAACATAACTGCAAGGCACAGTATCTGCCAAAGTTTTGCAAGTAGTATTAATTACTAGATAGTTATTTTTCTAATGCCTCCAGATATATTCTTCATATTTGATAAGTGAAGCTATAGATAAATGCTGAAAATATATATCTGAAAAAAACGAAACGACCGATGTTATATTTTGTAAAAATATACCATCGGTAAATAGGCTTACAATCATTTTAAAAGGCTTTTACTGCAGCCAAAATTTTATTTTTTTAAGCAAACATCGTTTATAAATTTCGTGAAATATAATTTGTAATCATAATTCTTACGTTTTATTATTAAGTATATTTGCTGTAAAAGAAATAAACCTAACTAGATTGTATTAGGTATAAATAAAAAAAATTCATAAGTTGGATAATTTATATTAATTGTTAATCAAGGCAAAGGAAGATAATATTGATAAGCATATGTTTTTCATTTAAAAATAATGTTTTGTTATTTTTAATAACAAAAAATTATTATTGAATGAAAAATATACTCTTAAGTGAAAAGTATTTTTCAGTTTATTATTGTTTATTAGTTACCCGAGAGAGTGAGTGTGGGAAGTCATTAAATTGGCAAGAGTAAATTTAAATGCAATAGGGAAAATTTATACTCAATGATTCATAATTGTTTAACGTCTACTTCGTAACATCAAATGACTTCCTATAGTCATAAATAATTACCTTTCCCGATATTTGAAATGTTACCTTACAAAAATACGATTATTTTACTCTTTTTTCCAGACATAGTTTTCTTGTGGTACGATAAAGACATCGCATTAAAACCGTATTAAGACTTCAAATATTTGCTTTAAAAAGCGTAAGTGTAAATAAGCTGTTGTATATTGTATTTTGTTACTTGCATCGATATATAAAACCAAATATGTATCAGCAATTACAGTTATTTATAATTAACATATCGTGATCGATTAATATTCAAATTCTAACTTCGTCAACTAATAGCGTCCTTGATATTAACGAACGTAATTTATTGGTTTAATAATCACATATTTCTATAAATAACATGACCATATCTCTTTTATTTAAAAACCGTTAGTATAAAAGCAGGCAATATATGTGTGCTTTTTGTAAAATTTAAAAAAGAGATTAACATTAATTGTATTCGCTTTTTATGACTTGATAGGATCAATTAGTTTTTATGTACTCAATCAATTTTGACGTCCTGTCATGCGGTCTCAGCAACAGATATGTACACGCATTTAATGCAAAGGACTACAAGTAATGAAGAGAACTCTGATCATAATTAAAATTATTTGCTCATTTGGACACAATAAAAGAAGATAGAGAATACTAAATGTAAAATGTAAAAAGTTTTGTATAATGAAACCAAAGCATTTTTCGGAAAAATTACAATATTTTACCGCAATGAATGACAACATAGCAAAAATATTCACAGATTTAAACATTCAATTAATATTTAAATATTAATAGTTTTAATGGAAACACTACATAAAGTAAAATGTTATATACGTATAATGTTTATAGTTATATGTAAAACCCTCATAACGGAAGTTTTACTTGAACTTAACAATATCATTTTTTTAAGATACGGAACCCTAAAAATTTCACATGTTATGTAATTAGGGATAGAAGTCAAAAATTAAATTACAGAAAATAAAGTAGGATTTCAAAAAAACTAAATCATAAATTTTAACAACGGCCGTATTGAATTATCTGTAAACTAAATATCGAATATTCATAGCACAGAGCTGATCATAATGCAAACTAGATTAAATCAGGTGAAACATCGTTCAACGCTAACAGCATACTGTAGTATCCGTTTGTAGTGACATAATGAGCGATTTATTTTTAATGAGTTGTTTTCTCGCAACCTGGTAACCTGTGAGCGATTGAATGTGGTATAACCAGTGGTTATATGAACTTTCTATTTTTCCAGGTATATAAACATACACGCTGTAATCGTGTACCATACCACAGGATAAATCACTGCACTAAAGTAAGTTTCATATTTTATATCATGCTATAACGATTGAATATGGCGCCGGCTGGTTACCAGCTTGCATGGCTTGGTTTTCTGCAAAAATTTACTAACATTGCAAATTTCCTGTTGTAATACATGGGACTTTAAAATTTATATTCTCTGTTAAAAGTAATAGCTTCGTTTAAATCCAAATAACAATAACATCGCCACGTTGCCCTTTGAATATACAAGAAAGGCGTCCCGTTTCTATTTCCGTCCATATTACGAGTAATTTCCGGTATATTGGAAGCTTATATTCATAGGATCTTAATATCTTTACGCCACTGAATTTAATTGAAAAGAAAATAATTTCTTTCAGATAAAAGTTTTCCGCTTTTTTGAAACGTATTTTGAAATTACAATTCCATTTATTTTAAATCATGTTACAGTGGTGAATAGTATAATGGTAAATTATCAATAATAATGAAATATACAATAACTTTGAATATATAATTCAATTCAACATCAGATTGGATGTCATATCACAATGGAATGAGATACAAGTAAGATATTGGCACATCACAAACGGGTGCAGCAGCTCTGTGATCCGCCATAAAATGTCTGAAGAGAACTGTGTGGCACGATTTATTGTACAGGAACAAACATATTTTGTCAAAAATATTTTAAAATAAATTAATATAATTTAATTTAAAATACGTGATACACAAATTATATCATCTTCATATTAAACACGTTAACTAAATGTTTACTATTTGATATCCGTCTTTGCTAGAGAGTTACTTTCAAGTTATATGTGTAATGATGTTTTGCTAAAACCATTATTTAACAAATGTTCTTTAATAGTACGTATGTATAATATTATTCTCTTCGTTATCTTTAAAAACTGATCGTCAATCCAAATTCATACTTCCGTTTTATTACTTGTTTCTATATCTAAATTAAAATTGACTGAGCTCATAAGCAAATGTAAAAATACTTTTATGTATAGTACTCTCTAAAGATCTTGCTTTGAATATTTGCACATATATATTTTATATAATCAATTCTTTACAAAATATAAAAAATATATCATTATTTAAGTGATAGTAAACAGATACATTTTGTTTATATAATTCAAGAAAAGTTAAATGAGAAATTTTAGATGTGCATGGCAAATGCAAATATGTAAGAAGATAAATGTTAATATACATGCGTCGTCGGAAGTAGCTAGACTGAAAGCCGACAGAAAAATATATAAATTTCGAGTGTTAGACGTGTCGCCTGACAAGAGGAGCTCTGAACTGGACTTGCCGCTACTATTTTCATATACGAGTACATCATCATCATCAAAAGCACAACAGTCCTCTTCAGGTCAAAGCTGATCCACTGACCTTCCTCCATCTGACCCTGTCTGACGCGATGACCCTCCACAGGTTGACTCCCATTAGTTAGAGGTCCTTTTAAATGTCATCTAGCCAACGTGTTGGTGATCGTCCTTTTCGCCTAGTCCCCTTAATCTACGAAAAAGTCACTTTTTTGGCAGGAAAAATATCAGCATATTTATAAAAATGGCCTAGCCACCTAATGCGTGATGATTTTATGGTTCTCACAATATCGCCGTATTTATCATATTTTCTGTAAATTTAATTTTCATATACACATTATTTTAATTACTCTTAATATTTTCTTATTCCGGCTTGATTATCTGCAACTTTCACGAATAAAAGAACATCTACACGAATAATACAAGATACGGAAACTTTATTCATTAAAAATAGTTAAACAATTCGGTTGAGGAACAAAAATAGAGTCCAAAGAGGAAATAAATCGTTAGTAAATCTATATCTATATCAATAATTGATGTCGAACTCAAAAAAATAATATAAACATAATCAAATATTTTACATAAAATTTAAATATACAACAAAATCCCACAAAAATGTATTTGACATAAAGACCAACAACATGAACTTAGTTTCGGACAAGGAAAAAATATACATCACCATATTGGGTAAAGCAATGAATATAAGGAATTTGATATATTTATTATGGTATTCGTTTCGATTACAAGTTACACTTCATATAGTACTTTAATGTTTAATTTTCTTTCATAAATTTAAACCGTTTGGTTTCTGCCACCAATAAAAAACCGAATGTCTGGTATTGGCCAATTACTTCAGAGACTTTGGTATGGTCGTATGGAAGTATTTAATCTAAGTGTCGTTAAAATCCAAGCAGAGGCATGTTCTTTTGTGTTCATATTATTTTCTTTTTCCTGATATACTGAAGCTCATAAATATTTAATCGAATGAATAAAAAAATTAACCACGAATTTATAAATAAAAAAATCTGATTTTCTCTCCACAAAGAGTGACTTTTTTTAGACAAATGAATAAAAAAACTAAGAGTACTCGCAAGCAAAATGTAGGAAAATAATTGTAAAGTTATAACGTAGCATAAACGAAGAAAAATAAGTTTTGCTTAAAGCAATTAAATAAGTTACGAATAGAAACGCTGAATATTTAGAATCCAATTACACTGTCAAAAGTTAAGGCAGATAGGAACTTTGTATTTCTTCAAAAGACTCTGGAAAAAATAAATTATTGTTAAGATTCAGAATATTTATTTTTGATCCAACAACTTTATTTGCACTTGATAGCCGATATTGCTTCTGAGTGAATTTAATTCAATAATAAATATAAACTTCATGAAACGTAACGTTGCGAAAGCAAAATTGAACATAAGTTATAAATTGATAAAATGATATCAAGTTATTTTGTAATACAAATATATAATATTTCAATGCGGATGTTTGCCTGAATATTGTCCAAGGCGTAATCAGCTATTGCTCACTTTTATTAGTTTTGGTTATAAGGTTTATATAAATCCTTTATTATAAGTAAGTATAAATACACATAATTTATATTAAATCAGTTCTATATCTTGTTGCCTTGTAACTAAAAAAAGCTTTCAATATAATATTTTTCATATAGTGAATTAACAGTTTAGAAACAAACTATAACATATAAAATATTACTAAAAAAATTAAATTACCTGTAATTATTATTTATTATATTAATTAGCTGTAATTATTATTTACAGTCACGATATAAGAGGTACTACCGCAGGTTTAGAAACGTATTCTTTGACTTACGACAGAATATACAGAGCTCTTTGATTCAATATTCTAAAATGAAAATATTTTGACAAGTAATCCGCGTAATAATTAACTATATACGTACCGATAAATTTGTATTGTTATATATAGTTCTTTAGAAATTTATTTTGATGTAGCTTTAATGGTTTACTTTGTTTAACTAAAAATATGTTTGTGGTCATGTTTAGCAGACTGTCTATAATCGTTTGACTGAGAGTCAATAATAATAACTATAACACGTCCATTACCTTTTTTGCCGATTATGAATTTGTCTATATTTTCATACATTATTTTAATTTAGCCATTATGGATTAAAACTTTAACTGAAAAACGCAAACAACCCGTTTCGACTCTGTTCACTTAAGTTGTTATTGTTTTTTATTCATAACTTATTTAAAGGGATGAAAATTTAATGTTAAACCGTTTTTGTTAAAAAATACAGATAATGAAATAAAACTTTCTTTTTATAAAAAATACATATAATGAAATAAAACTTATGCATGAATTATGTTGATTTATGTAACATCAGAGAGAATGAATATATATACACACATGTACACACACACACACATATATATATATATATATATATATATATATATATATATATAAATTTATATATATATATATATAAATTTATATATATATATATATATATATAAATATATGTATGTATACGATTGAAGGCCAAGACTGAAGACAAGAAATTTGTAGACGACATCGACTGTTTTATACGGTGGAATGTTCATGTTTACAAACTTGTTACAAAACTAAGGCGACTCCTTTACATTTTCAAAAACATACGCAACGTACTTGACTCGCGTACAGTAATGATTATATACTACGGACTAGCATTATCTGTAATGACATGATATCCTCTCTCGGGGAGTTGCTGCCTAAACAATAACTGAACCCCTCTTCAAATCCCAGCACATTTTTTTCAGGGCGATCAACAAAAAACCATATTTCTATCGCAGTAACTTATTACTGACGGACTTTCCGGTTCTTGACATTCGAAATTTATTTATTAGATTCATGCTAATATAAAAATAAAGACAATCGCAAGCCGATTCATTACACCCACACCCACTCAAGCAGCAAGTCACCAAGGTGAGGCCGTGGTGACTTTGTGCTCACAAATACCAGGACTACCTACGGACAAAAACATTATGCATATCGGAACCAAAAATTTGCAATGTGCTTCCTTCTGACCTCCTAGAAATTAAACATTCAACATATATCTCATTTGCGTGCGCGCATGCATAGGTGCGTGCCCGAGTGAGCATGCGCTTGCTAAGTGAGCTCGAATGCGCGTGCGCTCGCGTTCGTGCGTGTCTGTGTGTGTGTATATATGATTGACATACATTTTAATGCTACCTATGGAAAACATTGATACTGTAGAAAAATTTAGACAAATATTATAATTAACTTAATACTTAAAATCCACAACATTTGCAGTTTTATACGCCCAAGACATTAGTATAAAAAATAACTTAAATCGTAACAGCAATTTATTTCCACTTTAAAAGAGTTTTCTACAAGCGCACATATTTAGTATATAATAATAATAATAATGATAACTATTACGATTACGATTACGATTATGATAACGAGCAGATAATAATAATAAAGAGAATTATTAATTTGTGGATAGATAATACAGCAAATAATACGAAAATTAAAAACAGACATTTTCAAACAAATTAAACATTAAATTACACGCCCTAATTCGAAATGTTATGCACCAAAGAGACTAGCTCGATTTGTGCTCACACATTTATAATTATTAATATTGCTGTCTATTGTGTATGTGTGTGGGTATATATATATAAATATATATATATATATATATATATATATATACATACGCAATAGACAATAATATTAATAATTATTATTAAATAGATGTATTACATAAAAACACATAAATATATACATATTATTACCTAAGAAGGAGACAAAGCACAAGTAAGCAGAAACAACCGAAATTCGATAAGCAAGGAAATGAAAAGGATGAAATAATAAATATAATTTAGATCAAATAATTCCGAAGTGCCAATATTATTCATCTATTTTCTTTACATATGTTGGATCAAAATCCACTTGCGAATGTCCGTTAATTTTATTAAATATATCCATGAATTTTTCATGCAGCATTAATCGCATAAGTTCGATTTTATTGAAATACGTATAATATTTTTATATTTATTTCTTCTAAAATACAAACTTATGATATTTTTGAAATATATCCTTAATATACGTATCTTATTATATTCTAAAATTTGTGTTACAAATCCAAAAGTAGAAATCTTCTAAACTTTCGTAAAAGTAATTTTTGTAATTAATTATTTGTTCCCACAATATATTAAGAAATTTCTTAATATTCTTAAATATATTCATAACAAGGGTAAAATAAAAGGTGGTATTTTTTTAATTCATGTGTATTCTACGCTACGGTACTAGACATACCATCCCTTTGTCCTGAAACTAATTTAGAAGACAGGTTTATATCCAGACTTCACTTTTGGGACTAATAATAAGTGACTTCGTTCAAAAGATGCTTACACTTTAAAACTTTGAAATGAAACTATGACCTTTTTCTGAGAAAATATTTCCATTATCTAACTTTTCCACTGCATAATTTGTGCTTTTTATTCAGTTGAACAAAGGAAACTACCTAGGAGATAATATAGTGATATGTTATCTCTAGAGACATTTTCTTTTTTTCAGGTTTCAGATATATTTGTTATATCTACAAAATTATAAATTAGTAATACAGCAGGAATTTAAACAGAAATTCTGTTCGTTTCAAGCGATCATATTATTTAAGTAACTTAAAGGAAAAATATTTATTTTTTCTGCGCGTTAATATATAAAATTCATGAAAAGTTGTGACAAATTTAATTTTTAAAGTCATCCAATCGGGTTAAATTATATAACAAGTGAAAATAAATATTACAATGTTTTCTTTCATGATATGCTTAATTTTTAACAAAAATATAATTAATTCGCTTGGACTTGAGGAGAAAATCAAATCAGAAACGTTAACTTGAATATGCATGTAAATATTGATTCTCGACATTAAACATTTTCTATGATATATATGTGATTTACTGTACAGACCTTTCTTCTTCTTGCAGAAAGATTTTTTCACACAAAAATTTAGCCCTTTGACTTTAATTAATCGATCTCCTTAAGTTGCACATTCATTTATGCATTACGAAAATAATCTATAATCTCTGTTCTCATTTTATCTACTTGCACAATTTTCTTCAGTTTGTTATAGAATATTATCTAATGAGAAAATATTTTCCGGAAAAAAGCAAATTGCATATATATCATTTTCCTGAGATTTGTTTGCTCATAAAATAATAATAATGTGAAAAATTTATCGCACCGCTTTGAAAAATCAAATTTTACGATTTCTGTATACTCACACAAGGACTCCTCTTTTTTGTGTTTTGTTAACTATTTTATTGCTTTATATTCAATGTCTATTATTGAAAATACTTGCTTTACTTCTTTTCTGGCTCTAAAGTTAAAACCAAAGTTTTATTTAATTTTATCAAATAAAGTCGTGATCAGTGATTGATAATTGTGACAGTTAATTGTATAGCGCCATGGGCTGAATCATGGACGTGGTGAAGTGATCATGACACATTACACGATCGTGATCCATTACGTAAAAGTTTTTTAATTAGGAATTCTTTCAAAAAAAAGGTAATAAATATTCACATATTATTCTGTAGTAAATTTTTCGTTACAATACTATGATAACACTTCCAATAAAAGAAAATCAATTACCCCAGGGTATCGTTATTGCTTTACTTTCGGCGCTTCCTTTAGTTACAAAAGAACACCCGCCCTGGGAGCTGTTTTTAAACACATGTCGTATATCCTGGGTACTAAAAGTGGATAAACACATGTGGTATATCCACTTTTTATTACGTGAAATAAAGCATTTAAAGGCCTTCGATTGAAGTTTACCTTTTACTATATCCATTAGCGCAACAGATAGTCCTAGATGGAGCATGTTTTATGATGCGTGTTTCCAATGTACGTGTAAATTCTTTCTTATACTCGATTCATATAAACACTAAAATTGGTCCATATCTACTGCAGATAGTCGTACTATCTGTATAGAGTGTTGAAATTATATTGGGAAGGATTTTCACTCAAATGTCGATATCATATGAAAATGCCTGAACTTATTAGGCTAATTATAAACATTGACATGGATTGAAACTTCAACATTCTATGCCATCCAAAGTAAATTTTAAATTTGAAGGCCTGAATTGTTTTTTAGGATATAATTATAGCAGAAATCCTGAAAAATTATTCGAGAAAAATTGTCTCTAAAACTATATTCAAGTTTTTAATTATACACGAACATCAAATATTATAAATACGTAATTGTAAACTTACAATGAAGTCCTTCACCATGGAAAATGGATAAAAGTGGGTTCTTTCTTAGCTTAGGGCATATTTTATGATAGATAGTAAATTATTCCTGCGATTAAAGTTTTCATTTTGTATTTTTCTAAAACTACAAGAGAAATATAACCTAATAAATTAGTGTTTCCACTTTTTTGGTGACGTTTCTGTTAGAGAATAAATTTCAAAATTACTTCAAAATTACTTTTATTATTTGGGCGAAAAGTATATAGAGAAGAATTTTAAATTTGACAAGAACTCAGGGAACTAAGGTGAAGACATAATCTTGCATTGCGTTTATTTTAAGAAAGTTTTGAAGGCTTTGAATAATTTTTTTAAAAATTTTATTATGATTGCTCTTAGATTATATTTGTTTTTATGAATAATTTACAATGTTTCTGGTCAGAAAAACTTGTCAGGTGAGAGGTAGGCCACATATTAAAATTATATCTACATAATCAATGATAAAAAGTTTCTTTAATTTGAATTAATAAGCTACGTCGGTAGGACTTATACTTGTTCATGTATTTAAAATTTAATATTTTAAAACCACCAGGCTTTTTATGTTTAATATTTTCTAAAGATTTTATAGTTAATATGCATATTTATAAATTTAATTAAAATTTGAAAACAACAACGTAACACTTATTGCTTTTCGTATTTCAAGGAATGAACTTTCAACTGAACAAATTGAACAAGGAATAACTTTCTAATTCATGACAACTTAATATTTTACTAATCAAAGTATTTTTAGATAGTTGACAGGGATGTACTTCTGTCAAAAGAAATTTTGATCATTATTAGGATTGATACAAAGCAAAACGACAATTAATAAGAAAACTACCTTAATGGGATATAAAATAAAAATAAAAGATATGAATAGAGTTAATTTTATCAAATATTGGTGTACTTAAGTAAATGGGAAAAAAATTGAAGAAAGAATTTTATGAGCCTCGTAAAGTTTTTAGTTCTTCTACTTCGTTTGGCTGAATGTGTGTGCGTATTCATAACACTTCGGTTATGGCCGAAAGTAACTCATAAGTTTTAAAAAAAATATCAAAGATAATGAAGAGATTATTGCCTATATATTTTGCAATGTCCGTGGAATCTAATGGTATAAACTTTCAAATCACAACCAAGAGATGAAGCATTCAAATCATAATACAATTAGGCGAGAAATTACAATTTAGGATCATCATCATCTTTCATCCTTTTGTTTAATTATATTTTTAATAAGCAAATTTATAAAGTAATATACAGAAAATAATATGAATTTCGTAGAGAATATTCAAACTAAATGCCTAATTTTACCACTTCACCCATACTTCATCTAAACTTAAATATCACGCGCAAACCTGATACTATTTTCTGTATCTATTGAGACAATTATTTCTTTACACTGTTTATGTGTTAGAATATATATTACTATATTTTCACTATATTGTCACCTTTCTACATAATTTAATAGTTATATTTATGTATATACATAATAAATTCAGTAAATTGAAGGCGTTTACCCTTGTAGTTGCGACTATCCCAATTAGAAGAAAAATTAATACTGAATACGGCATGATATTTATACGTATAATTAGTAATTATATTAATGATATTGCATAAGGATAACTTCTAACCTCGTCGAGTTGGAGAGAGTCTTTTCCTAATTAAATAATGGGTTTATTCTATGACAGAAATATTTTCGATTGAACATGTAACCGATATTGAACATGTGACTGAGATCAAGAGTACACTTGAAAACACTATAAACTAATAAGTAAACAAAAAGAAAGAAAATTATCTTACTATATCCATTGTGATACAAATTTATATTTTTCTTCAAGAATTTATTGATGAATTAATCTTAGAAATATTTAAGAGGATATGCATAAAAGGTCTAATACAATGAACCATCCTTTAGAATATATATATATATATATATATATATATATATATATATATACATATATATATATATATATATATATATATATATGTATATATATATATATATATATATATATATATATATATATATATATATATATACATTTGTTTCAAGTAATGTAATTAACATTTAATGTAAAAAGAAGAATTTATTTTAACAATACATAAAGTTTTTAAATGTGTAGGATTGGTTGGATTAAATTACCGAAGCTTGAAATCATATCGTTTATATTAAATACATTTCTGCTTAATCCTAGTCTTATAATATTTTTTGCTAAAAGACTTGACAGACAATAAAAATATAGGCTATAAAAAAATCAAAATGAAATCAATGACTGAACACTTATTTTTACTTAATGTTTTCAAAATAACATAGGAAGCGTATGTTTGTTTCTTTGATTCTGCATTTCTTTCAATTTCACCATTGATGTTTTTAAGAATCGAAAGGACTAGTAGTACTTATAGAAAATATAAGTAGCAAAGAATTTTACATTAATGAAACTATTAAACGATCAGCTAAATTATCGACTTGAAATTTCTTTCGAAATCGCAATAGTAATGTATCAAAGAAATAAAAATATTATTTGTACGCCAATAAATTATGCAGTCTTAATTTTATAATTAAGCTTTTTCTGATGAATTAGGTGATGAAAAATTTGAATGAATGAATAATTTAACTAAAGCACTAAAATGGAATCATTTTAATTGAGCGCCAATATAATTTTAACAACCACAATATAATTAAAACTTGGTCCTCAGACAGAGAAATCAGAGTTTCCAACCAAATCATTCCATTTCAAAAATATATATGGATCCGTTTCAAATGCACATCAAGGAACGTCTTTAATACTTCTAACAGTATATTACAAACGTAAATATCGTTAATAAAATAAAAAAGAAATTATTTTTTTCAATTGATATTTCAAATTGAATCTAGGGTTGTAGGTATCGGGGCTGTAGTAAAAAAGCTCTTCATGTGTTTAATATAAGAATATGCAGTTTGAATAACAAAATAAGACGTCGAAATATTAACAATGAGTATTGTCACGTTTTTTAAATTTCTTTTAAAGTTTGAGATGCCTGATTCAAATAAATGTTAAAATGTTTTGGATATGCTACTTATAATATGCACATCAACGTGTACTCTTGATGCATAATTACGAGTCAAATGTAACGGCGCTCGAAAGAATATAATCCGTACGGTATTTCGGTATAATTATGGATTATTTCAATTATTTTATAAGCTTATCACTGTAACTTGTCAGAAGGTCTAAAAGTGCTAAGAAGCGTCATACGTTTTCCTATAATTTTCATGATAGTGCAGATATTATGAACTTGTTTAATTTTTTAGTCTAAAGTATTTTTGAAACTAATGCATTTATCAACTTATATGGATTTTAAATAAAAAATATCATTGTGCTATCCTCATTATCCATGTATTTTCGCTTTAGTTGCTTAGTAGTTCAAATTTGATAATTAGTTAGGTGTATGTGTAATCTGAATTAATTCGTGTTTTTTTATGTTCCATGAGTTGGTATTTGTGTTATTACGAGTAAAATAAATAGTTGTACTTTTAGTGTTTCCTAACGGCCAGCACTTTGGGTTAACCTGCAAATTGAACATGGGTTTTTTATGATAAATGTGTATATAATTAAATAAAAATGTTGAAAAACAGTTTTGTATCAAGAAAGAAGACTTTTTTGTAAAAATTCTACTAATTAAAAAGAAATGTAAATCAACATACATTATTAAAAGAAATACTTAAATCGTTTTCAAACATTTACATAAATGATATGATGATATTTATATAAGATCCGAAGAATGATTTCTGATCATTTTTTTCTTCGGAACCTTTATTTTTTTAATTCAGATGTTACACCATTACGTCATTTAAATCCATCGTTACGGCATAAGTTGAGTGATGTAATGATGTACGACTCGTTATAAGAATCATAGCGGTAGATTTCTAGTTGATTATGGAAGGTAGATAATGCAATAATATCGAGGCTATAAATATGTAAGTGATGATGTCGACTGTATCATATTTATTGATCTCAAAAATCTCCATTTTCACATGGGCTAAAAAGATTTAAGAAGTGAAAATTCTTCGAAGCTTTACCATTATATTAACCAAATTGTTTTTTGGAATATAATATTTGTTCGAAATATATTACGCATTAGTTAATTGGCGACAGTGAAATTAATGTCCACAACTTTTTTTGAGTTTTTATTCCATTATTTACTATTTTGCCAATATTGTAACTAATATGCATATTTTGAGAAGTTAATCATATTTCATTTACACTAAATAGATGTGAACCATTACCATAAAGCAACACCTTATCAAAGCGTGGAACTGGCAGTTCTTGTGGGAGATTTCATTACCTGTTCACCTTGACATATTTTGTACTTCGGCTCACGACACTTTATCATAAATCAAGCTCAACATTATTCCCCTGTCACCGTTAGTGTCCGGTGAAGTTCAACAAAGATACCGCAATGAGGTAAAATTAAATATTGAAAGAAGGACTTTGAATCAAGAGAATTTAATGTATCTTTTTTCAATAGGCTTAAATTTCTCCTTAAAAATAATTAAAGTTGTTTTTATTAAAAATAATCGCTCATTGTTCAATTGTGAATATAATTTCATTAAAAGGTAAAGATGACAATTTAAGCGATGAAATATTTTATTGTAAAAGATTTTTATTACATTTTTTAAAGTAAATAAAATAATTTGCATAACGAGAATATCATATTTTATTTATGTGTAAACTGACGGGGCATATTCAGTTCTTTGTTCGATCTTTTGTAGTTATTGTTCTATTATGAAATTATTTAATTCAGTTTTGAAGTCTTTCTTAAAATTTTATGAAGCAACTATTAAACTCGTACCAAACTTAAATTCATTCAGATTTTAAAAACTATTTTTTGATTTCAAGAGCCTATGTCTCATAATTATTTGAACTAATGATACACGTATACGTGATACACGTATAGTACAAGTAGCATTAGTTCAATGAATTACGTAAAGTAGGGTGGAAACTGGAACAGACGACTATGTAAAACAGACGATATACTGAAGTAGAAGACGTTCGCTTTTGCTAAATTTACAAAGTCGTTGAAATATTATAAACTTGCTTATAAAAAAACTTGCTTGCAAAACCTGTTTTTGGAAAATGAAGCACAAATTTACAAATAAAGTATATTTTGAAAATAAAACCTAAATATTCAATCAACACGGATAGTTGTGATATTTTCGACGTTGATTATATTGGCTAATATTCTCATTTTCATCGAAGAACTCGGTCAATAGTTTGAATAAAGACAATGTAATTGTCAGCATATTATAGAGTGATGATATATTTAACATAGAATAAAGCTAATTTTACTGCATATGCGACTTTTACAACCTTAACTAAAGTATTGTGAAACTAAAAGTCGCATGTTTATAATTTGTTGTCACATAATACGCGATTTTCAATTCAAATGTTTTTTTTCTAAATCATAAAAGACTAATGATACTAGATCTAGTCAGGAATTTACAAATACTTTGTATTTGTAAGTTCATTTTGTAATAAACAAGCGACTTATATCTGAATTCAACACGAAAATATGACACGTTCAGATCAGAAATAATAATTATATATATATATATATATATATATATATGTATATATATGTGTGTGTGTGTATATATAATTATTTCTGAATATACAATAATTTGCCCTATAAAAATTTATAACCTGGTACAGATTTATATCCTCATACAAATCATTGTGGAAATTTGTGATGGCTAATTTTAAATAACTATGAATATATTTATAAGATCTAAAAGTAAAAACGTGGGGCGCAAGTTCATCTAAGTCACTAACATTTTTCTTGCACCACAAATGGTATGATATGTTACATGATTTTTGTCAATGACAATTACTTTCTACACTCCGTCTCCTCCCACGTTTTCATTTTAAATCTAACTAATATTTTCATAGCTATTAAAATTCGTAATCACAAATTTTCAGAACAACATGTGTGGGTTATAAGTCTAGATGGGGCAATCAACATTTATTTTAGATTTTTAGTCCATTTTAAAAACGTAGTAAATAAAAAAAATAAGCAAATAACTACAATCTGTAGCTACTAGGCTGCTCTGCTAGGCTAGATCGCTAGGCTGAGCTGCTAAGCTCAACTACTAAACTGATTTGCTAGGTTAACCTACTAGGCTGGTTTGCTAAGTTGAGCTTCTAAGCTACGCTGTTAGTCTGAGCTAATTAGTGTTGCTCGGCTGGGCTGCAATAATGGATCGCTTGATTAGGCTACTAGGCTAGTTCGCTATGCTGGGATGATAGGCTGGGCTGCTAGGCTGGGTTTCTAGTTTAGGATACTAGGCTAGGTTGCTAGAATTGCTTGTAATCTTGCAGCCATGTTTTTTAAATATTGTTTTTTATGATTTTTGCTTATATGTTTTCGGGATTAAAATGTATGGTAAGGTGTTAGTTTTTTTTTTGTAATGAATTCGAATCCTCTAAAACTTTTAAAAGTTCTGAACGAATTTACGTAAATATGAGGATCTTTTATTTATTATTAAACGACTTTAATAGTTGGGCGAGATTAATTTTACGCAAAAAGCTCAAATATATACTCGCTATGAAGATGAAGCAGATTAAATAGATGTCCACTAAATATACAGTTACCAATGCTAATGAAATATTACATAAATTTAATCCACACATTTTATTGAAAATTTACTTCAAAACACCTTCATACCCTAAAATGATTCAATGTAATGCAGAAGAAAAGAATAATTTATATTTTAACTAACTTCAAAAAAAGAAGAAGCTTTCTATTTTAATATGATGATAATCTGATTATGATGTCCCGAAATGAACTATAGAACTTCTAAACGAATCAAAGTAAATCAACTATGATTCAAGATATTTACACGGATATTTTTTATTTTACAAAATAAGTGCATTACTTATCACGTCAGAGTCTGAAAATATGTTCTGAAGATGAACAATGGAACTTACTTTAATATTTCACAAAACCGGCTTACCAGACTTCCTTTGATATTAATAATTAATTATACTCCAATCGATGCGATGTACGAAAAAAAATGGCTCTCACATATAGCAAATATTTTTTTTGTAATAATTGTATCGTAATAATTGCGATCTCCATATGAAAGATTTACTTAAATATTCTTACAAACATTTAGTCACAAATTATGCATATATATTTAAAACAATAGAAACAGACAAAAAAAACGGACGGACGGAGGTTATGCGTTCAGGAGAATTTCTTGTATTATAACAGAATTCTAAAAAAGAAGTCTAGAGAATTTCTTTTCATTTTAAATTTAATATTTCTGATTTAATTCTGCCTCATAAGTAAATAGCTGCATTGATTGTTGTAAGTGGAATATTTTAATATGGGTTTGAAACCCGAAAAGTATATATTTCTATAAGTAATGAAAAATTGACCACGTTTTTTAAAATATCGTACATTGTGTCGACATTCGTATTACGTATTTACTTAGATGAGTATCATAGGTTCAATATGGTGTTTTAGGTTCAATATGGATAAACCCAAACAGATAGTCAAAGCTATTTATTCTTAACATGTATCAGGATGTAAAGACCAAAATAAAGGACTTATTCATCTCGCTAAAAATAGTAAGAGTAGTGCAAAATTTTGTTGACCGTAGGTAGGAGACTCCGGAATATTATTTATACCAAATTACAGGCGCTACTGTTACAGTAATTAAATGCTGGTATCGTGGCATATGGTGGATACAATCAGAAAACGGTAAATGCGATACAAAGTTCGATTCGGTTTACATTGCAGTTTGCATCTCTCAATTTTGAATTTTATTTTTTTACCTGGTCTAATTTTCGATTTAAATACGTCTTTTGTCAAACCATGTCAGATAATGATAGAATTGGGGCATTGGTATTACAGCTCCAAGTATATCGTTTAGATCCAAAATCTAATTATATCCTGTTAAGAGCCAACGGATAAAATAATTTACTACACAGAGTGGGAATGATAATTTTCCGCTTACATGGGACCCAGGCCCCATTATTTTAGATTTATTTTCACTTGCCTGAAAACATATTTGACCTGTTGAAGTTATGAGATTTTTTAGATAACATTAACGTAGACTAGTTACAGTGTTGTTAAGTTGTAAGGTATTTAAGTGGAAAATAATGAAAAGTCAATGCAATATTTCCGTAGAGACATCTAAAGGGGAATCGTATAAGTATATAAATAGCTATTAAGTGATACCCACAACACTTTATATCATCAATTTAAATAAGAACGTGTCAACGACGGCGTGGCGGCCTCTGGCGAGAGTGCGGCCGAGCCCATACAAGTAACCACACATTCTATTTACATTACACCGACCTATTCAGATAGAAGCAAACCAATATTGGTTTTCTTCGATCGCTGACCTCAATGATAAGAAAAAACGTACGTAGAAAATATTATCCGTTAATTCGGACGTATTAACGTAAAACAAACAGCCGTGATCTCGACAGAGTCACAGCCCACTTTTCTTTTAATCTTTAATATTGGATGTAGTTAAATATATATATATATATATATATATATATATATATATATATATATATATATATATATATATATATATATATACATATATATATATATATATATATATATATGTACATATATATACATATATATATATATATATATATATATATAACTAGTATAGTATAAAAAGATGCGTCAATACATTTAAAATTTAAAAGCAACAGAAAAATGTTTGCCTGATGGAAAAGGAAAACATAAAAATATTATAAGTTTAATAGTTTTGATTGTCTTTTCTTTGTTTTCACAGAAGTTGAATACATTATTTTAAGCTTGTGTCTTTCATCATTTAAAATAGATTTTTCTAGTTATAAGCTATCGTTTCAAATCCATTCATTTCACCGGGCAATAATACGTATTATATCTATTAGAAGATATCGTCTCAGTCAGAATTTAATGCAATTAAAAACTGGGCATAAAGGTTATAAGGTATATATGGTTTAAAAGTTTAAAAACTTTTCATTAATTTTAGGATAATGTCGATAAATTAAAATTTAGTCAGCGGGAAGAAAAGTTTTTAAATGCCCCATTGTAGTTTTCCAATTAGTATAGAATTTATATTAACAAGTCATTTTGGCGTCTTTGACAGCATCATTAATGGTACCTTATGGCAAAGTAGATGGACCTCGCCGATTTTTAAAGGCGAGACAACTAGGTTATTTTTTTCGAGTATTACTGAGCTAGTTTGGAAAACTTGGCTCAAATCCCATTATTTTATTTCACATGTCTTAGCGGGACATAGCGTCTTTTGCGCAAGTTTGTGCAGATTTGCTTTACGAGATTACCCGGGTTGCACTTGCGAATGCGAGATGTAGGACATGGAACATATTTTATTTCACTGCTGTAAGGACGAGAATATGATTGCAGACCGTGCGTCAAAACAATGGAGTAGAATCAAGGGGTTCCTTAGAATGTGATAGTTTCAGTCACTCTGACTTGGTTGAGAATGGATCGATCTTTGAGTCAGTTAGAGCGTTTGCAAAAAGCTCCATTAAAAAGATGGAGGTCCTAAATGGCTCACTGAGAAGGGACAAACTCAAACCCCGTTGGGTGGAAGCGTTAGATGGTAGTAACGAGACACGGTTAGGAGACCTTCGATGGTCACCTGTTTAATATGTTTTATAAATTACGGGTCCCAAGAGGCCCCCTGAGAAAACTCGGATGGAAAAGGTGGGAATAGCATCATCAGTGTTGAATGTAGAGTAGTACCAAATTAAGCCACGTTTTTTATCGAATAACGATCAATTCAGGAGACAAAGGTGCAGGAGGAATATTTCATTAAACGTCTGAATGCTGATCGGTATTTTGAGGAACTCTTTCTTTCTTATCGATGATACTTTTTCTACTAAACTATGAACTTTTTTTTGGAATCAAGTAGTGTCGCGTACAGGAATCATGCGAATCATACTCATTTATTTTAGTATAAAAGTAGGAAAGGCACGCTGAGAATGATATATGAGGGGCGTGTTTAAGTTCGCAAGGTTTAAGAAGTGAGAATAAAAATACAAATTTATTTTTCTTTTTCACTATATTTACCTGCTACCATTAGCTAATGAATACCCTCATAAAAAATATGAAATTGTTATAAGAATTGTATAATTTTTAATGGACTTTCCGAGTTGTTCCTTATTTTACATCGATGTAAGATTGTATTATTACGAATGAATTAAACAAATAAAAGTACTTAAATTAATCTAGCAATGTCGATATGAGAGTTAGTTGAAAGTTATAATTGAAATATATAATTAATAGTTGAAAATGAAAACTTGACAACGATGGTAGAAAGTTCATTTTTAAAATCCAGCAGTATGCTATAACCAAATATACCAAGATTTTCAGCACATAACGAAATAGGATTGTAATATACGTAATCGTATTTCAAACATATGTAATCGTCTAACCTGGGATTTGCTTAAAGAAGGTTCTTGTAAAATTAAATCTGTTCTTTTGTAACAATATTTAATTACTACTGGCAACAAATGAAATAAATAATAAAACCTAACCAAACATCACTTCCTTTGCACAGAACGGTTAACGAGCTGCCATGTCAGCGGATTGGGCCGGAGGAAAATGCATTGCACTCCGTTGAAATACGGCGTAAGTAGCGAAGCTATTAAAAAAATCATGATTGCTTTCTAAATATACCGAAAACGTCTCTTAAGAACCGGTACCCACGTATGATAATATAGTGTGCCTTACTTAACATTACACTCAGAATAACCATTTTCTCGCCTGATAAGGGTTATATTTATAAAGTTTCCTAATCATCAAAATGAACATATTCCTGTTTAATATAATTTTACTTTATGTACATACATATATATATATATATATATATATATATATATATATATATATATATATATATATATTACTTCGAATTAACCTAAGAATGAATTAGTAACACCTTGTTAATAAATATCAGCATGGCTATATTTAGCTAATTAACGAATTTATCGCACGGCGGTGGCGGTACATCAGCAGGAAGTCGAAAACGTGCCGGCGTCATCGGCTATCCGACAAAGTCAGTAAAACTGTATGCAAATGTTATATTGTTGATCAAGAGAAATATTCTTTACTGATATTGATAGCTGTTGTCCGGTGTTTTGACCACAAAAACTCCAGTTATTATTTCATAATTGAGCATGAAGTGGACGTGGAGTGAGGTATTCATTGGGAACTATTTCAAGCTAATAGTACAATTACAGCTACGATTTATTGTGAACCATTGAGCAAAGTCACCGCTAAACTTCCTTCAAATCAAAGCAAAGTTTATTCTTTGCACGATAATGCTCGACCCCACGTAGCAAAAACAACGCTGGAAAACTACTTTCACTTGGATGGAGTATGATACTTCACCCAACGTACTCTCCAGATCCTTTACCAATTAATTTCCATCTCATTCATGATAGAAAATTTAAAGACAAAAGTCATGTCAATATTGAACTTCACTAGCTTTTTCAGTGAAAGGCCCAAAGATTTCTACAAAGACGGAAATTTAACTCTGCCTACACTTTGGCGACCAGTCTTAGATACTAATGGTGCCTATATAATTAACGATTGATTTTATTGGCCACATAAAATATGTTGATAAGCTTATATATCGAGAAGGTGGGTTTATAAGTAGCCAACCTTATATACATATAAATATATATATATATATATATATATATATATATACATATATATATATATATATATATATATATATATATATAAATATATACATATATATATATATATATATATATATATATATATATATGTATGTATGTACTTTATTGAAAAGTAAGTTACCCAATTTCGAAAAAATCTAGAATTGCAATAAAAATCGGAATATCTTCATAAAACAATTGCTTTGAAGAAAGTGAATATGATTGAACCCGTCGAAGACATATCTAACAACATTCTATGTTACTCTGAGAGAAAGTCAAGTCACGATCAGTTAACAATTCGCTAATTTGAATTTTTTGGTCAGTTTACATTTTTTCGGCATAAATTAATTGCTGCGACGGTGGGTAGGATTGGGGTAGGTTAAATTCGACAAAAATTACAACAGCTATACATTGAATTATCAAACAGCTATCTTCTATAAAATCTAATTTTCTAACTTTATAGAATAAAGAGTGAACGAAAACCAATTCTTCAAAAATATTAAAATGCCAAATTTTGCCAAATATCTTAATAAGTTTAATGAACGTAAAAATTAGTAATTAAAAATTTTTTAAAACCCTAAATTTTTTGCAATTTTTACTTGGAAATTTTTTTGAAGATCAATAATTTATGAAATATAGTCAATCGAATATTACGATACCTTTTTTATATTTAATTCGTAAACTATTCGCTGAACTTGAAAACATATTATTCTCAACTTTATAGGTCACTAATATCGCTGCCGAAACAATTTATTGTATATTACGTGTACATATAACAGGGAAAGTTTAACTTTGAAATTTGTTTAGTACATATAAATGGAAGTACGTTCGTCTTGCCATACCTCATATTCTCTCAGCCGGTTAACAATGTGTAAGTAATAATTGTGAATTTTTCATGGATATATATATATATATATATATATATATATATATATATATATATATATATATATATATATTGATATGTTCTAAAGGATCGTTCATTGTATTAGACCTTTTATGCATATCCTCTTAAATATTTCTAAGATTAATTCATCAATAAATTCTTGAAGGAAAATATAAATTTGTATCACAATCGATATAGTAAGATATTTTTTTTCTTTTTGTTTACTTATTAATTTAAAGTGTTTTCAAGTGTACTCTTGATCTCACTCACATGTTCAATAAAAAATATTTCTGTCATAGAATAAACCCATTATTTAATTAGGAAAAGACTCTCTCCAACTCGACGAGGTTAGAAGTTATCCTTATGCAATATCATTAATATAATTACTAATTATACGTATAAATATCATGCCGTATTCAGTATTAATTTTTCTTCTAATTGGGATAGTCGCAACTACAAGGGTAAACGCCTTCAATTTACTGAATTTATTATGTATATACATAAATATAACTATTAAATTATGTAAAAAGGTGACAATATAGTGAAAATATAGTAATATATATTCTAACACATAAACAGTGTAAAGAAATAATTTTCTCAATAGATACAGAATATAGTATCACGTTTGCACGTGATATTTAAGTTTAGATGAAGTATGGGTGAAGTGGTAAAATTAGTCATTTAGTTTGAATATTCTCTACGAAATTCATATTATTTTCTGTATATTACTTTATAAATTTACTTATTAAAAAAAATTATTAAACAAAAGGATGATCCTAAATTGTAATTTCTCGCCTAATTGTACTATGATTTGAATGCTTCATCTCTTGGTTATGATTTGAAAGTTTATACCATTAGATTCCACGGACATTGCAAAATATATAGGCAATAATCTCTTCATTATCTTTGATATTTTTTTTAAAACTTATGAGTTACTTTCGGCCATAACCGAAGTGTTATGAATACGCACACACATTCAGCCAAACGAAGTAGAAGAACTAAAAACTTTACGAGGCTCATAAAATTCTTTGTTATCACAATTTTTTTCCCATTTACTTAAGTACACCAATATTTGATAAAATTAACTCTATTCATATCTTTTATTTTTATTTTATATCCCATTAAGGTAGTTTTCTTATTAATTGTCGTTTTGCTTTATATATGTTCCATATAAAGATATATTACGGAAGTAACGTACGTGGCTAAATAAGGTGATATAGGAACTGTATACTTTTGTGGAATATTTTTTGAAGGCGGCTAATGAAAGTTTTCATTGTAAGCCCTGAAAACGACAAATATCATGAAACACTGATTCAAAAGTTCTGTAAATACCTATTTAGAGATATTCGCGCTCAATACACAATTAGGCGACACTCGCAAAAACGTCGTGAAAAATTTAAAAATACAAAAGTGTCTAGTAAAATAAGTAAATATATATTACTATAAGTTAATAGATATATTTATAATTATAACTAAATCTGATAAATTCGGTGCATAGGTTAAGGTAACTTAATTTATTTCGTGGGTGCAAAATAACCATTTTTGACAATATAGAATAATAGTTAATACATAAGGTTGAAAGGAGATTTCATTGATTCTACAAAATAGCTACGGAATACTATCGTACATGTGGTCGATACGCTTTTGATCATTATTTTAATTTCCGTTTGATTCAATCCACTCTCTCAATAAGTGCTACCAGAACGGCAGAAGATGACTATAATAATGTAAAGTTAGATTTATTAAGGGTTAAAATAACATTTTAGCTTTCATTTTAAGCAAATTTAGTATTATTGTCATATCTGTAGTTTGATTAGGTAATGTAAGAAAACTGAATTCGCGAAATGTACAATTTATTGTGTTTATACCACTCAGCCAGATTGATCATATTTTTCATGTAAAAGGAATTATTGTCACAGAATTTCTTTAGACAAATTGTGTGTCAAATTTAATACGTAATAAAAGAAGAGCTGTTACGAGGATTAGTAATATGTATATTTCTATCTTGAAAGTGCAATAGAAATAATATAATTTAATTTACAATTTGTTTTGCTATAAAACTTTTTATAAATATTCTAAAGTGATGGCTATTTTTACCCATTACCCTTGTGTGTAAAGGAAATACATTCAATAATAGGAAAACATATTTAGTCCTTGTAGGACATGTTAGCATTTAAATGAATAAGGTGGACATAATGAATAAGGTGGTTTATTGTGAACCAATAACTAATGTCAGCAGATTTTCAAATAAAATTAATGAGCGTTGTTATTTTTTACTACTCTTAAACTAAGCATTGGTTTTACAGATTTAAGAACCAAGTTACACTGGATTGTATCAATAAAGTATTAATAAAATCATTAGTTTTACAACAAAAATTAAGGTTAAAAAGGGATGAGCATCAGAAATATTGCTGATTTTATGTTTTATAATCTAAATTTTATTTTAATCTGCTTTATTATTTAAAATGAAGCGGCAATCCTATCTGATAGTATCGGCGTTCGAGTTAATCTCGGAAACCACTACGAAAAAAAGGATTGCAACACAACAGAAGAATATTTTTATGAATTACGTATTGCCATGTAATGTCATAAATATCCGAGTAATAATATTTTAACGCATACTTAAGCGTTCACCATTCACCAGGAACAATTAGCAGAGAAAAATACAGTTAAGTAAAAGAAAAAAATCATGCCAAGTACGAGTGAAACTCGCTACGCGAAGGTTTTGTATATATTTAGGCATTTATAAATATTAATAGTACATGATATTCATATTAAACCATTCACAAAGTTTTAAAATTTTGGAACGAAAATATATCGTCTACCACATCTTTCACGGGCACGTATTTAAAAAAATATTTGTTTATATGATATATTATAAATTAAGGATTTTTTATGTACTCGTGCTATGGGTCTGGGCTTATTGCCAAATTACACTATTCTAGGTCAAAGGCAAGTACTCTGTAGGTTTTGATTTATTTACGAGTGTCATGTCACACGAATGGCCCTATTTTTAGGGTTTCTCTTGATTACATTGCCTTAGAAGCTTGATATTTAACAGTGCCAAGTGACCGTAGATCCAAATATTTGATATTAATTTTACATAGATATATTCACGCGTTTCTAAGAAATTGAGTCTTGTCAGAACGACAGATGGACAACGAAATAAGGGTTCCTTTTTTTCTATTGAGTTAAGGAAAACCTTAAAAACTAGTACAGACTACGTGATATGTTTATCTTGGAATCTGAGCTGATAGTGTAAGATAAATTATAATAAAATCACTTTAATAATGAAATGTTGCCTGAAATAAAATTGTAAGATGACGACAACATAATAAATTTTATTGTGAAGAAAACAATGAAAATGATTGGTTCCGAGCGTGCAAAACCGACCGGGTCCCCATACAAATCACCTTAATATATGAAAAAATGAGTAAACATGGGGAGTAAAAGATGAACGACATGACAAGATTTCCAGGGTTTCTTGCTTACCTAAAAATACCTAATAAATAAGGAAAACATTTTGAAATCATTTGATTATCATATTAAATAGATCGTAATGTTGAAATATTTTTTAGTCATTGAGGTAGATAAATGGTATGTTATTATTATTGATGACATGAATGGATGAAAGGGACATGTAACAAAATGAGGATTTCAAGAAGATCGCATCGAAAGATTTATTTTTAAAGACTGACGCGTAAAAGATATCAGGTCGATTATTGCATATTTAAAAAATATAATAATAATATTAATAAATATTATATCATTTATTTAAGGATATAAAATACAACAAGTAAAGTAATACAAAGAGGTGCAGAAATTTTCTTAGAGCTAATGACAAAATAAAAATAAAAAATTAAGTTACACGCCTTAACTGTTTTACCTTAACCTTTAATGTTTCAATATTTTATCCACAAAAAGGTAACTCTAAGCTCGGCTTGTGCAGTTATGCTATAAGCATCACCTACACGGCTGTTTTAGAGCTAGCACCTGTTGATATAGACACAAACACATACATACACAATATACATATATATATATATATATATATATATATATATATATATATATATATTTATATATATATATATATATATATATATATATATATATATATATACACATATACATACATACATATACACATACGCATATACATACCCACCTACACAATATATAATAATATTAATAATTATTTTTTTGGTACAGGTATTATATACAGATATATAACTATATACACATTATTACCCGTAGAGGAAACATAGCACAAAAAAGAAGATACTAATAATAATTATAATTTTAATTAAATAATTTCGAGGATTAAAAACCACTTACGGATTAATATTTTAAAAGTAGTCATGGATCCAATCAATAAATCAATGAAAAAGTTAAATATACCTGGAAGCAGAGAGAGGCAATGAGAACTGGAACAAACTGCACAAAATGGAGGCCAAGAATAATTGTCGAGTATGAAAGAAGGGAGGTTTGTACTGAAAAGTGTTTATAAAATTGAAATATTTGACAAATCATTGTAAAAATCAATAATTTTTGATAATTAACCATCACGTCGAAAAAATTACCAAAATTGTTAAAAAATTGCGACCGTATATGCTATGTGTGTACACATAACCGGACATAAAGACAGGTTATTTATCTAAGGCAAACTTAGATCGTATTGAATATTTTAAACCGCTACATATGATACATGGTTTACAGAAGATATCTTCTTTTCATAAAAACTATATGTCGATTACTTTTAAAATTAACCGAGTTAGAATTAATTGTCCTTCAAAAGTGGAGGAAGGTGTGTACATCTGCGGAGAGTACAAAAGACAAAAATTTTATTATGGAAATACGAAAAAAATTATGAAATCTGACAAACTTTTAAAATTCAAAGCCAGATTTTCAGCAAGTGCATTGCTTGGTCTTGTCACTCAGATACGAGAAAACAATATAGAGAAAAGGTCTATTGATTCTTTTATTTCAGTATAAGATACAATTTATTAAGCAATGGGTACTTATTTATGGTTTAGGGTTGTAACATGTGGTTTCGTGTTTATCTTAAATTTTTTTTTGACAAATCCTACAAATTATATATTACATTAAAATGCAAAAAACTGGCAATATTTTTTGCATTTTTTTAATTTTAAAAAGAATATATTAAATAGAGAAATTTTTCGGAATTTTTAATTCAACGTTTAAAAATTACCTTTTATCACTACGGATTATAATTTTTTGCAATTTCAGATTGCAATGTTTTTTGTTTTCCAGAAATTAATTACACATTTTAGTTTTAAGCTACTTAATACAATATTATTAATAATAATACACTTTTCGTAGTGGCTATATTTTATACAGTTTATCTTTTCTAGATTATGATTGGTCTCACAAAAAAATCGTAAACCGGGTCAAAAATTAACAAAGAAATAAATACGGACTAAGTCCATAATTCTTATTTATGTTTTTAAATTAAACTAGCGAGGGCGCCATAAAAGCTGTTGAGAATAAAGCAAATTTGTAAATCGTTGTTTGTGATGTTTATTCGCTTAAGGTTTTAACGAAATTCCCTCCTTGCTATTTGTGAATATACTTGTACAGATTAACATTAAGCTTCTGTCGTTTACATTTTGTCCGCAAAATTTTCCTTGAAAAGTAACGGGGCATAATGATTCTCTTCGAAAATTCAGCAAGTTGCAAAGGACTATGAGTATTGTCTGGTAAATTAAATTATAAATTATACCTCGTCTATTTGCAATATGTACCATATAAATGTATCACTCAATACATAAGTTATAATATTTAAAGAATGTGACATAACGAGATAAAAATTTCTTGTTGTCCCCTATTCGAAACGGCAAAAACATTCTTTTATTTGCTAGAAATAAGATAATTAACGATTTACAATTAAATTCTATGAGAAACTTTGTGTAAGTGACTGTTTATGGTAAGCTTTAGCCTAATAGCTGCTTCAATAATAAAGTAGGATTATATCGTTAACAAAATATTGCAGCGTCCACTTAATAATGTCATATTTCATAAACAGAGGCAATTTGCAGGATAAATGCAAGTCATAAATTAATTTTCTTATTACCGTTATTCAAGGAACTTAAACTAATGCGTTATAACATCTGAGATTTTAAATATCTATTCGGTTTATTGCTACAGATTTTATTATTTCAAAGATTAATAATTCAGAGTGCCACGAGTTAAAATGCAATCTACATATATTATTTTTATTTTTTAAAAATTTTTGTAAACGGAAAAAACAATCACAAACTATTTGAAATATTCTATGAACACTAAGTACGAAATAAGTTTGTGTTTTAATATTTCCACAAAGAACAAAGAAAAATAAATACATTTATAATAAATCCAATTAAATACCACAATTCATAAATGTGACAATGTTAATTAAAGTAAATGAAACAATATTTTTTATTTAGAATAAGACATAAAATTAATATGGAAAACACTTTTTATTAACTTATCAATTAAATAAAGCTCCAATTATGGATTACAAGTTATTTATGTAAGGCACTCTATTTAGCTAAGTTGGACGAACAATGAATAAATTAAAATGATAATAACATCACTGATTCGCATGCTGTGCATAAATTTCACGGAGCCTGGTCTTTACATCTGATCAAAACTGGGGCCGTGTACTTGCAAGGATATCAAGTGTCAACATCTCTTTATTGTATAAGTCGCACAACCGCCATAGTAGCGCTCTGACACCGGCGTTTGTTCGTGCATTATTGATATGAAATAAGAGATGGCTACCAGTTAATTTAGAAGTTCGAAACTTTATCTGACTGAGTAGAGATGGGCAGTTATAATTACCTTGACAGATGTTGAACATAATAATAAACTCTGTCATCTATACGATGCTGAAGAGTTTTCAAATTTTTTTTTGTATGTTCTCGATACTATCAGAATAAATGGCATATAGTGGATTCCAGACAACAATAGCGTATTCAAGTTGTGATCTTACAGGAGCATTGTACAAAGTTAAGTATGTTTCAGCATTTTTTAATACTTTGGCTGTTCTTAATACGATGCCAAGCATTCTATAAGCCTTAGATACAATCAGCTCAATATGCAAACTAAAATGCAGTTTACTATCAAAAATGACACCAAGGTCACGCATGCTATCAACTTTTTTGAGTGAATTCTCTCCTATCGTAAACTTAGTTTATTGTTTTTTTTTTCATTGTAAAAGAGATTTGTTTGTCCTTCGAGTAACTTAAATACAGTTTGTTCTCTTCACAGTAAACATGAAGTTTATCGAGATCAGCTTGCATATTCGAACAGTTATGTATGTCTTTTACAAGACTAAATAGCTTTAGATCGTCTGCATATACATTAAGAAATTACTACTTCTAAAATAGGTATTTATATCGTTAATAAATATAATAAATAAGAAAGGGCCTAATATAGATCCCTGTGGTACACCAGAAGTCACTTAAATATGTGGTGATAAGAACCCATTTACTTTAATTGCTTGCTGCCTATTAGTTACATACGAAATAAACCATCTAAGCAAGTTGCCCTTGATACCGTTAAATGCTAGTTTTTGCATCAATATTAAGTGATCAACCTTGTCAAATGCTTTCTTGGAATCTGTATATATTACATCAACTTGCTGTCCGGAATCCAATGACTCGAACAAGTGCTGAGAGTGAAGTAGTAGGTTAGTGGTGGTAGATCTACCACGAACAAAGCCGTGTTTGTTCATGCACAATGTAATTATGGAGTATTGGACATACTCGTCCATGTACTAATCTCTCTAAAATTTTTCTTAAAATTTCGTATTTATTCGAAGGTAGGTATGGTGGGAAATAGACTGCGTTAAGAATTAGTTTTTGTTTAACCAAGGATAAATTTAATATTATTTCTTCTATCTCAATTCTGTACGTCGCAGCCCCACATAGCCAGACCGTAAGGCTACCACCACTCCACCACCACTCTGTAACTCGTGTGAGCATCTTTATCTCTGCGATAAACTGCATACCTACTGTCAATACATTCTGAATTGAAAATACTTGGTAATAGCCACGTTTCTACAAGCACGATTATATCGTAGTTTGCCAGTATATTTAGATAAAATTAATTAAGTTTAGTTCTAATCCCGCTAATTAATTAAGTTCAATTCTGATAATAAATTGACAGTTTGTCATTTATCGTTGCAAGAGATTAATCTTATAAAGATAGAAACATAATTTACTTAATATTGCACATTATTACTATTTAGAAGCATTTTGAAAGTAAAAGAAATCTGCCTTGTTTCTAATCACAAAGAGGAGAAAAATAAAAAAACCTTATGAGATCACTAACGTATCCTCTTACGATGGGCCACACGTAGTTATATGTCATATATATATTTGAGATCGTACACTAGTTCATAAGCTTCAAAAAATACATTATAATTTCCGAGCTTTTACTTGTGACGGCAGCACGGATGGATTTACGATTACGAAGGGAATTATTCCTAGATTTAATGAGACTATCACAATACATCTCTGTAAGCAATTTTTAACGTTTTATGGTCTACATCAAACACCTGTAAATTTGGACTAACGAGATATATGAGCAAACACTTTCAGAACCGATTGTGCTAAAGGAAATTTTTAAGGTTTGTAATTTAAATTTAAATACTTTTGCTCTCAGGTCGCGTTGCTTAAATAATTTTTTGGCAACCAATCACTCAACATTATATACTTTCCACACAGCATTGTCATTTTCATACGTAAATCCGGACGTACCTACTAACAACTTAAGCAAGCGAATCATACGTACTTCCTCTGTACGTAAGTATAACGAGCTATCAAATAATGACCGGGAAATAACCATCCATTTAAAGCATCGTTCGGACTAATCCTTCGACGTTTTTTACTTTTAATTTACGCTAATTTAGAGCTATATATCACAGTAACATATTTCCTGTTCGTACATAATTTTTGGGAAAAATTGGCCATGAAACTTTTTATAAATTGGGAATTAGTTTATGTCATTTTTGCTTGGTGATCAGAAAAACCACACATTTTAAATTTGTCAAAAACTAACAAGGATATTGGCAAGTAAACATAGATAACCAGCAAATGACGTAATGTAACAATACACCTTTAGTAATACTCGATCCTCCTTAAGTAAATAAATGAAAAGTAAAATAGATTCTTATGTTATTTCTTAATATTTTTCGATATCGTGCCACAAAAATACTATGTACGTATTGTCTTCTAGTAATCGAATAACAATAAGATAAGTGTCTATCGTATTAAAAATTTGACAACTCGTTAACTAATGCAACATGACAGTTACAAGGATACTTTCATAGATTATAAACGTGTCTATTTGCCTGAATGTTTGAACCTAAGTTGATGTAATACAATTTCATTCCTTCTGTTTCACTTTTGATTTTGTGTTTAATATTTTCGTAAACATTAAGTATATGTACATGGCACACGATTTTCATTTCTAATCTTCTTTTTATTAGTCATCATTTGAATCAGTGATAGATAACTTTAGGAAGAGTCGGTTCTTAAGTGATATAGCGATATATTTTTTTATTAAAAATGCTTCTTTATCTTTAATGTACAATTTTATTAAGTTATTACCTAAGACTATTTTCACGGGGAAATTGTAAAAATTTAAATTCAAAACACCAAAAAACAGAACAATAGACATATCTTCGAATTTTAAAATTAGTGTAATAGACCTCAAAATAGAGAGCACTGAACCTTAATTTTTAGTATGTACTAAACATGCTATTTTTTTAGGAAAAAAAGATCATTTCCAAAATGCAAAATTTACTGTTATGAAACTTTATACCAATATGAAAATGAAATAATAACATCGGAAAAATTGTAATATGGTCATTATCATTAGCTAGAATAATCAGTGTAAATAAAGTATAGAGTTTAAGTAAATATCCTTCAATAACAGAGTTAAGATATTACAAAACAAAAGTCTGTTATAATCAAGATAAGATAATTAAAATAATCGAATTCTTGCAATTGTTGGTTGTCTACAGTAAATCAAGAATTATTTCATGTGACAGTTTAAATTTGTGTGTAACATATTAACATCAATTCTTAGTACGATAATGACGTAAATATACACTTACCTATTACACAGCACGTAGAGACGAATACATGTTTTACTCGTTTCCGAAAATTAAACACAATCAATGAAGTTGAAAAGTTCAGCCTAAATTTCAACCAATGTGTATTTAAATTTGCCATATAGTGACTCATTCCTTTTGATAAACGATGAGAAATAATGTTTGCCATATCTGAGAATTATGATGAATATATGTTGGTTAGGAGGATGGACAGAATTCATTAAAAGTAATAGCACAATAATATTTATCTACGTAATTGCCTGCTAGGTATGTATATTTTATTCGCAATAAACTCACAGTTAACCATTTTTAGGCTTTCGTTCCATAAAAACGGAATCCTTTTAAGATTTTCCACGTGTCCGTCCATCTATTCGTCTTCCACTCTAGTTTTTCCAGAAATTGTTTGAATGGAAACAATTTAGCAATTAAGCCTATACATAAATTATTAGCCAACATTAACAAATATTTATTCATCAATTTAATGGAAGATAAAGTTTATACATCGTGTCGAGTATTAATTGAAAGAGGAAAGGTATTTTTTTATTAATTTAAACGTCTAAAGTAAGTTGTAAGAATTAAAAAATATTTTTTTAGAATATTATGCCAGATATTTCTGGGTTTGTTGTTGAAAATGAATTAAATGTTTCTAGCTTTTTTAAATATAAGCAATTGAATTAAAAATGTGAAATTGTTTCATTGCAATGAATTTATATTTTCCATTAATAAAATTGGAGTATTCGTTGTGGAATTAACGAAGAAATTCGCATCACAATGACGTGTAAACTTGTACTAACATACACCTTGCAATTACGTTTTGCTGAAAAATACCCAAATTAAATTTACAATAATAAACATTTTAAAACACTGTCCAAAGTTTCATCATGATAACTTTGTAATTTTAAATACTAAATTTTATTGATTTTTTGGCCCCAAATATTTCTATATATCTGAAGTAGATCGTAAGTAATCTGAGCTTTGTATTTTCATTCTTACTTGGCTTATATAATCGCTCCAGATAGCGCTACGTTACTTCATATAGTAAATGAAAATGGGTACGCATTTTGACAGATAATTCCCAGGACTAGAGATATTAATTTGAGCTTTAGAGCTATTAGGAACTATAAACTCCGAAGCACTTATTTAAAGAAATTTTGTCGTCGAGACCTGGCATCAATAGTCAACATATTGTAGATTGCACAAATTTTGTTTTCAAGTAGTTTCAAAACGTGCTTACGAATTCAATCTAAGACTTCCAGATAATAGTAGAACGAGTCACGGAAGATATGTAAAGAAAAATTTTGTTTATAATTCAAACTCACACTGGCCTCGGAGAGGCCTCGCAGCGGTATTGTGTATATACATGAAAAGCAATATTTTTTTAATAATTGCGACTTTGACTTAATAATAATATGGTAAAATTGGTACTTAATATATCAAAACTTTAATTGTGCATCCAAGTGGATAACATCACTTCATAGAAAGCAATGAGTTTATATTTGTAATTGTTTTACATGACGAAAAGAAAGGCAGGGTAAAAATTGCAGCTCTCGAATTATCTTGCTGCTTCTCCTTTTTTATTTCTACAAAGTACAAGTGGTATGTTGGAAATGGTAAAAATGGTAAATACCCCCTATTTGACTGTAACTGTGAGTTTGTAACATACGTGCTGAGGCTCTGACGCAAACAGGGGTATAATATAATATAAATATTATAGTCTGCTACACGCTGTTAACCTGCGATTAGAATAATGTGCTTTTAAGGTATTTAGGTATTGAATAAGGAAGTTTCCTTTACAAGAATTTGGAACTTTCAATTGTTTAGTAAGTGGGATGATCTCAGTATTGGTTGGAAAAATTCGCTATATATTCAAAGTTTTTTTAATATAAAATCTGGCCTAATATTCAAAAATAATGTGTAAAAATAAGAAAATTATTCGAAGGTCCAATATTGATTAAAAACACAGGCAAAGTGCATGGAAAATATAAACCATAGAGTTTCTTAGTTGATTTCATCTCCTAATTGTCGAAAATTTTTTGACGCAAAGTGCAAAATTTTGAACTGAACATTTTAATAAAATAGTATTTTTTTTCGAATTTGAAAAGTTCAACCTAACTTTCGATAAATGTATTCTTAATTATACTAAATAGTGAATTACTTCTTTGGCTAAATCAAATAATGTTTTTTTCCTTAATCGAATACTAATTAAATAAAATATTTTTTCGAATTTGAAGCATTCAGTCTAACTTTTCTAACTAGTCTAACTGTTCTGACTTTTCGAAAAATGTATATGAAATTAGGCCATATAGTGAATTATTTTTTTTGGTAAATGCCAAGATGTATATGTTTGCTTCATTTGAGAATCAAAATCAATACATGTTGGTAAGGAGGCTGGCCAGAATTTATATTGATACAATAATAATACCTATTTCCCTATGTACTTATTTGTTGCGGATGTATCTTTTATTCTCAATGTTTATTAATAAATATAAGGGACAAATTTCATCCAAAAGGTCATATATTGTGTGATTTATATTTGGATCTTTTTATATCTTACACATATATATCTAAGATACAGAGGAACATAAATATTTTAGATCGTTTGAAGTGTAAAATTTCACTAATGGGGTTACAAATTTCGAATTGGTTAATCGAATCTGAATTTAATTATAAAGTAACTTTTCGAAGATAATTCCTTACATCTGAGTGCAAAAATAATTACTTTCACAAATATTTAGAAGTACATTAAAAGGTTTTTTTATTACTTTCCTTCCCGATTGCGATATTTATTTGTAAAATTTCATGCATTTAACTGTGAAATTGTAGAAATTGTGATCCTATGAGGTAAGCAATGACAAATATAATGATGTTATAATGGTTTCTTACTTCAAAAGAAAATACTAACAAGTTCTGTAAATACAAAATAGTTAATACTAGTAAAATTTGGTTTGAAATACGGATTACCAAAGTTACGTTACAGAGATCATCAAAGGCACATCACTTAGCCAGTGTTTATATCAGTCATACTGCAACTCCTTCTGCTTGATTACGGAGACGTGTGCTATCTTCACCTTATCGAACAGCAACACTTTTGCATTTATTACTTTTCCAACTTAACTCTTTTGAAAGTGTTCATTTCAATCAGCCTAAAATATATATCGGAAATATAGACCGAGGTGTCTCGGTCTATATTTCCGATATATTATTTTCTCATCTTGCTGCTGAACTCATTGCAACATTTTACGAATGTTAATTTGTTTTTATGTGTTAAAATAAATTGAATCAAGAAAAAATACTCTTAAAATACGTTTCATACTTTTCTGGCCTACATAATAAATTAGCTTGCTTTTGCTTTATTTTTTCTTATCTCTTACACTTTCTCGATGCTAGTAGTATGACATGCCATACTTTTATATTTTTTTATTCATGAGGTACTTTATGTAAATAGCCTTAAACGACTAGCGACTCTTGTGGATAAACATAGGTCTTAACAATTATGAAATATATATATTAACACATCTATATTATGCAGTTACTCACTTTGGGAGCGTCAAAATTTATGTCAGAATAAATTTTATAGCATTTGAAATCGTTTTTATTGTTTTAGCCTTTTAAGGTTTTATCTTTTATTAGATTAGATTTATTACTTGATAATAGTTTGTAGTGTTATAGTTGAGATAGGATTCTTCTCAGAGTAATGTAAGAAGGACAACCTATATATTATTCCTGATATGATTACCATAGTTATATTAATAAATATCCAAAAGAGTATTCCCGTTCCAACTCAAATCCAAAAAAAATAATGTAATTTATGTCAAATTATGTAAAAATTATGCTTTGATGCTTATTTTGTCGTTACTTGACCATTCTATTTTTTCTGTATAATTTCTTTATATTTTTCAATTTATTACATATCTTCATGCCTATACATTTTACAGTAAACTTTAGAGCTTTTTGTTTGGATTGTGTTTTGAGTAAAACAATAATTATAGGAGTAATAATCAAACACCTTGAAGTAAAAACGACGTTAATTTGTAAAATTTACAAGATTTTGATTTTATTAATGCATAATAGAAGCAAGATTTGATTGCAAATAACAATAAACTGAAAAGTCAATAATTCCTCCAAGATACAGAATATTATTGCTGCTATTTATAGTAAAAGGGAGAAAGAGATGAATACAAATAAAATAGTACTAGAAATTTTAAACCACTACTTTATATTCATTACTTTTAAAAACAAAATTAAATAAATCCGTTTTATTTCAATCAGAAATTTTTTATCTTATATAAATGTAATAGATACTGTGTACTTAACATGAATGCTGATTTTCATGTCGTAACTCTTTTTTTAGTAATAAATCTACCAAACTTCTATGCATCCATGCTTATGTTTTTGTTTATCACCATAATTTTACTGTAAGACCTCAAGTCTTCAGTAATTGAATAAATCAATTCCTACCCAAGGACATGTAGTAAATCAATTTCCTACACAAGGACATTACTACTTGAAATATTTTTAGAAAATCTATTAAATTTTTTATTGAAATATTTCTAAACGTAGACACAGAGAAAGTACCAATAAAAAATCTGCCACATTCATTAAAAAATAATTTTATTTAACGCTAATTATTGTGTATTATTCTTAACATGAGAGGGGAGAAAAATATATTTATATTTTGATTAGCATTAGAACTTTGCCAGTAGTATTAAAGATTTTATTAGTAATAGGTACCGACTAATTTACTGGAATAAACACATTTGATAGATTGGCATGTGAGTTTTGCGATAACGTAATTAGTATCACTAATTCCGTTTCTAGCATTACGTTTTGAATATTATTGGAAAGTGGATATTATTCGTATACAATAATTTGTTGAATATTTTGTTGGCAGGTAGTTACTGTTGCCGTGAGGCCTTCCTGCCTTTTTTAAATATTTTTTTATTTATATTAAAAAAACGACATTCTTTAAAGTTTAATCTCTAAATATTTTACGTGTCTACATTTTCAGTAAACATTTTTTTTTAGTTTAGGTTACCAGAGCTATTTTTTTAGGAATAAGTTTAAAAAAGTTCGAGGGAGAAAATTTTAACTTTTTTGGCCTCTCCTAATCTCTCCGGCTACACTTTGTAGGCATAAAGTTAATGAAAATTTTTTTTGTGTATTTGTCGTACTATGAGTTGCGACTAAAATTGATCTGCATATCTTGAAGTCAATAAATTTTATACCGCTAGAGTTTTATTAAGGTCAGAAACACTTTTTAACTTGCCTATATATATATATATATATATATATATATATACATATATATATATATATATATATATATATATATATATATATATATATATATATATATATACATATACAACCAATTTTTTGTGTCGCTTTTAGCCAAACTCATTTTTTATTCAACTGGTTGACTAACTGTTCATTTAAAATGTTCATTTACATCTAGCATAGCACAGAAATATTAACAGAAATATGAAATTTGTTATTTAATTTTTGACGTTATTTTAAAAAAAAGCACACGCACTTTGTTTTCCAGGATATACTTTAAAAAACTTCGCATTTCACCAGGTTTTTTAATGACACATTTTACATTACTATCTCTATGGTTTTGCTCTTAGACTGAACCTAAAATGTTTTTAAAGTAAATTATAATTTTTTGTGTACTTCAGAAATTATTAAAACTAAATAAAATAAAAATTATATATTTTTTCAAAATTATGACCGTCTTCTTAAATAAAATAATTTTCATTCATTTAAATTCATTTAAAACTCTCCATTCATTTTAATTCATTCAAACAATTTGAGGTTTGCAAGAGGTCAATTATTTGTTTGTTTGGAGATGAAACTAAAGATTGATTCTATATTGTATCGTAACTTTAACGTAGATTTTAGGACTACATTTCGACGTTCTAGCGACTTGATACTTATCGATGAGTTCTTTCCATTATGGTCTCTTAAGATCAGATGGCAGTCAAGGATTGCTCGAAACGTCAGTCAAGAAACCGTCATACAAAGCGTATCTAGAATATAAAGGCGGGTTTCAATGACCAATCTCTACAATCTACATAGGCCTTATACAATCTTGCAGATTCCGAGCTATTTAATCTAGAATAATCCAAATAGTAATGCTTTTGAACATAATTTCTTCATAATAAAGGGATGACGGGTCACCAACCGCGGGAAAAACGTGACGATTTTCCGTTCCAAGTAATAATAAAAAAATAAGTTTTATAATAACTGGAAAGTAACTTTTTTACATTTTATACAAGAAATATTTTAGTTTTGGTCCTAAAATAATTTATCAAAAATTTAAGAAATATGACTATGCCAACTATTCCCTACCCACCAACCAAGGCGTCTCAGAGAAATTCGAATGGCCCATAATAACCGACTTCATATATAAGATCCTTGCCTTCGAAAACCACCTAATAGTGGGCGGTATCTATGTAATTACGAGCGCTTGTATTTAATATGGTTCAATACTGTCCTTCTTCAGTGAGTCATTTGGTACCTTTACTTTTTCTAGAATTCTTTTCGCTCTAAATGCTTTAAAAATCGGTGCTCACTCCACCAAGTCACGATGGCCAAAAATTCCTCGTCCTGTGAATTAATATAATTCTACTCTAATATTATACTCAACTACTCTAATATAATACTAATATTATATTTAACTTCCACAGAGTCATGGTATGTGGGCCCACCCAGAGGTAACCCTGACGCTTCTACCAATGTACTTCACTTGTGACATAACTCTTGCAGCAAGTCGAGGACCAAACTCAGGTGCATTATTTGGTCCTGCATACCGATCCTCGATTCCCCAATTGCTGGTTAGTCGGCTCTACCGCCCGTCTACTCTTACAGCCTCAGATTTTTAGTGGTAAAGCTGAGTTAGTTTTTTAAGTCTTTTATCCTGTTGAGTGACTTGCCGATTTTCGATCTCTTTTCGCATTGCTCTTCCAACTGACAGTAGCAAGTCGTCTGCGTAAGTGATGGTTCCGTATTCCTGATATTGTGAAGATAATTTCGAACATCACATTCCACAAAATGAACTGAGGTCCGAGTCTTGCGGGCAGCCTTGTTTAAAGTTTTATTTCTTGCTTGCCTTGTTTCCGCAAGTTTTATTGTATTTCATGTCCTGCAAATAAACAACTTTACCAAAAAAGTAGCCCAAAATCAACCACCAATACTCACTAATGCGGTCAAAATGGCTAGCTACCAGGCATTACAGACGCGTCAGAGATATCCAGAAACACACTAAGGATGTATCCATCTGGGCTCGCATCTACCCATGACAAAATGGCAGATATCGCACCGAATTGGCTACTTTGAATCAAAAACGGAACTGGTCGAAGAACCCCAGCTAATAAAATAACTGCTATAATAGACGTGATGCCATTACTCACTCGAGTGATTTCCCGAAGGTCGTAAGGAGCGTATTAGCTCTATAAAACTTTGGCTCGCTAATTAGCTAGGCTTAATCTCCCATCACTCTTCAGAATTATATTAAGCCTCCCCACTTTTCAGACCTTTGAAAAGTGACCGTCGCATAAGCAATGGTTAAATTTTGCAAATCCTTAAGCACCACGACACAGCAAAACGCTTTAATAATTATATTATTGACTTTTTTCATGCTTGGATACTTATTCGAATCAAGATTTTTAACGTTATCGTCTAGATCAGAATGACATAGCTCTAAGTCATAACTACTTAATGAAGTTTCTTGATACGTTCCTGCCTAAATTTATCGAAAGTATGGTAGCTCTCAGGGGAAGCTGTGGACAAAAGGTAATCTAACATTTTGCGGATATTCCCATTGTAACTCTCATCGAGTTTTTTAAGGGCACTGAAAAAAATTGATTCCAAACACATCTGTATACAGCTTTCCAGATATCCAAATTACCTATTTTAGTAGCACAGAGATATGTGAGGGCCTAACCCTCTTTATTTCTTTATTGTAATTTCACTAGGATTCTACTAAGGCTACCACCCAGTGAACCTTAACTACTTCCCAAGACGTTGCATGGTTCTTATCACGCTGGTATATAAGCTTTTTTCTCAAAACTTTTCTTTTTTTTCTTTAAAAACTACCATTATTTTTATTATAAAAAAGTATAACATTATTTTAAAAATGCAATTCTAACTAGTTCATTTATTTATGTTTGAAACTTGCCGCATTAGGTATAAAAAAAATAAACTTCATATTACGAGATGTGTAGAGAAACTTTGGTTGAATATGTTTCTGAAATTGTTTTTTCATATTCTGTAAATGTTTTACGTATATACATCACAGCCGATAACTTTCATAAAGTGACACATAACTAGTTACCAGATTCCGAATTTCTCGGTATAAATAATTATTTATGGATATACAAATTGATCTTATTACATACGAATTAAACTCGCACTATGAGGGTTCTATGCACACTTCCCTGAACATTGAATAGTTTATAGTATCCTATTAAACTAATTAAACGAATTCATATTGTAAGAATATTAACTAGTAATATTTTCATATCATATAGATATTATCTATTTCTAAAAATTATGAGGTTTGAAATTATTGAACAATTTTTCTGTTTAATTTTATGTAAACTCTTAATAAAGCTGATTTTTTTCACAATTATGGTATTAATGGTATTGAAGATGTAAGCAATGCATATGTGTTTTTGTGAATATTGACAGCAGTAGCCCGTAAATTGTGTGACTTAAAATTCTGAAAAATATAATTTTACGGTTTCTGAGACAAATTTATGAGAGTTCCGCTTTTTCCTTTTGGGATACAACTCCCTTACAAATAAAGGACCTTAATATTTAGAATATCAAGGTCCTTTATTTATAAAGGTATTGTATCCCATTAGGGAAACATATTTTATCAATATATATCGAGGTGACTTGAAAAAATATTGCGTTTGTATTTTGACCAGTACGATAATAAAAGAAAAAAGTGCTTTGATATTATGAATTATAAAGCTTTCTGACAACTTCCTTCGACTCTCTCTTTCTCTCTCTTATACGACATGAATAAAATATGAAAAATATTAGGCAATGCCTCATATATTATATTAGTAATATCAACATTTTATTTATATTATCAAATTTATATTATATTAGTAATATTAATTTTTTTTAGGATGAGAGAATTACGTTGACATAGTATTGTTTATAAAATTGAATCGGTTAGGGCTAATAAAGCATTCCCGTAATTTCGATAGTTTTTACTTTATGAACATAATTTTTGAATTAACGAACAAATTTATTTCAATAACTTTTAATAAAATACCTTCTATTATTTAAAACCCATAATGGGAGTAATAAAAACCAGTCATAATTTATAATGTACAACCAAATATTCATCATCAAATTTCTTCATAAATTGAATAAGTTTGGAAAACAGTTTAGGGGGAGAAAAAGAATTAAGGTAATTTTAGACTAGATAAAAAGAATTAAAAGCAGGCACAAAATACGGGACATAAGGCTATTAAGAAAGAACATATTAGAAATTCAAATAAAATATTAATTAACAAAAAAGGTTAATTTCAAAATATTACATGAAATATGGACATGTGTAAGGATTCAATCTTTAGTGGGCAAAACTGTATAATACAAGGAAAGTTTTGAGACAATTTTAATTGATTCCAACCCGTAATAAAATTATATTAAATAAATAAATTTAAAATATCAATGAAAAATTACATATTTATTCGTATCATTTTTCATTTTTGAATCTAAATAAACGAATAAATCAATGTTGATATTAATATTATACATTGGCAATAAAGCTTTAATTCATTTGAAAAAAAATTATTAGTAATGCTAATTGCATTTTTCAATTAACAATGATTTACAATTAACAATGATTAAAACGATTTTCAAACAGTACATTTAGATACGGAAAATTCAAATATAAATATTGTTGCCATATTACCGTTTTCTATAGAAAGAAAAATAGTTTATTTCATATGAAACGCAATTAAAAAAAAACACAAGAAGATTTACATTGGAGCGCGACTGATACTTAATATTTTGGATTTTGAGAACGATAGTAAAATATATTCCAAAACCAAATACTAAGAATATAATAAGGTAAATATAATATTATATTAAAATTGCACTTGAGAACATTTAAATACAAGTAAATGAAATTAAACAAATATTTCACACTAATATTTTATATTTTTTCTCCCGAGAATCTCAGTAAATTTACAGATAACAAAATAGTTAACTATGTGTGTAACCGTAAGCGGGATTTAAAATAAAGGATTATTTAATTACGCTTAGTACTTAATTTTTCGAATTTATATGAACTTAAAAAAGCTTAATACCAGCACAAAAACTCAAATAATTCGATAAAAATTGTCATTGCTCAAAGAATAGTAGATATAGTTTATTGTCGTAAAATATATATGTCTTTTCAATATATATATATATATATATATGACCTAGGAACACAACCGTGAAGACATAGAAGTCCTCAACTCACAAAAGATATAGTCACCCGAGAGAAACGCAGAAAAATAAATATTTTGTCTTTGTCTTTATCAAGTGAGGAGATCGATTTGTTTACAAAAGTTTTTCAATATTACTTAGTATTAAGTTTCCATCAATTATAAAAAAAACCTGTGCAGCACAAGTACAACTCGCACTGTGAGGGTTTCGTACATATTTTAGGACTTCTAGACATTTAAGCGTACATAGTATTTTTCTTAAACTATTTTTCCAATATTAATTTTTCACAACATAAATATATCGCAACGTATTAGATACCAAATCTTGCGCAGACGTAAGTATAATTTCAAAAATTAAAATATTTGATCTAGGATAATCGCTAAAGATTTTTCTGTTGTCTTCTAGTTAAAATTTACGAACCCTACTTTTACATGATTTTTGGCATATTAGTTTCGAAAATAAGGGGCTACCCCCTTGCTATATTTTAGCATAGTTTTTAGGACATATATATATATATATATATATATATATATATATATACATATATATATATATATATACATATATATATATATATATATATATATATATGGCAAATTAAAATCTTGAAAATAATATGTTTGCAGTCTTCATAAAAAGCCATTTCAAATGGTGCCCCACATGAATTATAAACTAAGAAAAAAAATTGTTTAGTTAAAAATTGTTATTTTCTCTTTATTTGTTACACGATTAATTTAAAAAAGATAGTGGCGTAATATCTATGGAAAACATGTGGACTAATAAGGTGAATTAATTTGCTAACTTTTAAATTTTAACGTCACATGGTTTCCAAGAAAATCGGCTTTGAAAATTAAAAAAGTTAAATGCATTATATCATTCCCAATTTTAAAAACATAGAGAATATGTGAAATTTATAATGGAATTATTTGGAATCATTCATATAATTTTCCTACAACATTTGCATGTGATCCATATTTTATTTATCATTTTAGGTTGAGCAGTATCGACAATAAGGAGAGGAACAGCAATTTTTTGCATATTTATATCTACATGTCTCAAAATATAAGAACGAAAGTGACGAAAGAAAAATTTTAAGACATTTTGTAACTAGCCCTCTCACACGGTATAGCGCATGATTTTGTACACTTTCACATAATTGGCTACACTTTCACAAGTAAATATTTTGGAGTTTCAGTTATCAGCGATATGTGTAGTTTAATATGTTTTACTACTGTACCAAATTTCAAGTCTTCATATCAAGCAGTTTCTTAGAAAAACATTAATGACGGAGATACGGGCAGATACGCCAGTAATCTTATAATATTATAAAGTTTTTTTTCTCAAGGTACAATAAAAAGAAACATGATTAGATGATGTGAAAAGTAATTACAAAATAGTTTTAGCAACATTGTGACAGGTCTGGTTGAAAGAAAATGAATAATATCATTTAAATGTAAACGCTTCATTCATCTAGAAACTAGTCTACGTATTTACAATTTCTATCAGATAATTATTACAGTATAAAGTTTATCCAAGTCCTAATGCTCCGTTTGGCTGCTAAACTGGGCCTCTAAGTTGGGCTGCTGACCTAAGATCCTAGACTGGGTAGCTAACCTGGATCCCTAGGCTAGCTTGGGTTGCTTGGTTTGGTTATACTGGCTTCTAGCCTTGACTGCTAGCCGGGGTTACCAAGCTGGACTGCTGCTCTGGGCTGCAAGCGTGATCTGAAAACATGGGTTATCAACGTAGGTTTTCAGATTGCAGCCTAGGTTGCCGGATTCGTCTGCTAGGCTATGCTACTCGTCTTGGCTCCTGGGATCAACTGTTTGCCTTAGCCTGGGCTGTTAGCCTTGGCTGCTAGGTTAGGCTGCTATGCTGGGATTTTACGCTGAGCTGCTAATTAGGCTGGGTTGTTAGGCTAAACTGCTAGGTTGAGCTGCTAGGCTAAGCTGCTAGACTGGATTGTAAGGTTTTGCTTCAGGTCTGGGCTATTACCATTGGTCGATAGCCTGGGTTGAAATTCTGAGTTTTTCATCTTGCTGCTAGCCTTGGATACTATGGTGGACTGCTAGTGTGGGCTGCTAACCTGGGTAGCTAATTACTACCCTATGTTGCTAGACCACGCTACTAGACCTGGCTCCACTATTGGGTTGGGATGCTAGCTTGGATAACTAGCCTGAAATACTAGAATTGTTTGCTAACTTATATTGCGAACATAGGCTGCTAACCTGGGGAATTAGCCTGAGTTGCTAAGCCTAGAATTCTAACCTGCGCTGTTAATTTGGGCTGATAGGCGAGGCTACAAATCTGGGCAGGTAGGCGGGCATGCCACTCGTGGCTGCTAGACTGGGCTCCTAAGCTGAACTGTTATCTCCAGCGGCTAGTATGGGCTTTTACTCTGAGCTGTTAGCCTTAGTTGCCAGTATCGTCTAATAGGTTGGGCTACTAGTCTGGGCTTTTAGCCTGGGTTGCTATGTTGTAGCATGTTTTCTTTAATGCACGACATGTGAAATAGAATCCAAGACTAAAAGTCCTAAAGCGATCACTTCTAGAAGTAATTTATAAAATAATGGGATGACGATCAGAAACATGATGGGGCAATTTCACTTTCAACGTTTAATTCACATCCAAAGTAAAAAACTCCATTTGTAAAATGCGAATTCCATAATGTATCTCTAAGCCTTGCACTTAAAAATTAGTTTAGATTGTCGACTTATAATTTTGCATATATATATATATATATATATATATATATATATATATATATATATATATACATATATATATATATATATATATATATATATATATATATATATATATACATATATATATATATATATATATATATATATATATATATATATATATATATCATCGTCGATATAATTTTTAAATCTAGAATGCTATTCAGGTTTTTTAATTACATCATAATTTTGTTTTTAAACTGCAACTACCTAAATGTGTGTATCTTACAACATAAGAATATTAATATTTAATAACATGGACCGAGAAAGAAAGTGCATTTAATTAACTTACAAATCGGATCAAATGAAAAATAAGATAAGCATAAATCCTAAAATACAGAATACAGAGTAATTATCGACTCCTTTTTAGTATTCTTGTTAAAAGAATTTAATTATAATACTTTATGATTCTCAATAGTGGAAATAATAAATTTTGGTAGGTGACAATTTATTTATTTTTAAAATACATTTCGCAGATTTTATGTAATTCGCACCAAAATTAAATTTAAACAAAGTCCGTGTACGTGTTTCAAATTAATGTTATAAGAGCGAAATATTTTTCAAATATTAATAAAATTTTAAGTGCTGTTATTTCAGTACAATAAAAATATTTGTATTTTTTTTAACCAGTTGTTCGCATCTGGGACCAACACGTTTCTCATGAGTTACTCTACGTACATCTATAAATTTCTTAATTTGCATACAACGCTAGTCACGTATGCAATGTAAATCGCGATGAGATATGATGACACGGTGTCAATTCAATTGCCCACACGACTCAATATTTTTAAAAAATTGAGCAGTCTGCACCAGTTCATAATTTGCAATACGTTTAATTTATAATTATATCCATTGTATTTCAATATTGTTTATGTGTGTGTATCGTGTATGTTAATATTGTTTTGATTTCTCAAATTCTTTATATAATGGTAATGAGCAATAAATTGAGAAATTTTTTTTTAATAATTAAGGAAATTAATCTTTAAATTTTTTAGTCTTGAATTAGATTTTTCAATTGAGGCAATTACTCAATTCGTGCGCTCTTGCCTTCCATAATTATATCCTAGATCTATGGATCATAAAAAGTTTTGTCGAATGTTAAATCCACTAAATAAAAATTATTCGGAATCCAAATCTCTTGAAAGTAATTATATCTCATATGATTAATTTCTACCAGCTCCGTATCTATTCAGTATATACAATAATAGCGCAACGCAGGAATGCGGTTTTCCAACATATCCAACCAATTTCCTTAAATGTTCTTTGCACGAGATTCATTAAGAAAATACAATGTTATTTTGTTATCGTACTTCTTGTTGTCACATATTAACGTGATAGATATTGAATAAATGTTAGTACATTTATTGAATACTAGGCTACGAACTAGGTTACAAATTTTGGTGTAACCCTTTTTTAAGTGCAATTAGTAATTTACGGTATTAAAAAAATTAATATGTAGAAACCATCATACTTTGCCGTAAGGCTTCTAGAACTGCCATTTTAGTTTTTTCTGCACTCTAACCAGTTTCATTCGTAACATTGGAATATAACCATGCATAGAACATAATATAAGATATAAGCGTTATGTTCGGGGAATGCTATTAAAATACTTATTGCCAACTTGAATCAAATGCATTTTAAACGCACCAATCATAGTACACTCTCACCCCGGTCCAAAATCATCGGTTTCAGCCTGACAGAGAGTAATGTAATCAAATATCTTTGTGTATTTTAAATAAATTTAATTTACCTTTTTTTCATAAGCCACAGACAATTATTTCATATTACTGTAATTGATGTATAACTATAACCATATGTACAACATTGAATTAAGTTACACGGAAGAACGTTAAATAAACAAAGTAACATTGTGACAGTATTGACACGATGTTATCGTAATGAGCAAACAATGTCCTTAAAATACTTTCAACACAATAAACGAGTATATTTTCATTTGTAATACGACAATACAAAGAGCAAAGTGTTCATTTGCTGTTTCCAATTCTGTGTCCAAGTCTGTATATTCTGTATCAAACTTAGTGAAATATAATGGTTAGTATGTAGAGGATACACTGGCAATGTAAAAAATTACAAATAAAAGTGGACACCGCCCAACCGTTAGTCCCTAAATTTATAATTCAATTTAAGAATTTAACATTATGTTATCAAAACGAGTGTGCAAATTTCCAGGTAAAGTGGTTTTAGTTTAAAAATAATTATAATCAAGAAGCTATAAAGATTGGGATAAAATCCTGATTTGGCTAAACCATTTATTGAGTACGTCAAAAAATATTCGAATCGCGCGAGTTGCCAATTAGCAGGAATCTTGTTTTTACGTATGTTCGGCAATAATTCTTTACAATATTGAGTGGGCCAATTTTGGTGATTCTTTTTTTACTTGAAGGAGGGTGCAATATGTGCGGTTTTATATAAATATAATGATGATTTGTTAATGCTGTTTGGAAATGAACGATGGAACTCCTTAACTATGATTATTACCATTCGTTAAGGATAAGCGTCTATAAAATGAAACCAATTTAAATTTTTATATTATAAATACGCCCTTTATGAATCCATTTAGTAATTAGTAGTATTGTAAGTAAATTAGAAGTTAAAGTTTTTAATTTACTTTATAGATTAATTTAAATTATACATTTGTTTAAGTTGGTCGACAGTGCCTGGCACCGATTTTAAAAATAAGTAACTTATTTATTGCAAATAATTACATATTTTGAGTTAATAATTTTTTTACTTTTTAGTACCTATGTCTGGTTCCGGTTTAAAATATATTTTATATTGAACCGTTTGAAATTTACTAAATGTGGTAAAAAATTTTAGTGATCTCCTAATTACCCAACTGCAGCTCACTCTTAGTTACCAAACTCGGCAGAACTGTAGCACATCAAAACTCGAATGTACGTACGGTTTCGTGCTCGTTAATATCATAGTCTACCATAGCACCCTCCATTAACGTATGCGCATTGATGCCCGACTATAGCAATACGACATTTGGTGATGGCAATACGTACTCGACGGGAGTCGTCACGTTGCCATCGATCTCTATATTATCACTGTCTTTTATTATAACTGGCTTTCTAACAAAGCCTGCGCATCATCCATTGACGTTTGGACTATCGCTGGATACTCGTTGGATCAGCTACGTAATCGCTTTACGTTGTTTTTTATTCCCTTTTTGACGCTGTCGTGCCTACCGATTTGTTCGGTCTTGGAATTTTTAGGTTTCTCTGATTCCTTTTGATACAAGCGTTCCTATGATTTGCATTTTCTTTAATTGCGAGTATATTGACGATCCATATAGTCCGATGGGCTAACTACGTAATTGTGTTGCGTCGTTTTTTTAAAATTTTTTTCGAGGCTTTCGTAGTTCTTGTCTTGCCTTGGATTGGAGTTCAAAAAGGATATTTCAAAAAGAAACAAATTTGATTCGAATATCTTAATAAAACAAACGGAAATTATTATGGAATAAGGACAGAGGACAAAATGGTTTCGAATTTACTTTCTAAATTTCTTTCTTATCCAAGTAGGTTTTTTTACTTTTAGGGGGTGTGGGTTGTTTTATTTGATAGTCTTGAGAAGAAAAAATAATATATCGCAGCATATTACTACAACATCATTTTTAAATTCAAAAACAAAGAATCCTCTGTTGCGTTGAGCCGCAGCGACTCTCAAGCACCAAACACTTGAGTGATTAATGAAACATAGAAAATTTTTTGTCTAATTTTACCATTTTAGACTTGTATGCTTTCATCTCACCTTATTATACTAATACTTTCATATTAACTTAATTCATGTTCGTCGAAAAAATTCGAGAAATAATGTGTGATATATGAATATAAGGTGTCCCCTGTGATGATCAAATTATGTTTATCAGAAGTCCACTAAAACAATACTTTTGCGCGATAGTTATACGACACCATGCATTAATTTATAATAAATGTAAAATCCTTGAAATTTTTTTTTACATTTAATTATTATCAAGGTATTTGCTATTATGTTTTTTCTATTTACTTCTAATTAGCATACCATGATTTTTATAAATGATTCAGAATGTTTTTCAACTTTTGGCTCACAATTTCTTCCTTTTACAGTGTATTTTTTCAATATTACTTAATTTTTTTCTGCGAAATAGGAATTCTTAGAATTTCTTATAGAACATATATTATATATCCGTTGTACAAAACGTAACTTTTTCTTTTATATATAGTATTAATGTTTTCAGAAAACCATTTTTTTAAAGACAATGATAATAGTATTGTAAGATTTATTTGAGAGTCACGTACTTCGAAATAAAATAGTATATTTTTAAAGCCTCTCCTTTTTGTTTTTCCTTTTGAAGAAAACGGAACATTTATTTCGCTAAAACCTTATTTTTATCACTCTCACTGAAAATATTTCGTAATTAAAATTTATTTTATAGTGCACCATATAAAATACAGAATTTCTGAACATTATTTATTGGTGTCCATTGAGATTAATATGTCCATTAGCAATTAATTGGTTTCAAATATTTTATTTATTTCATTAATTAATGACGACAGAGTATAGAGGTAGATCTCGGACCGAGTAGCCCATTGTACTCACGGTAGAAAAATCCTTTGAAAACGACGTTGACAACCGCTCAAATGGTTTTTAATGAGATCATTTCTTACAGGAATGTCACTTTTCTCTGGTCCACAAGTACCACATGATTCATATTTTTTTTATTCATCTGTATAATAATTTTCTATTCAAGTAATGAAGAGGCAAATTCGTTTAAAGTAATGATTTGTTGCAAATTAGCATAAATATTCCTAAACGAATTAGCATACAATTTTTTTGCAAAAAATATACAATATTTAAATTATTGAATATATTTGGCGTTAATTTTGTAGAAATACAGTATTCACAATTAAATGAAACTACGTGATGTAGTATTATTTCTACTTTCTTTAATTTCTTTACCACGACCTAGGTTTCGTTGTATTATTATATTTGATATTAGCAATATCTTTGCTAATATCCCACCTGAAGATGTTGTAATACAACGAAACCTAGGTCGCGGTAAAGAAATTAAAGAAAGAAAAATAATACTACATCACGTAGTTTCATTTGATTGTGAATATTTCAATTGTTATAACCTAGAATCTTGTTAAATACAAATCTTTATACTTGTAGCCATATGGTAAAAATGGAACACTTTTAGTTTCGTTACGTCCGCTCGTTTACGTAATTATCCTTCACGTCCTTGCAGTTTTTAATGTTTTAGGTCTATGTAAATGACATTTTGTGAGTATATGCTTCACGTAGAGATCCCAGTTAATATACAGCAAAAATATTAAAACACAAATTATATCATTCAGATTAATCGGAAACATTTTTTTTAAATGCCTCTGATTTGAACATCATTGGATTGATCTTTTGAATGGTTTCATTTACCATTTATAATTTTTAAACCCTGTTTGGAAGATTTTACGCCACTAAGTAGTGTAGTAGTTTCAAAAACATTAAAAAAATCTACATATTAGAATTTCATTGGAACTTTCAACTAAAGTTATTTCGTTTAAGTTGCATGAATAATTTAAGGAAACTACGAAACCACATGTTGTGCTTGTTCCGAGAGCCACTTTTTTATTAACATCAATGTAAAGTTATCCAATAATTCTGTACTTATATCGATACCATGTTATTAACTTTTTACATAGAGAATGTGACTGTTACTTTCCAACATTGTTTTCTTTGACTTGGACTTAAATTTGACATATCGCGCGTGCTTGCCTGATTAGCAATAAAGACACTATTAATTATTTAGTGACAAAAAACTCAACTGTTTTTTAAAAAAAATTGAGTACTGAATACCTAAAAAAGAAGGATCAAAATCACTATAGAACATATCTGTTTATTTGTCACAGACATTTTTTCAGTTAGGAAAAGTTTTGTATAATATATGTAAACGTCTATACAATATTTTAATTGTTTAATATATAAAGACCAAAATAAAGGTTTCCAAAACAAAAACAACCAATTGACACTATCTGGAAAAATTCAATTTGCCACAAACTCATTTACATGACAATACAAATTTAATAAACAAAATATAATCTTATTTCACGGGAATCATTTTACCGGTCTAGTATTAATACAATACACCTACTGAGGGGAGCATCCAAAAAGTAATTTTCCTGAAATATGCGAAGTCACTCTTATAAAATGTTATTCGATGAGGTTGAGAGAGCATTATAAGTATTACAAAAGGAGCTAACATTAAAATATAGAGCCACTTACACTGAATTATACATTCTATGAGCAGAGCGAGCATTCCACCCTTACGATCTTTTCTTGTGGTTATTCCTGTAACATGATTTATAAATGATTTAGATGAAAGTGTTTTTTGCTGACAGTGAACATGTATTCTTAAATGAATGAATTTTGATACCGAATTTTCATGTTTTACTTCACTTTTAAATGGTTTCTACGTATTAACTGTGATTCGATAAATCTATTTTATAATATGGTTAGAACTTTAGCATGAATCGCTGAAACAGTGTCCACATTTCAAATATTTCTGCTAATGGTACAATCCTCTTTTAATCTCCATCTCACATCGTTACTTTTTATTTATTTCCAAAAATATTGGGTAAATCTTCCTATGGAAAAGAGGTCTAAAGAAATGCGAATCTGATTCTTTGCCAAACGATATCGACAGAATGTAAAAGTACATCATTTGCTTCGCAAAATACTTTGTAAACTAATATAATTTGTTGAATATATTTGGGGTTAATTTTGAAGAAATTCATTATTCACAATTAAATGACACTACAGTGATGTAGTATTATTTGTACTTTCTTTAAATTCTTTACCACGACCTAGGTTTCATTGTATTACAACATCTTCAGGTGCGATATTAGCAAAGGATATTCTTTGCTAATATCCCACCTGAAGATGTAATAAAACGAAACCTAGGTCGTGAAATTGTTAAATTTGTTAACAATATTCTTAATGATTATATGACTCATTTATCATTAAGTAGCCTTGCGCACGAATATTGTGCAAACAAAGTTTGTACTTTTCGTTATGGAGTACAATTCTTTGCTACATTACTTTGAGGTAGCGCTAACGATTTGCTTTATTTAACTCAAATATCCATCTACGGTTTTATTTTGTAATAGAAAATTAATCATAATATACAATCTGTAAAAGTATTTATGGGACAATATAAGGAAACACAAACTTGTTTCATTTGCATGCGAAGACATATTCATTAACATAACATCTGGTAATCATACCAGATATAATGTTAATTTAATTCTTGGTAGCATAACACTCCAAAACATTCATAATGCTGACAATGTTATCTTGATTTCTGACGACCCGAGTTTCCTCCGTAACCTACCAACTCTAGTTAACTAATATGCCAGTAACGTGAGTCTTACATGGGTCAACGATAGTACGTTGTTACGTATTTTTATCTCACTATACGCATGGATATTGGCACTGAATATCAGAAAGAAACTGATAACCTTTGAGATATGTATGTATGGAAATATTTGGAAATATCCTGGTGTAACTGTATAACAAACGAAGAAATACTAAAGGATTTGGAAAGAAAATGGAGCTTCTGAAATAATTAAGTGCAGAAAGTTCATCCATTTGGCAGGTTATAAGAAACGTCGTAAATACCAACGCACCTTTTAAGGTAGTTCTTACAAAAATTAGAATAACCATGGTAGTATCCAACCTCTGATAGGAGCAGAAGTCCAAGAAAAATAACTATGAACATGTTACCTAATGTCTACATTATGTACAATATTTTCATACATTAGTTTCCGCTAGCCGTAATGATTGAAAAGCTTAATTTAAAAAAGAACACGCGGAACACATCTACGCTCTTCGCTTAAATTATTACCGCCACTTACCCACATGTTTTAAAAAGATGTAATTTATTCTTTATCCATTAATCAATGCTTATCAATACCTGTAAAAATAAAATGAACTTTATTCTATATTATTACTTTATTCTTGATCTAAAAATTTTCAGAATTACCCTAAAATTTAAAAATATTTATGATTGAGAAGGTGCCAATACGAACCACAATAATAGGTTGTATCTACACTTTTTGGTAAAGTTGAATGACAGGTTTTATTTTTATTTCAATATAAAATATTCATTTCAAATTTAACATTAATATTTATAATTGCAATAAAATGAAAAAAAAACTTGAATTCATTCATTTTACGACTTATTTTTAATTGAAATTTCAATAACCTTTTATTTAATTATGATAGTATATTCATGCTGTTTATCTTTTTTCTCATTTGATTATTTTACTTCAATTGGTCCTGCGCGATATAAAATAATTTGCTTTAGTATTTATTTAATATCACGAAAGACGATTTTCTTGGTATATATTAGTACATGATCCCGTCTTTACCTCATAATTGATCAAATTAAGTTTTTGGTGATAGGAAACAAATTCTACCCCTTACTTTCGCCTATGTCTCTATATATATTAATCCAGATATTGAACTGTATAGACATATGTTTACGTTTTTTACTTTCTAAATGCATGCATTTCTAAAAGCATGATGTGTTTGAAAATAAACGTTATTGAGGAATTACTTATGCCAGCACAACAACTTGGCAAAGCTTTAAACAACCGATGCTCTCTATCAACATAATGTATTATAATAATAGGAAACTTTTCAACAATTTTACAAGATCTCCCGAATATCTCATTAAGTAGATGAATTCAGCCTTGCTCACTTCATTTTGTAGAGGATGATAAGGTGAAATAAATGAGTGACATGCAATAGGAGTGCTAATCATTCATGATGACGTGAGCTTATATTTTTACCAGTATGTCACTGTGATTAATAATATAGCGTGATAAATTTGGATGTTGTATAAATTAACAGAAACATGACTTTTCTGCTTCGAAACAAGAAAGGTTTGAGGACAAATAAATTGTTGTGCTAATACCTTTTTTAAAATAATTAGACATTCATATTTTTATACTTTCTTTTATACCAGAGTTACTTAAAGTTTGACAAAAAATATTTTAATCGAATTTGACATCGAATAATTAATTCAATTTTGTTTTATCTATCTATTACTAAAATTAGCCATATTATTAATAGTTTTCCTATTGAAAGAGTTAACGTAAAATATTATAACAAACAATTTATTGCATAGAAGCTGAATTATTTCAAAATGATATATTCTTGTTTTATAAAATAGAACTTCATAGGCTAAACTTAGAAGTGCTACATACTAATACGAAAAAAAATATCTGTCTAATAAAATATGTTATGGTTGAAAGTTGAGAGCTGTCCATTATTGCAAGTTTTAATCACAAGTTTATTGTAATTTCTTGTTTTTTACTTTGCAATTAATTTCTTTCACGCAGTATGCTTTTAATTGTTAAGTTATTTGTTTTTTTAGTTGTTTATGCTAGTATTAATATTTGCAAGACATTATTAGCTTCTAAACTAAGCTATGTGACTCTCAGAGTAGAAGACGATTTAAACCATTTATCGTTGATGAAACATTTATTGGTACAATCTTTACCAGTTAGAGAAAAGAAAATTACCTGTCTATTAAAATCATTTATTGTCTGCTTGAGATTTAAATATTAATGTTTATGGCTTTGAACAAATTTATTTGAATTTTGAATCATTTTCATCTAAATCTAAATGCCTTCATTTTTTTCTCAAAAAGTACTGAATCTTAAATTACCTCGATGTACAACTGTATATATAAATATGGGTAAAGAACCATCTAGAAGGAAATGTTGTGAGACAGTTCTGCGAGAATATAGAGATGTAAAATTGTATAGTTTATTTTGATACCCCCCTTCAATTGTATTACCCCTTCATACTGGTATAATAAAAACTAAGTGAAAATAATTACAAAATTTGAAGATTAAAGTATAAGAGCACGATTGTAAAGTTGATTACACGAACTTAAGCATAGTTAAATAAAAAGACAAAAGTACTATGAACATTTTAACCAATAACTATAATCGTCAAAGTATCGATACTGTCACTCGCAAAGAACGCAATGATGATTCGAATATTATAGTATGTACGAAATTTGTTAAATACGCATGATCACATTATAAATTACAAAGATTTTTTTGCATTTATGATTAAGGAGTACGTGATATTTTAGACTCGTACACAATTGCCACCTTTTTTTAAACTATAACCGCATTATTAAACCAACTTCAATTTTGTGGACATGGTCAACTGAAGAGCTGTTGCGCTATTGAAAGTAAAGCTCGTAAGTATAAATATATAAGTATGTATAGAATATTCATTAAATTTATAGATTTAAAAAGAAAAAGAAAGTTTGGAGATCTAGAACTTGCAAGTTAGACAATGAATACATTTTGTCACAGTATCAACTAGGATATCGCAACTCTTGCTTATGTGAATCAAGGTCTTGTCTGAATTTACAAATATTCTCCATCATCTTCTTTATAATTTGTGTTTGTAAAGGTACATAAGCCAAAAATCTACGACGAAACTGGCCTGGAAAGCAATAGGAACCAACCAGACCTCGATAAGGCTATAAAAATTTAGCTTATAATTGCTAATGCAAATGTAGCACAAAAGGTCATTGCAGTTCCTAGTTGCGCATAAGACGATGATCTCTGATGCAATTTAAAATAGTTAGCTTCAAGGAAAGCAGGACACCTCGACAAAATTCCATAAATTCGGCACAAAATTTAAGTCAGTGCGTAGAGTTTTGTGGTGAAATATAAGTTCACTATGCCTAAGTAAAAGTAAAACTTGCTTTCACAACTGGTATCCCACATTAAAATTAATTTTCCATGACCACTATTCTTTGTCACTGTTACAATCTGTTCCACCGTTATCGTATTCCACGGAAGCTTTTTTAAATAATTTATCTGATGACTGATATGTCCATATAGTTATTTCGATAAAATTAGGACTTGTGAAGGTAAGGTGTATGGAGTTAATGTATAACTAATTTTCTTTAAATATTATACATACTCTACACCACAAATGAAAATTTTCCATAATTAATCTTTTTATGCAATAAATACGCCTCACTTTCACAAATATCATAATTTCATTGAAACGCCTGTGTAAACAGATACGCCAAATTCCAATTTCTACCTGATACCCTTCTTATATCATTTGTTTCACATATGTGACACGTATGTGAGTTGTATCACAAATGATGCGATGAGCTTTTATTGGATTACTACATTCATAAATTTGTAAATCCTTCAATTTAAATAGGATGTTATTAATTTATATAAAATATTAAAAATTTAAAATTAGAACTTAATGTATATTAATATCATTTAGTTTTAAGATGAGCTGATTAAAATTACTTATAAAAATAAAAGTAAGTAACGAATTTTTTCACAAAATTCGTGTAGTCGCAAATGTGCACAAATTAAAATCGACTAAATGTAAAGAACTAGAAAATCGTAGCTATATTAAATTATAAGAAAATCGTATAATTGAATTATAAGAAAATGGTGTAATATTCACATTATCATCCGCCTATATTGTATTTAAATCTGTCGAGTCTATAAATCATAAATTGCTTTTCTCGATATAAACATATAAAACTTTACATGCAAACATTTTTTTGGGGAATGAAATAGTAATAGATTTTTTACAGCGTACATATTTGAATTCTCGTAATAAAAAGTTGGACGCGTGGAATATCATAAAGTTTTAAATTGAAAGTATGAACAGAAATGAGTTTCAAGAACAAATAGAGCATACAAAAATCTTGAATTTAAAAGATATATGTGTGTGTATATATGAAGCAAACATGCTACGCACCCAGTGTATAAGGTGTGAGCTCGATTGCGCGATCAGTTTAAACCAAATCGTTGTATCAATTTGCATGAAATTTTGTATTTGAACATGTTTTATAAATTAATATTAACAATTTAAGATATAAATTATGAGAAATGTTATGTAAAAAATTGTAAAATTAAAAGTTAAAACTTTTCTTTTAGAATTACATGTATGTTTTCTTTTTCCATTCTTAGAATATGGGTTATTTCTCATGAAAAGGTTGAAAAACGATTTTTGCAGTAATACTTAGAAGGTTTTTATGAACTATAACAAGTTTTTTCAAGTTTGATGCTGTATTGTTCGTGAATAATAACACGGTAAGTAAAATAATATAAATTTAATGTGGACTTTAATATGGACTGACCGAACATGCATTTTCCAGACATTTTGAGTTTAAGAAAAGTTTTATGCAAAGCTCTTGCTTTGTATAAAAGTAAAATGCTTTTTATTTTTATATGAAGCAGGAGCTAAAATATAAATTGCTGTTTGTCCTCATTTTATATCGATATTATTTCAATAAATAATATTTTGTTATTTAGGTATGCGTATTCTAGTATCAATAATGCTTAATAATTGGAATGAATAATTGCAAACGTTTAATTTATTACCATAAATTATCATTTTCTTTTTTTATTACATGATTCCTTTACATTTTATAAACACTAAATTTTTATTTGGTTCAAACAACATTTTTTTTTAAATTTAAAGTATTAAATTTAAATATGTATTTTTCGCTGATTTAAATTAGATGATTATTTATAGTTGATACGAAATTATATTTGTGTTTTAATATTTAAACTTACATCTTAATAGCAGGATGTAATTCATTTAAAAAAAGAACTTATTTCATAAATACATTATTAATGTTGTTAATTTTATATATATTTTGTTTACAATTCGAAGTCAATTTCTTCCCAGTTTAACAATTATTATATTTCAATTTGAATGAATTCAAACTAGAATAAGGAAGTTTCTTATTTATATTTAACATTTTATAATTAAAGCATTAAAAGCACGTCGGTTGAATTCGATGCATCCATGCTATATAGCATCAAGTGTTTTAATATAAAAATATATACCATCCATCCCTACTTTACTGCGTTCTTAATTCATTGCATGAAAAAATGATTGCGTTAACTGTCATTCATGCTCTCCTCTGCTGAATATTTTCTGTCAAACATTTAAGAATGTATTTTTTATATTATATTAAACCTCAGTGTTTAATTTTCAGAATTTCCATTATATGTATGTTGTGCGGGGAGGATTATAAACAAAAATTAAATTATAAGAATATGCAAAAAAAAAAAATAGAGGATGTGGCAGAAAATATTCGATAAACAAATATGACTTCGTTAAGGTTTTCTTATAAAGTTACAAGAAAACCGTAACGAAGTTGTGTTTGCACGTCGAATATTTCTTTGAAATAAGATATAGTCACCTAACCACTCACTTTCTAGAAAATGTTTGTAAAATCAGGGAATTTCGTAATAAACAAAAACTGCCATCAGTGTGGATGACAGTTTGTTTATGGTTTTAATCATAGAATAAACCACCACATTTTGTTGCGTTTTCATATTAAAAAGGCACATTTTAAAAATCTCAATTATTGGCTTCATTAGGAACCTTATTTGTAATAAGTAAAATTAAATTTTATAATTGTTACCCGCCAAATGAGCATCAAAGGGGTTTCAGTATAAATCGAATTCTAATTCTTAGCATCATAATTTAGCTAAAATTTGGTTATGGTTTTTTTCAGATCTATTAAAAACGGAAAATAGCAATAAAATAAAGAAATGTCATAAAATGAAAATGAAACTTATTTCTACTCTTACGGCTAACTAATCTGTAACTAATACGGTTGAATTCGATGCATCGACGTTTATGAAAGTACATTTTGAAAAGGAGTTTTGAAACAAAATGTTGTAACTATTTTAAAACCAATCCATGAAGAGGTACGTGTATATTAAGTAAGTTTTTCCTTTACATATTCGATTCATGCTTTTTATTTATTTTCAATCATATATGGAATAAAATGCCTCTGCTATATCATCAATATGTCGCGTTTGCATATAGAATATTATTTGAAATAAGGTACAATCGCCTGACGGGTCTTGTTAGGAGATTGTACCTCTCTTTTTGCAAAATGTTTGTAAAATCAGGGAATTACGTAATACATGAAAACTATTGTTTAATTATCGCTTTAATATTAGAAGAAATTATCGTACTTCATTGCGTTTTGATGTTAAAAAAACACATTTTGATTACCCCACTTGTAGGCTTTGTCAGGAACTTTGTTACATAGTGAGGTCTGTCACACAACTATGTGTATTAAGTAAAATTAAAGTTTGTAATTGTTACCTGCCTAACTAAAACGTCTAAATATGTCTAAATATGTCCGTCACATATGTGAAACAAAATAAAAAACCTCATAAAATGAAAATGAAACTAATTTTCATTTTTACAGCTAACTAATATGTAAAAAGAAAACTAAGAATTAATTATTTTTGTCATTTTGTTTATTGCATATAATCTGTAATTTGAATCAGTCATTCATTTTTAATAACAATTTGCCATAGAAACTTGGTAATTAAGAAACTGAATTGGATCTTTTGCCTTTAAACAAGAATCAATTTCTATAAAAAAAAACTAAAAATACCATAAATTTAAAAGTACTAGAATTTTAAGGCGAGGGGAGAACAGGTACTTTTTATAATCACAAAAATCAATGAATTTTCTCTATATTCTTACTCGCACTTATAACACATAAAGTCTCCGTCTTCTCTCCGTCTTTTTATATCCTTCTTGCTTACAAGCTTGGCATTCTATGTGTTCTCTCCAGCCCTACCTTTGTTAAAGAGTGAGGTGTGGTACCTTAGTTAGTACCATACCTCACTCTTTGCTATCTTTTCTATCTATAGCTATCTTTGTTTTGGATAGGTCCAATTTTTTTGCTACTTTTTGACTTTTTCGTCGTATTATTAGTTATTTTCAGCTTCTCCCTTTTTATTTCTTTGAATCTTTTAGCCTTATCTTTAGGAGTATAAAATAAAATTTTAGTATTCCATTAGCCAAGGTGATATGAAACTTTGCGTTTTTGTTTAGATTAACAATTGCAAAATTTGGAGTCTGAGTTAGTTCTTGAAAAGGTGTTTATACAGTTAATATTTCAGAATAGTCTATAATTTTTACAACGGAATTTTTACTTCAGAACCGAATATTTTTATCCTTGGGAGGTGATTTGGTTAACATCTTTTTTGTGACCAGGATCTAAATTTTCTATTTTTTGCTCTAAAGAAGAAGTATAAATATAAATAATTTTGGCGCTATGTTAATATTGATTTGAAAGAGCATACTTTACATGCTACAGATTTTTCCAGTACCAAAATGTTTATTCAATAGTCTTAGTAAGGTCTTTCTTATTATAAGAAAAGCGGGCTTTATTAGGACAGTTTTGCGTTACAGTAAAAACATCATTAAGAAATGAAAAAGGATGAAATAGTGAAAATTTCTTGGCATTCAATGTATTGGAATTTAAGTAAAAAGTCCAATAGAATAAACATAAAAAAATTGACTATTTTCACCGGCTTTTTTAAAAAAGTTTATCGTTGATGTTATTAGAGAAGTATCGCATTACTCGGTCAATAACAAACTGAGGATTGCTGTTGAAATGGCGGTAGGGTGGGGTTACATTTTTTTATTAATGTTTTTACATATATGTCATTTTGTCTTGTACTTGCCATTGTATTCAAGCAATGGCAAGTACAAGCTTTTAAGTATGCGTATTTTTAGGGGCCAAGTTTTGTTGGGCGACAATACCTCAGAAACTTCTTATAATGCTAGCAGTCTTATCAATACCTTTCAACGAGTGTTTTGTCGAAATGGCAACGCAAAGAGCCAAAAGTGGACCTTGATTCTAGCTTAATTTCTTATCTTAGTTGTTCATTATTCATAAATAAAAAAACCTATATAAATATAAGGAAATAAAAAAATTTAGCCAGAATATAAAACAATGCCTTCATGCTAACGGCATTTAATCGTAAAGCCTTATTGACAAACTTAATACAATAAAAATCACAAACAACAATCACACGGGAGTACGTGGACCCAGATTTGCTATCGACATAATTCGAGTGCTCAATGCGAGAGCTTTACGATAGCTGATACAGTTTTTGTAGCTAGTCTTCGATTCCATTCCACAAAAAATTTTAATCGCCACAAGAAAAACGCGTTTGATATCGCGCGAAATTGGGAGAATGCCATTTCGTGACGATACACAAATATCTTATAAAATGTTCACGGATATTTGTTGATTGGGGAACTAATAGGATTATTATTTGAATATTTGTTTTTTTATTTATTCTTAAAGTACAGAAGTTTTCGGTGGCGATGACAGTATTTCATCTTGATTTCGACAGTAAATTAAAAAAAAAAATTTTCATAGCACCAAAATTACTAATCTCTTCTATCGTAAAATCTTTATGGTCCCGTATTCGAAACACGAAATTGGGAGAGTGCCATTGCGTGACGATACACAAATATCTTATAATTTTTTTACGGATATTTGTAGATTTGGGAACTAATAAGATTATTGTTTGAATATTTATGTTTTTTTTTATTTATTCTTTAACTAAAGGAGTTTTAGGTGATGATGACGGTATTTCTTCATGTATGCTACAGTAAATAAAAAATATATTTTCATAGCACCAAAATTATTAATCTCTTCTATCGTAAAATCTTTATTATAAAATCTTATCATAAATCTTTATCATAAATCTTTTTTATATTATTATCATAAAATCTCTGGTTCCATATTCGAAAGACGCAGACGGTGCCCCATTATGTTGCAACGTCCTCTGTCATTCCGTCTGTCCATTCGTCACACTGTCTATTAGTAAGAATATTCTAGAGATTCTGATCAAAACAAATTAGATACTTGTATTTCATTAATAAAAGTAGTTTCAAAATTGGAAATGGTATCTAAATTGACTTAAATTTGTTTTTCAAAGGTCTTTCCTGGATATTATATTTTTTTGCTGATTTTTTTTTCTTCGTATATGCATCACTTTACATTAAAAGCTGTGATTTACTAAACCATCTTATAAAAATTCACATCGTTTTTAAAGTTATTTTCTTATCAAATTTTTTTTTCAATTTGATAAGAAAATTATTTACCATTACATGATAGATTGTCGTTTGACTTTAATAATTTTAATATTTTAAGTTTAAATCAAAATTATTTTCACAATAAAAAATTGGAATAATCAAAAGTATTTTTTTTAGTTCATGGTGTACTTACGCTTATGAAAGATATTTTATGTCGTAAATAACAATATTATTATTTATAAATAGCTAATTGAAAACACTATCTTTATATTTATAGAAAGGTGTATGGTTGCACAAGTATAAATTGCATTTTAACAAAATGTTAGGAAAATTCTTTCCGGATATGAAAAGACAAATTTTGAGATATATTTAAAAAGAAACGAAATCATTGAATGCTATTAACAATTATGAACTACGAATTGATGTACTTTTATTAAAAGATACACTTTTACATATTTTTATACAATCACATATTTTGTGAATTATCGTAAGCCCTTCGTTAATGCATTAAATTTTATTCATTAACACTTTTGCTTCATTAATACTATTTCTTAATATTTTGGCAGTATATTTGTTACAAACTTAAATGATATATGAAAAACACTAGTATTTCAGAAATTTACCAAACATTGGTAAGTAAATTTATACATGAGATTTGATATCACTAATTTATATTATATTACCCACGTACTGGATAATATGATATAAATGAGTGGAAGAATTTGGGTAATATAATATAAATTCAGACACGTTGGGTAATATAACAAAAATTCAAAACCGCGTGGCAAGAAAACCAAACTTCAAGGAAATATCAAGGGAATGAAAATGAGAGCTGACATTTTCGTCATCAAGGAAAAGTCCTTAAATATGTAAAAAAACTAGAAAAAAGTTCAAGATCTGTCCGACTTTTACAAATGCGTAGTGCATATAATATAGTGTGTTTATCGTATATAGTGTATACATTACAACTACCTGACAAGAATAGTTGAAGTCAAAGTAATCGTAGAAATTCTTAAAAGGCAACCTACATACGCTTTGTGGGAAGTTTAAAAAGTATTGGCCAAAAAAGAATGAATATCAAGGGTCATCAAAAGTCACATGGTTATTGTTAGCTTTGGCTAAATAGATTTTTGAAACAAATACTATTTCCAAAACTAGTTTATTATTGTTTTTATTAATATATCATTCCAAACTATGATAAACATGCTACGAAAAATATTAAGGAAACCAATAATGAAGCATCATGAATAAAATTCATACTGAAATTCGTGCAGCCAACGCCGTCTATAAGCGTTTTTAGTAAATTTCATACTTAGGAATTTTGCAAAAATAAATAAAAAATTTAAAAAACCGAATAATACTGTTGATAATAGTAATAATTGTTTCGATAGATCAAATATATTCAACACATGGATATCAATAAATTTTCTTCGTTACTTATTCTCCGTATAGGCAAAGCAGACAATTTATTTATCTTTAGTCTGAACAATAAGACGCTAAATGTAGTTTATAAAGAAGTCTTGTAAATATTTCATGTATATTGTTAATTTCACTATATTAAGCTAAACAGAAAAAAAATATTTAAAATTAAAAAAAAATTTAAAGTAGAAAATAAAAAAAAAGAACAAGAAAACAGACAAATGACAAAGTTAAATATTCCCAATAACTATTCTTATTCCGAACTTTACACGAAGTCGCAAGCATAGCTACTCGAATTAAAAAACATTGTACCAGAGCAGACACTCTGGTATGCCACTGAAGTTGACTGCTTGATTACAATTGTCTTGGAGTGTATAAAATAGGTAACACTGTATATAAGTATAAATAACAATATCATGTATCAATATATCTCTTACTGTTAAGGCAGAATTCATAAGAAACGCATTCACTCGACTGTTTTTCGTTGACTTACTTTGCAAAACTGGTCTCCAAACATTTCTAACAGAGTAATATATAACCTATGTTCGTCATGAAGGTCCTTTCTAAATATTGGTGAATGAATTTTTGAAATCGGATGAGTAGTTTCGGAAATTACCTCCTACATCCAAACATACAAAATTTAGCTTTTTTATAACACATGGAAAAAGAATTTAACCGAATAATATACAACCAATGACCATTCTGAAGGTGTTTTCAAAATATTGGTGAAAGAATTTTTCAAATCGGATGAGTAGTTTTGGAGAGTACCTCCTACGTCCAAAGTCACAAAATTTTACTTTTTTATAATTTATGAAAAAAAAAAAATTTAAGGTGATAATATATAAACTATGTCCATTCTGAAGGTCCTTTCTAAATATTGGTGAAAAAGTTTTAGAAATCGGATGAGTAGTTTCGGAGATTACCTCTGACATTCAAACTTACAAACTTTTACACTTTTTATTAACGCTTTGAATTTCTGATTTTACTCCTCATAAAAACTTCATACCAGGCGCTATATATGAAAATTGATTTTTAAGGAGTAAAGTCCAATAAATATACCTATGGTCCCATACATTCATGTAATATTTTATAAGATACGTCCTGTAGTTAGATACTATTTTAGGTATATTTATTACCAACACGAAAGCTATTTTGCTCTACATTATTTCCGGGAATGATTATTATAGAAATACAAAATTTAATTAATCTGAATTTTATCGTATGTTTTTTCCAGTAGTAAATAATGTTATGATTTCAAATGTTATGACTATGAAATATAACAACATATAATTTACTATAAAAATAGGTTTTCAATTCTCTAATCATAAATTCTGAAATCGTAATCATATTTTACTTTTTCCTTTTTCAACGAATAAATATTTACGGCTTTGAAAATTTTACAATAATTAAATTTAATATCAGTTTAATTATTATCAATAATAAATTGGTATTAAATATATATGTATATATATATATATATATAGATATATATATATATATATATATATATATATATATATATATATATATATATATATATATATATATATATATATATATAACGAAATCATTACTGATTTTATTAAATATAAAAAAACGGAACTTTTTCCCTCTGTTCGTCATTTTTCTCAATATAATTTGACATATCAACATGAATTTGAGTACAGTTATAAAGTATATAGCCCTTCATAAATGTTAATACGAAACATTTAAAAATATCTTTAGGGAAATCTTTTAGGATTCAAATTGAGTTTTAATGTCTTTTAATTACGTGTGTAATGTGTGTATCGAGTAAAATGACGAGTTACGGGAACTATTTCTAGTATCCTATGTAACATAGTTTCATGTATTGCCAAAAGCATATGTAAATCTCATATTTTTAAGAAAATTAACTATGTTCTTAACCGTATATAGTAGGTATGTAGGCTATATATAAGTATTTACTAGATAATAGGAGGATGTCGGGAGAGTTGAATCCCGTTTTATTCAAACATACATAAAATTATAAATATGATTTAAAATTTGACAGCTCACAATACGACGTTTGAAAAGTTTTGTTGAATGGGTGCAATTATATAATGTCAAAAATTCCTATAGTCCACTATCTTCGCTATTATTATCTTTTTTAATCAGTTTGTGATTGAAATATCCCCAACGCAGGGGAAAGATAACCATAGTAGAAGAGAGACATAATATCTCATAAATTATTTATTTATACATATAAGATATTATGGCGCTGATTTACATAGTATTCGCCTTTATTTTCCTATATGACGTGTGCAAAACATTGGTGAATAAATGATAAATCTCTAATCGTTTAATAGAAATGTATAATCTCTTAATAAGAATATTATGAAAAGAGTCAAAGTTTATTAATGAATTAATCTCAAAACAAAATGTAAAAAAAATTATGGAAAGTTTCTATTGACCAAAAATAAAAATATAAAGAACCGTGACTTTAATTTAGCTTAGTAAAAGAGATCTATAAATAGTCTCAAATTTTTTAAAGTTACATTATAAAATCACGTATATTTTTTGAAAATCTTAGTCCTTAAGATTAGCCGCATTCATGGCGTATGCAATTTTTCCCATCTTTATTAGTCAACCCAACACATATCTAGTGCATATATCTCTTACAGAAAATACAGAGCCTTATGTATAAAACTTGTGCTCTTTGGCATACGAAACAGTACCAACGTTTATCTAAATCCAGGGCTTTTTACCACTTTCTATTATTAGAGCATTCGTGTTCAGATTTGGTTTCACTGGATTGACCACGTTTTTATAGCTTGGTGTTTCAGGGTTTTCTTTTTTTTACTTTCATTTCCTGTGTTATTTTGTTAATTTCTGTGTTTTAATCTAATTTTGCCTCAACACCTTCGTTACAACCATTCTCACACTCTGTTTCTCACCCACTATCCAGAAGAATTTCTTTTTAGTTTTTATTACATTATGATTTTTTTCATTTTTTTTAAGTTCTTTTTATTAATTTTCATTTCCGTAAGTATCCCTTAGAGCTGAATCATCTAAATTACGATTATGAATAGGTACACCTGAATACATTTTTGAAATTAAGATTATTTCTAAAACTGGTTTACTATTACAGTTCACATTAGTATGTATTTTGTTATTAATAACTTTATTTCTGGTATCTGATATATCTACAAAGCAAACATATATTTTGATTAACGCTTGCCAGTAATTTGCCTAACAATTTTTAAAGCAACCTAATTTTTTATTTTGCTTTCCGTTTGTAGCTATTTTACAAGACTTTTGACTATGTCAGATGGATGGAAGCTCTTTAACATATAATGGCAGAACTAAATGAGACCTCAAAACAATTATGTTAATATATAACGTGGGCACCTAACAAACTGGCCAACTCGGCTCATGAGAGTTAGCTTATGTGATAGCCTGTTTTTATTTTTTTCCCAATATGAGAATTAATTTTTTTATGCAGTATGAGAGCATAAGTACAGCTCTGCTTTTTGCTAGATAATACAATCTTAATCTAGAATTTTTTTCAGAAATTGTTTTTAATTTATCTAAATTTAGTGCAGGAGATCGCGCAGGATGAGTATTAACACAAAAATCAAATCGTCATCGTGTGTGTGTGTGTGTATATACATATAAATATATATATATATATATATATATATATATATATATGTATATATATATATATATGTATATATATATAATTTTGACAGTTAAACAACTTAAGTGTCGGTCACTCCTATTCATGGTCGAACATAATTTCATCATTTCTTTTGTATAAGCCTGTTTATCATTTACAGCATACCAAGAATTCCAGATGCTGATCTAAGTTTATAAAAGTAATCCCAGCCATAACAGATTTGAAAATAAAAAATGTTACGATTTCCTATACCAGAGAAATTATTTGTACTACATTAACCCATTTATGCGATACCCAGGTTGCCATTTTGCTGATAGATGAAATAAACTTGTGGAAATGCAATTGTTATTTTCAGGGTAAAGGACTGTATCAATAATTTATTTAATATTATTCCTCACACAGTTTAACTCATATTAGCTGCAAGTAATCGTAGAAATGTAAACTATATAATGTCACGAGGTCATATAAAATTTCTCTCTCCTTAACGTGTCTCATACAGGTTACTCGAGACAAGATAAAAGTATGAAATCAGCAATCCAGTGATATTTAATATTCCGTCATTACTATTTACTCACTTTTTTCAAAAATAGCGCCAAAATAGATATACGAAAATCTATCGGGAATAATAATAACTTATAATCCTTTCACAAACTCCTGGTTTATGCGACAAACTTAAATATCTAAACTCTTGCACCTCGGTAACTGTTTAAAAAAAAGGGACCTAAAGGGGTCCCTATTTTATCAGCTAATCTGTTACTTCTCATGATGACGATAAACGCATAAATAAATAGATTGGACCCTGCCAACATTCACCCCCATTATCCCTCACTGAGGTAACATGAGCATGATTCGCATTCCCACGTCTTGCGGTGGTTCATATTGTTTTTAAACTGCGATAAAGTTAATTATGTACATGGAAAATATTGTGATTCTTTAGCGTATAGAATGATAATAAAAGCCAGAAAACCTGCTTTTAGAGTTTTTGTCTCTCTGCTGTTTAATTGTTTTTAATCACGTAAAATCTATTCCAGCGATTTTGTAGAAATTCGGTATATTAAGGGTTTATACCCATGAGCAACCTACAGAATACTTTTTCTACGTATATTACAAGTTTTCCAAAAACAACCTAACTGGTGAATATCATAATATTTGCACAGCCAAAGCAGTTAATTAGCGTTTTTAGTAAACTTTATGTTCACAGATATTATAATAATAATTATATACATATATATATATATATATTATATAATTATTATTATATATATATGTATATATATTATAATTATTATATATATATATATATATATTAATTTGTCTATTGTCAACAATATTACAATAAATTTTGTTCATAAAAAATTTTCGTAAATATTTCATGTATATTTTTAATGTCTATTAATCATGAATGTAAAACTACATTTGATATGTAAGAAATAAAGTAAATAAGAAAACAAACAAAATCAGGAAAAGTAATACAAACAGAAAAAATTATAATTTTCATTATACATAATAACTTTTCTTTTTCCGCATTCCACGCAAGCAAAGTCATGGGCACAGGTGATAAATAAATATGTCTGCTCCATATATTCTTCTAATGTTTTGTTTATTACGTACTGCGGTCAGACTTAGACATTGGGTTCTGTAAATATTCAGCTTATAGTAATTATTTACTAATCCTATTTCAATTTCTAACTTAGTATTACCTATATGATTTTATCAAATAAAATTTCTTTCTTAATACACCGCACACAATATCTTAACATACATCATTATTTTCGTGTCATAAAAGCATAAGTTCAATGCACTGTGAGATATAATATTCCATAAATCTATACGTAAGAATAAAATTCAGTCATATACACTTTTCTAGTAAAGTTCTGTAAGAACTGGATTGTTCTTATATCAACATTTTTGCGGCTAACTTTTTAAATAGGTTCTTGGCCCCATACTTTGTAATGTCTTGGATGATATCTCACTTCTTTTTGAGGTGTTTCTTTAAAAATTATGGACATAGATTCGACAATATTAATCTAAACTCTTTTACGGTTTTCCTTTCCTTTTCCACGGGTTCTTCAGCATATACAATTTTGGCAATATTTAATCATATTGCCCTTTCACGATGTTAACTTTCTTGAGATTACTTTGACTGCGTTCTTTACAATTGTAAATCTGTAGTTCGTTTCAATAAAATGCTGCTTTAATCAAAGTGAAATACTTATAGAATTGTAATAAACATATAATAATTAATAAATATCGCATTAATTTGGTAAGTATAATTTATTTTTCTATGCGGATATTTATAAATTATGGACAAAAGGAATCTACTTAGTCTTATTAATATCGATACGACAAAATGCAAAAATCAATAAAGCCAACTTTAAAATTTCTTTCCCATTAGTCGTCCACACTGTCCACATGGCGTAGCGCATTTGAAATTACCTGCCCGCTTAAACTCTTGATTACGGTATACTAAAAAAAATTTCAAAAATTTTGGTTTTTTTTTACGTTTAACCGAATATCGTCCATCTGATGCTAGTTATGGGAAACTTCTTAAACCAAATAAAATATGAACGGTACTTAAGAATTTACAAATACCATTCATGTTAAGACTCGTCAATTTTAGGTGACAACTTCATCTTAATTAATTATAAGGTTTTTTTTCAGATTAACGTCGATGTACATATGTCCAAAAATTCTTTATACCAATATATAATCTAATGAACTTCTCTGCGCCAAGAAATTCATTCTTCGTTATAAAAAATCCCATTATACGAACATATATTATCAGGTGAATGCAAGTTGTAACTGTCATCCATAGATTTAATATTAGCTAAATAGGTTTGTAATTTATGTGTTACTACTTTTTAGAGGTGAATAATGTGAAAATGCTTCTGGTAGAATTTTAAAATATTTTGAATAGCATGCTTTTAAGAAAAACTTTTTTCTTTAATCTAATAGATCAAAAATATTTCCAGCTGCTTTCTTTGATGATTGTTATTGGGGCAGAGAATATTTAGTGTTGTGAGACATTCAATTATGTTTAAAATTATTAATTTTTAACAAAGATTATAAAATTAATTGACGGTATGTCCATATGACCCAAAAATTTAGAATTTCCTGTTAAAGTTTAAATCATACCACCGTTGCACATTTTGAAGCAACAAAACAGATTCATATCTTTTTTTTTTAGAGCACATACTATGTCAATGACAGTCTTACCAAGAAAATATACTGCATTAAATATTGTAATACAACCTGTATTCGATTTTCATGGGTTATTATAAAACCTATTTTTCCTAATTAGATTGTTTGACGGCTATTACTTTTTTTTATTAATTTGCTAGCCGAAATAAATCTCTTGGTTTTGTACATCGTTTTTTTTTGTTTCGTATTTTATCGTTTGTTACCGATTCACATAAGAATATAACGTAACTCTAAAAAACGTTATAAATCTTTATTTGCTCCCAAGTAGATAAGAAACCGTTTAAGTCACAAAATATTGAATATGTCACACAAAATTTAAAAATGTTTTAACATACTTCGAAGTACGTAATGTCATAAACCCCTTTAGTTACTGAAATGAAATGAAAACAGATTTATTAACGTAATAACATTTGAAACGACTCAAGTTTAGTTCACGTGTCTTTAACTTCATTTTAGTACCAAGCCTCTATAGAAAGTAACGGTTCCTCTCGACACGCAATTGATTCTTCCTCGAAATATTTACTAACGAAAAGATGAAACTTGATCAGCTGAACAGCAAAATTGTACGAAAAAATAATGAAACGTATAGTCATCAACAGCTAAAGGGAAAAATATTTAAACATTGATGAGTTTGATAAATTATGAGCAAAATAATAAAATAATAGTAAATACGTAATTTAACACAAAACTGAATTACGTAAAATTACGAAAAAAATTAATTTTAATGAAATTTGCACATTTCATTAAAATTACATTTTCTGTTGTTAGTAATGGAAAACATGACGAAAGAAATTATCTACTATTTAGTTAGCAATCATTAAAATTTATGCTCCGTTATGTTTTAGGAAATATTTTTCAACTTTTTATTTGAGATTTAAAAAATATTGAGGATTTGTAGAATTGTCAAATGCATTCTCAAATAGTAAAATGGTCGAGGCGGCTGCTTATACTAATTGTAACCTAAATTATTAAAAAAGTTTATATGGAATCCTAAATTAAAACAAGGTTTCGTTGTTATGTAAATACATGCTAAAATAATATTAAATTTTTTTTTCAATCCTGGGAAAGAAAAATAATTATAAAATATATTTGAAGCAAAAATGTCCTCAAATATTAAGAAAAATATTGTAAATATAATAAAGCTTTTTTTTAAATATTTTTTTGACATAATTTTTCCATGATAATCAAGATAATTTTTATCTTAACGCTAAGATTCTTTTGACCAAAGCAAAATAAAAAAAATTAAAGATTTATAAATAAAAGGGTTGTAAATTTTGCCAACAACTTTGTCCAACACTTTGTCCAACTTACCGCCTACAAAGGTGATTCATCTGCGTTGTGCGATATCATTCATTATGCTGACTTGATGAGATGTTCGATTTATAAATCACACTTTATCCCCTTATTCTACAATTATACAAAATACATTACGTGAAATACTAGACAACATTCAAGTGCGGTTCCCAAATTTTATAATAATTTCCACCCTAGATGTGTACACAATTCATTATTATGTTCCAAATTTAACTAAATACATTATACGGCTATGCAATGTTATTCGTAATTTTTTTTTATTTATCAGATATCCAATACAATTTACATTAATTAATAATACTTTGACAATGCCTGCAAAATCGGATAAACACAAATACGTAAATTATCTTATGTAAGCCATAATATATGGGAATATTACTCTAATATATGGGAATTAGGATGGGAATATTACTATATTATATGGGAATATTACTATAATATATGGGAATGGAATAGGATTATATACATACACAATATTTTAAATGGCAAAGCGAGTTTATTTAATTTTCTCATATTATTTATATATTCATTCAATTTTTGTAATATTATGCGTGCATGGGGCTTGTGGCTCACATTTACCCCGCCATTTTTTTCTTTTCTCTAAATGTAAATTTGTAATTCAGAACTAGTCTTTCAAAAATCAGCTTATGTATAAAAGATAGTAAAACAATAATAATTATAGAATAGAAAAACATAGTTCCAATAATGATTTGAACATAGTAAGTATACAGAGAATGTTCCAGAATTTTAGCGCTGTTTAAAATGGTATCGTCCATCGGATCGTAATACTAAATCGAACGTTACAATAATGTACTAAACCGTCCATATTATTTTAAAAATGTGTGCTCAAAAAATACTACCTAAAAATTTAGTTTCAATTCGATCTTAAAAAAACTGTATGCCATATTCGCAATTTATTTCACGATTTTCTAAAATGATAATTTGCAATCACTGGTAATTTTAAGTAAGTATCGATAACACTAAATCACAAAGTTAAATACACATCGTCGACAGTGTAGTTGTTGCAAGTCAGGTGATACACTTATTTAATATAATTCAGTTAAGTGGACAAAATCATACCTTTAATTAATAATAGTTAAATTTACATCAAAGATAAAAGTATCGTTTATTACCTTGAATGAATTATCTCACAGAACTGAGGAATTAGCTAAAACTAAAGCTAGCATTCCAAGTTTTTTAACTAACTTGGACTTACCATAACACTTTCACGGCTCATACTTAGCTTAGTTCCAACTACCTCTTTCGTTAGGTTAAGGAATGCAAACAACAAATAATCTAATAAATACATAAATTGACAGCTAAGTTTGATCCCTTTATTCTGACGGAAACTTCAGTCCATTGCCAACGGAGTTTTATTAAAATAAGTGTCGCGTAAAATGCTTTTATGTTACACTTTGTAATGGTTCTTCAGTGTCCAAATATCATATTGTTTCAAATACGCTTTATCAAATAGCAAAGCAACTAAAATTAGGCTTTAATTAACTTTAAATAAGTTTGCCTATGTAATTAATTTATAGACCTTAATAATTACTAGCTGGATTTAAATTGGTTAGGAAGATGTGTAATATCCTTTGGATGTAACAATGCTATAAGAATTAAATAGAATTATTTCTGTTATAAAGTACTCAACTGATTTTTTTAACCCTTACCTAAAAATTGAAGTGGGGGCTAAAGTTTTAAAACAAATGTGTGTCTCAATATTCTTCCTTAATATAGGGTTCTGTTAGTTAATCTGCTTCAATGTGATTGTATCTAGCATTACCAATCTAATTGTGAATCATGCTACGAAACAATATTCGTTAATTTCTAATATTACATTATCATTTACTCAGTGGTATTAATTTCTCAATTCGTTTATTTTTTTACACAAAAATGTTGTACACGTTTACATAGATAATTTCGTATCATTGTTGTCGTAATGTTATTCCAAAAGAACTTTCAAGCTCGCTCTGATTGAGAAGTAATGATTGACGCAAATTGATGTTAATCGACTTTGCTTCGGGTTTGTATGTATAATTTAGCCATATTTATTTCATTAAATAATTTGATAAAATGTTTAAAAATATGTTTTCTTTGATTTTCCTTTATAAGAATTGAACTGGAATATTTGTAATATTTTATAGAGGCTTACAGATCCCTGAACATAAGAGGAAGTGTATAGTATCCTATTTAGTTATTGACTTGAAAATTAAATTTATTTATCTATATATATATATATATATATATATATATAACATTATAAAAGCATTTATCTTAATATTCAAAGTGATTTAAAATAATCTATCGTAAACCCTAGCACTTTACAGCCCCTTACCACGTTTGGGGTGTCAATTAAATTATTTATTTTATAACATCAAGGCAGGTTTTAAAACACCTTTGAATTTTTTTTCTTTTTTATATCTGAGTGAGTGAGTGGTTCAAACATAAAATTTTAGAAATATATAAATAATCGAAAATTTTGGAAAAGTGTGTAGCAAAAATATTTTTTCTTTCGGCTGTATGATGTATAAAATTAATCAGAATTGTTTTTGATAGACTATTTTAATATAAAATATCTATTCTAAATATCTCTAAAATATCTATTTATCAAGAGATATTTTCACAACAGTTAAAATTAAAATTTTGAAAAAATCGAAATATTAAAACTTATTGAAAGATTAATTAGGGAATATATTTACACAAAAGTAAAAATTTTTTTTTAAATATTAATATTAGAAAGAACTATCATATGTTACGTACATATGAAAGTTTTTTAAAATGCGGAATAGCATCTTAGGAACCTGTATAGTGCGGGTCTGACTATAGAAAATGAAGTCGTATTTTTCAGGTTATTTTTCGATATTTATGTTTGTTCTTTTATTTAGACTGGCACAATGCTATGCCTTTCACTCTTAGAGATAATCAAATTATTGTAAATTTTCAGATCAACTTATTAACACATATGATGTTTTGAATTAAATAACAGCTGTATTAATGAACTAAACTATATAGATTCCTTAACTCGATAATAATACTATCGTATCTTAGATGTCCTTGTGGTAATTATCATACGGCTCTAACATTTCATTGAAGCACTCGAACCTCACAAATTTTAACTCAAACAAAATGGATACAGGAAATATATACTTAAACTATTACCGAATGGAATTCAGGAGATTATCTAACTATTAAAAGTTAATACAAAGCAGCTTTCTTTGACCTCATGTTAATGGTATTTAGGCCACACGAACTACTTTAATGTGCGTGACGTATTATTTAGTGGCAATAAACACTTAGGAAACAAGAACTTCCTAGCAATTAACAATTCCTTTAAATTTTGTAGTACGGTATAATTTTAATTTAATAGCATTTTAAATTATAAAATACATTTATTGTCATCGATGATATAAAAGAATTTATAATCAATTAATTAATTCGCTTAAGTTTTGGTTTCAAGTCGATAAGTACATACTGCAAAGACAGCAAAATACACATATACCATAAAAAATAAATGGGTTGTAGATATTTAGTGTTACATAAATGTACGTGCTATAATACAAATCCTATTTTAGATGAAAATAAACCTTCAGTAACCTTAGACAATCCAAAGCGGAGATTGTTTGACAAATAATTATTTATCGATTATCTGCAAAACAACGTAGGCTAGTACATCCATTGAGACTATAAGTCTCGATAAAATGATAACAACAAACAGATAAGCCTGTCATAGAACATATATTAATCGCGTGCTTACGCTTATGTTTATATGTTAGTGTCCAAAATTCAAAAATTAATAAACCCCTAACAAAATAAAAAAAGATAATAATTTTGGAAATGTATGACTAATTTCATAAAAATATATAAGGTGTATTTAAAGACTAAAATGTGGTGATTATCATGATTTAAAATCATCTGGTAAAATTTGAATTAGACTCACACGCTAATAGATCTGTTACCTACAGTTCATAACAAGAAAAAAAATTAAACAATAAATGAAATACCCTTCTGCCCTTTAATAGTTTGAAAGGTACATCTCGATAAAAGATAGATAGATAGAAAGGTATGCAAGTGGTAAAACAAATATACTTTTATGACATTTTAATAACAGTCATTTAAAAAAAGACTTCTTCTTAAAATCAAAAAGAAATATTTGATATTATTTGTTTTGTAATAAAATTAGAAAAAAATACCAAAAATAGAAAAATAATTTTAAAAGAAATCAATCGTAATAAAATTAACAAGTAAAAATTTGGTTATTTAGAGATCGGATCGATTATTTACAATAAAACAGCAAAGGAACCAATTGTAGCGAACGAATCCATTGGAATTTTCAATATATATATATAGATAAAAAAAAAAAATATATCTATATATATATATAATAAAAGGGTACTAGCATCCAATATTGAATGTAGTACATTTTGTTACCTCTATCCCGAAGTCAGCGCGGCGCTCTATTTATATCTAATTTTCATAAAATTTACAAAAATATCCAACTCGCGAATTCCTGGACTGAGAAATCATTCGCTCCACATTCAATGCAATTACACCAACTGCTAATATACGAAATAGTCAACAATATCGACTATATTTAGTCCAAGATACTACTAGATGCCACTAGATTAGAAAATTACGAAAGCTTGGCTAGATTCTAACAGTAAATCCATCTTATTCACCTGATATTTATTCACTGACTTCTTCACCTAACAATTGATTATTAACTTTATTCGCACTCTAAGTGTTCATGCGCAGAAAAAAATTCGGCAAAATGGCAAACCAGTGTCAAAGTCAAATTTATCCGTTAATGAAAACCAACTTACGATATAAAATCGACAAAAAGCCTTTCAATGCAATTACAGCCTTTCGAACTCATTCGTCATACTATTCTCACTGCAAAGTCTAATCATAAAATCCATAATTAATGCAAAGATCTTGTATCTCGTACAGACTTGCAATGCTTACAAAAATATTAAATACAATATTGAGATAAGAGGAAAAAAATACATAATCTCGATACGCACATCAATGTCAAACATATTTGAAATTCGTGAAGTTTGCAGCAGTAACGCACTTATTTTTCGAGGTGTCACATTTGTAATAAGATAGGCTTCTATCATAGTGATTGCCTGATTACGAGTCAAGTACACATACTTGATATTAAAAAATATTCAAGGTTACCTTCATCCTAAATGTATATCACACAATATATTACATTATGTAAGGACGTGATGTACACATGTTGACAAAAATTGTATATTTTGAGATACTGTAAAGGACCAAGATCATAAAGTGTTTTGAATTATTTGTTTGTAGATTATTTGTACACGATGTCTTTAAAAGATAGTCCATCGCTTTTTGCAAGCAATAGTTATTAGGGTGTTTTATCTATTTTTGCAAACAAATAATTTTAAATAAAACCAATAAAAATCATGGTTCCGTAGATCATATTTCAACTTTGATAGCTTGACTTTTTGTTACGAATAAACATGATGCAAAACGAAATCGTATAACTTAAACTTAAGTGAAGATAAATTCGATTGAAAACCTACGTAAATGTTTAATGAATAAAGTAAAGCTACAAATAATTTAACCTTAAAATTGTTTGTTCTGTGACCTTTGCGAGAAAAATATTTAAACGTTACTACTCTTTAAAAATAATATGGTTTCACGTTGGCGGGCTGTAAGTAACTGAGACTTAATATTAAACTATATACGTAATGAGGTATAAACGAATTTAATTAAAAGTTTACGTGAGATAATTTGTAAGGTGAAGTAGCAATAAATCTTACAAGTTCATTTTAGTTTCAAGAGCTATTATATCTAATTTATGTAGCAACTGTTACGTTTATTTAATTTAAAATTGTAAATTAAATGTAAATTTACAAAATTACATCTCGCCACTTTTATTTAATTCCACTGTTTAGAATTAAGATTTTATAGTCGGCCAATACTTTTTGCAAAATTACTCAGTATCTGAAACACTCAATATCTGAAATATTTTGTTCACGATTACAATTTTTTGGATTTCTTAAATATTTTTCCACATTAATATTATAACGCGTTGCAAAGATTGCGCTGCTGAATATTTATTGATTTTAGAAATATTTTGTGTTATGGATAAGTGTTTATACTTACTTCACAACTGTTAGTACTTAAATATATATACAAGGGTCATTATTTAATTTTAGGTTATTTAAATAAAATATCACGTAAAGAAACAAAATCTGTAGAGTGTTTTTCTAGGGTCATGAAAACGAACAAGATAAGAAAAAATGAAGTAAAAGCAAGCTAATTTATTACGAAAGACGCAAAAAAGTATGAGATGTACCTTCAACGTATTTTTTCTCGATTCAATTTATTTCAAAGCTTGAAACGTAAAAACAAATTAATATTCATAAAATATAGAAATGAGTTCAGCTCGAGATGAGAAAACACAATGTCGGAAATGTAGATCGTAACTGAAGATATTTTAAGTTTATTGAAAGAAACAGCTAAAAAATAGGGCAGCTTTTAAATTGGAAAAATAATGGATGCAGAAGTGTTGCTGTTCGATAAGGTGAAGATAGTACACGTCTCCGTAATCAAGTAGAAGTAGTTGCATTATTACTGATGTAATAACTGGCTAAGTGTTGTGACTTTAATGAGCTCTGTCATGTAACTTTGGTAATTCACATTTCAAAGTAAATTTTGCGATAACACAATGTTGATATAAGTAAGACTAGTGATAATCATTTAGTATTTATAGTATTTGTAAAGTGTTTTCTTTTAAAATATTAATCTCTAATAACATCATCATATCTGTTGTTACGTCTGTCACAGACTCCCAATTTCTAAATTTGCACGGTTAAATGCATGAAATTTTGGAAATAAATATTTGAATCGAGATCTCAATCAGGAAGTAAATAAGTATTAAGTTTTTAATATAACTCCAAATATTTCTAAAAATAATCACAATTTTTTGTGCACTCAGACTAGACCAATTACCGTTGGAAACTAATTTCTAAATTAAATTGAGGTTCGATTTTTCATTTTTTTTATTGTTATCCCTGTTCGTAAAATCTTAAACTTAAAAACAACATAAAACCTATTTATTTCTCTATATTTTAGAAATATGGATAAAGGATATAAAAAAATATTATTCCAAAAAATATATTATTTGAATAGGACGTTCATTTCAAACTTCGATATTTGGCGTCAAGGAATTTTGGTCAATTAAGACATAACACAACTACGAAACTCTACGGTTTGCATTTGCATTTGACCTGTTTTTTAATCAATATGGACTCTGAGAACTTTAATTCTTTTTTCATCTTTTTCCACCTTTCTAAAGAATTGAAAGGTCAACATTATTTTTAACGAAACTTCTGAATCAAACTACCTTATAAGTACATTTTTTTATAGCAAGTTAATATGGCGTAGAAAATCATAATATTTAGACCTAAGCAAATTATGGCTCACCTTGGGCCAGACCCGCAGAATGTCTGCCACAAGTTACAAATAGTGCCAGCACACCACTTGTTTATTATTGAAACAATAAAAATAGATACTATTATTATTTTTCACCGTGTAAATACATTGCTTAGTATATCTTTTATAGTCATAAAATTATCGGAATTTTTCAAAAGCTACGACCTTAGAATCATTTTAACACGTTTCTTCCAATTTACGTAAACTTCATTTTTATTTCATCAGCTTATTCGAGGAAAGAATGGTTATTTTCTATTAAATTTTCCAAAATATGCCTAGAAAAATCTTATACGATATCCCAAAAAAAATGTTTGGATATGCAGGAAGTCGATTTCTTTTAATTTTCTTGTCTTACAAACCTTGGTTTGTTTTAATTTCATTTTCATCAATGTCGTAACGCTTTAATTTAAAGATTTTTACTTAAATTCTGCTCTTTATTTACATGTATTATTAGAGCTAGTCATTACGACAATGTTGCAATTTTTCCACTTTTGTTATTTAATTTTCATGTTGGTATGAAATTTCTCAACCGTCAATATTAAAATTTGGGGATCTTCGCCCTTGATTTCATTTTCATGACTTTTGTATAAAAAAAAAACAATACAAACTAAATTAAAGTTCAGTAGCATAGCTTATTGTTTTCTAACTTTGAAGCTACTGACATTAATTTGAAATATGTAGAAATATCTAATAATCCATTTTGTGGCTCCATGTTGTTTCAGAAATTTAATTGTTCAGAAAATTACTTTTTCCACATGTAGTTCTTAGGCAAAGAAAAAAGCCTTATAAAATAACAGCAGACAAATTTTCCAATGAAAATAGTTTTAAATATTCACTTGCTAAAATTATACATAAAATATCTGTTTTATTCAAAAATATATTCGGTTTATTACAAAGTAGCCGGGGCTTCCTAAAGTCATATATCTAACAACATTGAATACAGACGATGACTAACAAAAACAAGATTTGAAACGAAAACCGTGTTCTCGCAGACGTATTCAGTGTTTAAGAGAATATTAAACAAAAAGCCAAAGGTGAGACGGAGGAAGCGAAATTGGATTACGTCAACGTAGACATGGACGCTCATGCAAACAAACACGTTTGCGATTTCTGAAAGTACTCTCGTGGCAGTTACGTCGCCTTAGTTTACGAGTTGTAAGATTTGTATTAGGAAAGATGCTTATCTTAATGTAATTTGTTATTTGAGTACAAAAAACAAAATGTACATTTTGTTTTTGTGACATGATACTGAAAAATGTTCAAGGTTGTGCTCAGCTTTTGTGAAGATGATGTACTAAGAAACTACGCTCTGTTTTATATTTTATCGTTTATTTTGGAGACGATTGAGTATTTTGATAATTATATTATACCATTTCTGTTTTTCTATGCTCATTTTCATCGGTTGAAGTTGCCAGTTTTCGTAGATTTTTTTAATAAAATTTAATTTTTATTAACTTTGTATTTTTAAATATATTTTTAAAATCAATATTCGTACTGAATATTTTTTTTAAAAAAGCTTGCCTAAAATATATAATGTTGAAATTTCAAAAATAAATCCAGCAAAAAAAGGTTTCGCTTTAAGGTTTTTTGGTATGGGCAGTTTTTTCACCAATTTTTCGTGAAAATTATGTTAGTGTAATACAGAGCTCAAGATTGGCATAAATTTAAAGTAAAATTATTTAAAATATAGTTCGAATAGTGTTGTAGGTAGATGGTTGTTCCCCGTAACCATTTTTAAATAATCGCGATGATTACATTGCAAAGGCTAGATGCGTTTGCTTATGTTGCAAGAACCGACATGTAAATTTACTTAAAAAAAAATAATATGTAATATTATTATATGGAAAATATTTATTGGATTAGTGAATTGCTGGTTAAATTTTGACGGAGAGGTGTGATCTAATAGCAAGACTTTTTAAATAAAAACTGTACAAAATTTAAGACCTTGCACAACGAGTTCCACATTACTTGCTCATACGTCCTGAGTGATAAAATTTGCAGACGGCAAAATGTTTACATTATTTATAGAGAGATATATTGTGATAGTCTCGTCAGAACAAGGGAAAATATCCGAAAAAATTGAGAATCCACGCGAGTGCGTACCAAGTAAAATCACAAATATTAGGTTCTATTTCTTGGAGCTAATGGACCAGTTCACGATTGGATTATTCTTATGAAATATTATTAAATAACAATATATGTGTTATTATTCATACTAAAACCGCACTACGAGGATTCTATTCACCTTTAAGTACTTGCAAATATTTAAGTGTTTATAGTATCTCTATTATAAATATTAATTTTTTACAATATTAGTATATCGTTTACTACATCTTGCATACGTGTAAAGAAATGGTATATTCTTAAAAAGTTGTAACATCTAACGTGACCGGTAAAACTATTTCCTGTAATTTTCTAGTTAGAGTTCACCAACTCTATATTTTATATTTTTGGTTGAGTAGTTCCAGAAATAATAATATGTAATTTAAAATTATGAAGAAAATATTTTTCAATTTCTCCTGACAAACCCTTTCAAATGATATCCCGCCTGATATATAATATGACAAAATTGTGTTACTTTTTTAATTCTTGCATGAATATCTTAAAACTGTTAACTAGTACAAATTATGTAGGTTAATAATATGTTTTACTACACCAAATTAAAGTTTATGCATCGCATGGTTTCTGGGAAAATCGACTGTGACAGACGGATAGACAGGCAGATATTTGACTTAACTTATGAGATTTCCATTTCCCAGTTTAAGGTAAGGAACCTTGCAAATGGAGAATTCCGGTATAATTCGATGTCCGTTATCCAAATGAAACTTTTAGGGGTGAGCGAAACTCGCACTCTGAGGGATCGGTTAGATATATCCACCTAAATGCACTTTTATGTATAGCATTTTGATATACATAAAAGTTTACATATATAGGGGTGCATGATATTTCTCTGATATTTTTAAGATAAATTCATCAATTAATTTTCAGATTGAAAATTCAAGTCAATATTTTAATTTATGTAATATGTTGGAATAATTTTTTTCTGCTTACTTTTTGACTCAAAGTACGTCTGAATGTACTAGTCAAGTAAAAACATTAGAATCAGTAAAATGGATGAAATTATCTTTAAGAGGTCAAGTATTTATTGTGTAGAGTTGTATTTTCACTCTTTGTATTAGATTCTACCATTTCCACTATAATTTTCGTTATAAATTGTATTGAATATACATAAATCTTCGAGGCAATAAACTGAAAATATCATTTTTATTTTTCGCCCCTTTCCATCTACACGAAGATCATCGAACTGTCAACTTTATTCAGTTGACTCGATGTGAAGTAATTCTTTGGGGAAATCTACATTAATCTTACATAAGCGCGTCTTTTTGAATACTAGTAGAGTTAAGCTAAGTGTTAATGACACCTTGATCGATATAACTGTTCAATCGTATTTGTGATGCCGTTGTATTTTTGTCACTGTATCTTTACAGTATCTTACATCACAATTACATCAGACATTAAAGTAGTAAACGAGTGCAACATATGTCTCTGTTATAGGATGATATATTACTTGAAATGATAAGATATTTCAAATCTCTTTTCAACATAAGATAACTAGAAGTTATATTCACGAAAAATATGTAATATCATTAGTGTGATTTGAGATTGACGCATAAATAATATGGTATATTCAATACCCATTTGCAATCAATACCCATATGCATTTGACCTCAACCTTCAAGAATGTTTTCCAAAATAAAAAAAATTCGTTTTTTATATGTAATTGATTGTTACGATACAATTGTGCCAAAATCCAAAATTAGTTTGTGTACAAAGTTTTTCAGAAAAAAAATGCGGTTGAAATATAGACCCACAAATATTTAGACGCCGAGGTTTTTGGTGTTTTTTTTTCCATTTTAGTACAAATTATCCCATTAAGATATCGTTGCATATGTTCATACATTTGCAATGAATTTGTTGTCCGTATTGTTAATGTTGCGCCCCATTTTTCTAGCGTGCGTGATATGATGTGAATACTAAATATGTCATTGGGAAAAAAGTCTAGCGTTGGGCACGAAAACAATTGCGTGTCCTTTCAAATTCATAGAGTAATATTTCAACCTGATTTAATTAGTAATGGTTATTTTCATTTGACAGAAAACATGTGTTTTTGTGTTGAAACTGTACATATTCAACTCTCGATATGCGGTGTATCTCCAACAAAATTCATATCACCTTAAAACCAAAAATTAATGTGTGACATACTGTATGGTTACATTTTTATATGTGTATAATAGTAAGACAATCTACATTTGTCAGCCTTTTAAATAGCTTTTAATGCATGACGCTGTCCCGACATAAACTATAAAATCATTTATCACATAATATAATAATCTCGGTAAAACAACAGGTTTATACATGTTCAAATGTTAACAGCAAAATATCCACTTGCAATTATCAAGCCGTTTGAAATTATATACAATTTTTATTAATTTTATGGATATCACTAAATTTACCAAATTTGTTAAAGTATCAATATATTAGATATTTCTTGCCTAGCTTTGAATGTTAGAGAGGAAGATGGATTACATGTTATTATGAAGCTGAATACTTTTAAATGAAGCTTAAAAATCTCAAATCTCAATTTGATTTTGAATGACCTGTCGAATGATGTAACATTCAATGAAACGCACGAAATATTGTGACACTTTTTTATTTTACATTAAATAAGTTCTTATAGAATATAAAGTGCTTCTAGGTTTTTTGGTTTCACGTTTAAATATAAGTATATTAAATATGTTGAAATTAATACTATTGTACAACTTTTATGCTATTCGAGATGAAAATTACAGTACATACTTGTATATATAATATACTTTCAGTGAAGAAAAAAAGTTAAAATAAACAAAATTAATATAAATAAAAACATGGTTTTATTAATAAACGTTCTAATACGCATTAATTTTTAATAAATGGATTCAAATTAATAAACATATTTAAATAAACTATTATAAAACGTTTCCATAAATTTCCGAAGAATCGTCAACAACTTGTCAGAATCGTCAACTTTATTCGATTTGAGTATGTGTAATATATACACGTAATATATATATACATTTCGGCTACATCTCACTTTTTTTTACCATACAGGTAATTTACATTCGAATTTCCAAGGTTGACATCCTGCCGTGACACTCCTATTTTGGTAGGGTAACAATAGAATACAATAATAATGCAATGAACGAGGCTTATTTTCAAGAATCTCTCAAAAAATTACATTTGGAAAATATATAACTTTGATCTGAATCTAAATGGCGAAGGAAATTGCAATAATGGCGCAGATTAAAATTACTCATTTATGTATTAAATTGAAATTCAAATTTATAATGAGAATATATTTTTCTAGTTTAGCTGAATGACGCATTCTTTGGCAAGTCCCTTGGGCAGATTCAGAATTTAAGACATTAGATCGCAGGGATGTTATGAAGTATGTATCCGATAATCTCTTGACAAATATTAATGTATCCTTTAAATTTTATAAATAATTTTCTCTTGTTGATTCTGCCGTAAAAACACGAAAACTTGTTCAGCCAAATGTAGGCGAAAATGGTTTATATCATAATTTAGATTGTGACTACTGATTGTAACGGTTTTGTAAAGATCTTTGTGGTCTTAGTTGTTTTCTAATTGAATTTTAAAAAGAATTCTAAAAAAATTAATTTTATTCCGACATTTCAATAAACTAATATATATTTTGATATTTCGTGTTTTTTAACATGTTTTTATTCATTTCACTTGTTTGTATGCATGTGTGTATGTATGTATGTATGCATGTATTTATGTATGTATACATGTGTGAATATAAGGGAATATTTCAATGAAATTTTCAACCATTTCCAGCGTCCGAATTATTTTAAATTTTGTTCATGTATAAAGGAACGATAACAGTACAATATTCTCATAAAATAAAAAAAAAATCTTAAAGCAAAAAGGACTAAAAAATAAGAATAGATTTATAGTTTAAAAGAAATTAAGAAAACATGCTTTTGTAGTGTCACGACCGAAAGATGAAAGAGAAAGTGCTTGAAATCAGTTGTCGTCATTTTTTATGTCTAGTTATTTATGACGGTAAACTCATTATAAAAATGTAAATCGAGAGTATCCCACGCTTTTTAATGTTCAATTATAATCGAAACGAAGTCTTGAATTTAAATTGGAGCTTCCTGTGTAAAGCAGTCATTGACGTAGACCTGCTAACATGATGGCCCTGAAAATAAAAAGTTTGATGGTCTACTAAATTGTAGTTTTTAAATAGAAAAAAATCAAAACAGATTTTATTCTCCTTCAAGAGTTCTTTTTTTGAGATACTAAATGACTACACAGAAAAATATTCATTTCGCCTTTACGTGCTCGGAAGATTGCGGTTAAAATGATCTAAACCTAACTTTAGGTCATTTTATAAAAGTTTCTAGTTTCTAGGCCTAAGAACTAAATATAACGTGAATTTCAAGGTCATAATTTATTTTGTTTAGAAGTTAGAAGCTTCTGGCAGATGACAGATGTATATAGATGATAGTAGATGAGACCATCATGATGGTATTTCTTCTGGACCCTCCGGGTACGGAAATCCTAAAAAGAAAACTTATAAACTCATTAACGTCCCAATCATTTTGTCAACCTACTAAAGTTGTTTTTCTCAGAAACTGAATTCTACATGGTGTTGGGTCTATGTGCTACAAGAATAAAAATTACACTATTATATGGAGAGAATTAAAAAAAGAAATTTACAGAAGTTTTATTTAAATCGTAATTTAAACAAATGAGAAGTCTTGTATTTTTTATGAAACTTCAATTTCTCACAATAGCTTGTAAATATTATTTCTACGGCAATCTTTGAACTAACGAGAGCAAACAAAGGGATTGAGTCTTTACGCCAGATATTCCACGTTAATCCATGAAATTCTCAGGTTCGAGAGGATCTTCGAAAAAAGTAAGGTAAAACTCGAAAAGAGCAAAAAAGACACTTTAGCAACAACATAACCATTTTCAATATCAGCTAACAGATTATTTTGATTCAATATATTGCCTATAAAATAAAAAAAAAGAAAAGTGGATTGATTATATTTTAAATATTTTTCTAAAAATTTATTATTAATTTATTTCGGTTTTATTTTAATATTTTTATTTCTTTTTAATGATACTTGATATTTTCAAAATTAATATATGCCCCTTTATGAAGACATTTTTTTTTGGTTTTTATTATGATGACAAATCGCATTTAATTTTTTGCTTTTTCCTGTCAGTCGTTGAATTTTTTGGTTTCTTGTATTCTAATAAATACTACATCTTTTAAATTATATTCTATTTTTGTTACGTTAGACACATTTCCGCTGGTCACTCTTGATATGATAATAAAACATAGTAACGTAAATAAAGCATAGTAAAGCCTGAACTTTTGAAAATAATATAAATATTTAATATAGTATATAGTGATACAGAAATATTATGTAAAAATAAAAATAAAAATCTCTGGCTTTTATATATTATTATGTAATGAAACTTTCCAACAAGAATTTTATTTGCCCTTATGAGCTTTTATTAATAATAAATTAGTCTTAAGGGTACTCTAAATATTTCTAGTAGATATCGTGTCATCTTTTTCTCAAATAGAAATTGTAGCAAAAAGTTGAGCTATTCACGATAGCTTATGTTCGAATATATTGGACAAAATGGAAATTAGAAAAAGAAAATCATTTATGGTCTTTTCTTAAAGACACAAAACCATTTTGCCAAATGTACAAACGACAATATCATTTCTAGATCAAATTTTGTATCAATAAGTGTAGATGTAAATAAAGCTTATTTAAATTATTCGGACCTTTTATTTTTCCTTACTTTTTTTTTCAGATGAAGTTTGCATAATCTGGCAGAGCTCTTGCAATAGAAAAAAAATACTGCAATAGAAAAATAAGTTCATGTCCTAATAAAGAAGTAGCAATACTCCGTTTGGCTACAACACCGTCTAATAATAATGAACTGAAATGGTAGGGATAACTAATAAACAGTTACCAACCTAATAATACATTACTTATTTTATTTTTAAACTATATTTTACTAAACTGACACAAGAAAAGTAATTAAGTAACTTTAAAACAGCTCTTATGTTGTGAAATATTAAGTCAATGCTAGATAAGCAGCTCTATTATCATTTTAATGTATTAAACATAAGGTATACAAGTTGCTTTGTGACCAGAGGCCCGGATGTAAGCTGTTAATAATAGTTTGTGTTTCAAAAAGTAAGTTATGCGAGCATGTTAACGTGGAAAATAAAAAAAATACATAGATATTTAAAATTATTTGCTTCGAGTTGTCTAGAAGGTAGGTAGGTAAAATAACGATATTTAGTTGTTCCTCTCGGATAAGTGTGAAAAAACCAAACATAATTCCTTCGTTTGATTATGAATTGCCGCTATCGTCTATGAAAAACGGTTTTACCAGACGGTTTTCCTTAAAACAATGCATTTCCATATGCACTTCAATCGTGCTCGCTTATCTATATCATGAACGTGGAAATTTTCAAAATATTAACTAATATCTAAATTTAACTAATCTCTAAATTTTCTGTCTACCTTCCTCAATACTTAAATACATGTAAAATATTAATTTAATGTGTGTAACATTTTTTTATTCATTATCTTAGACCATAACTTTTCATTCGTTTTGAATGGGTACTACATATTTATTTGAAATAATGTCATTGAGTTAGTACTCGTAGATGATTCTTAATTGAGGTTCTTAATTTTTTGTATTTTTTCCGATAAAGGATAAGTTTTTTCCGATAAAAATATTAGGGTAACAGAGGGGAAAATACTATTTTGATAGAAAGTGCTACATTTTTAACAAATTACTATGTTTTATTTGGAGACATGTTTTGATAAGGTAAGGGCTACCATCGATCGATTCATCTTAAGTATGACAAAGGACTAAATATTGCCTCAAAAATATATTCCAATAGGTAATTACCGCAAATAATTTCTTCAAGGAATATCCATTGTCTCACGAGTACAAAAATCACTTTAAAAGTAATTTAAATATGATAACTTATCCTAACTAGGATGGAGCGTTACTAAAAATAATATAACAATTCTCTTATATTAAGTAAGAATATTAAAACATAACACCATATTATTTATTTTAATAAGAGCAACGGCACAGATGAATTTGAAAAATTTGTTGACGTATAAAACTATTTATGTAGTTTTTTACAAAATTATAGTTAATTGAAATGGTCTATTTTTATAATTTAGTTAAATTAAGCTATAGAACAATAATAAATTACAAACTATATGGACATGAAAATGTTTTTTAATATTGACAGTTAACTGTTCACCGAAATGAGTATTTTTAAGAATATGATTAAAATTAGAAGTCAATATCGTGTATCGCACAAACGCCGTACAAGTAAAGAGCTCTACGCTGCGGTTTCACACTCGTAAATTTATTTTAATTATGCAGCTTTCCATATGCGGTCACTAAACAGCTCTACTCCGTTCACCCAACGATGTTCGGGGTCAGGGTCGTGCTGTATCAGCGGTAATATTCGGGATGATCAGTTAATAAATAACCAGACTTCGTTCTAGCATGCACCATTTAAGCAGCGTTCTACGACTTATGATACGTTCATCCCGAAAAATCATAGCGCGATGGTGTAATCTTTCCTTAAATATTAGCTTTCTCTCGATCGATCGTATCTTTCGAGAAATTAGCTCGAACAGGCAAATAAATAAACAAACTTTTTCGCTTTATATAAAAGGATAGAGAAGAATTAAAGCAAACTTATCTGTTTTTACATCCATAACCTGACACTATTCAAGGTTAATGTTTCCTACTTCAAAACAACGAAACCCTTATGTCTTCCTATTTTTCCCGCTTGTGTCTTCCTATTTTTCTGTCTACACATTTGTTATAACCGATTATCTCGAAAACGGTTTAACACGGGTATTTCAAATTTGGCACAGTTATAAAATATAAAAAAGATTTGTATTGCAGAAAATAACGTACTTGACTTTTATTATTTCATGTGTTGTCTGAGACACCAATTGGACGATAAATATAGGATACCAAAACAATTGATATTAGAATTTTACATGAGCATATATTGTTTAAAACGTCCACATGTATCTCAGTTGTAACTTAGAAAAAAATGTTTTCTGGCAATTTAAGCGCCCGCATATATTATACTGGAAACTCTTTTTCCTAATCTTATTTATCGTATTGTGTATTTTTTATTTTACATTTTAAGTATTCTAAAAAAATCTATTTGAAAGCTTTCGAATAGATTTTTAGCTGAAAATATATTGTTAGAAATGACAGCAAATATATGTATGCACGATATTTTTATACCTGTGAGTTATAAATGTATATTAGACAAAGTATTTCAATGGTGAAAAATAATATTACTAATAACTTTCATTGCATTTGTAGGAATTAGTGTGTACTGATTTTGTAAATTCGAATAATTTTTCGAATCCACTAAAGTGACTTGTGAGGCTCTTTAATCTTTGTTCCTTAATTTGTTTTTAACTTTTGTTACATTTGTTTTTTGTGATGAAAAAATATAACAAGATACCAAGTATCGAACCTTAGTTACGTTTTTATGAAATAACATAATTCGCGATTTCAAAAAACTGAAGTCTGATAAACATTGGGAATTAGTATATATATGGATTTGATATATTTATGTGGAATTTGTATTAATATTTGTTAAAAAAGTAAAAATTTTAAATCTTCTTTTTTTCTAAAATACAGGTTGTATTTCTATATATGCATAATGATAATTTTTGGCTCTTTGTGTACACGTCAAGTAACTATTAACTTGACGTCTTATTTTGTGTTTATGTCATTGCATTCAGACCAATCAATCAAAAGATTTTCGATAATTCATTCACATCTTATTAGGATAATCATAAAAAAGAGGCATATAGCTACTTTCCTCGAAATTATCACGCAAATGTATAGTTTACCTATGCAAATCAACAGGTAGCATTACAAGATAGATTATAAATCGCGCAACGAGGTTTTCCGCCTAGACATTGAAGAAATGGACGTGGCCAGACGAAAGTGTAGAGAGGCATAGGGCGGGTAAGTAATTGCTACAAAAATGGGACAAACGTCTGAGTGATTTTTCTATTTTTCGATGTTGTATGTATTCGATATAAACTTATAATGTTTCCTAAATTTTTTTAAAATTTAAATCTGTTGTAAAAATTTGGTCCTTGATAAGTTTAATATTAAGCTGCTTAGCAAATTTGTAGCTTTTTTATTACCTTTATACACATAACAAAATCATACAATTATCTTTCTGCACGTTGATGATATTTATGAAAATATGGTTTAGTGGAACATAAATACTGGAGCACAAAAATATGGTTTTCATAATTTTTGTGGGTTTATTTTTTCGTGTGTATATTCGTTTATTATTTCACGTTTACGTAAGTAAAGGTAAATTGATTTGTATGAAGTTTTCAGTTGTGAATTCTGTTGAATCTGAAATAATACATAAACAATTCTACATTGCAAATGATTAACTATAAAGAAGGTTTCAATGCAAAATGTACTTACATGATAAAATTTACTTTTATAAGTTATTATAACTATTGGTGTCACGTATATTACTCTAACAGTTAAGGTTATAATATTTTCTAAAGGTCCACGCAAAAGAAGTTACGGACATAGCTAGTTTTAAATAATTTTGTCTATTATTTCAAATCGACTTAATGAAAAAGGCCAATATCAAAGTCCACAATGTGCTTATCTTCATTTATAAGTTCATTTATTTGCTTCAAGAATATTTTTATTTGCCTCGTACTTGTGCACTTTTTTTAGTTTAATAAGCATGCTTTATTAATTTAATATATGCAAATTAAAAAAAATATTTTGATTTTTTTATCTTCAAGTACTTATTTTGAAAGATTTTTCCAAAATGAAGATATCTTGAATAGTTCTCAAATACAACTCCGTTGCTTTAACTAAAAAATATTTGATTACGTAAAACAGCAGATCAAGCCAAAAACAAAAGGTAGGTTTGAATCGCAAGACATTATCTTTAAATATTTATTCAGAAGCATATTTTCAAAAATTTTAAAAAGATATAATATTAAAAGAAGGAACAGGCAAAGTGATAAGCAGGAGCTAGCCATTAAGAAGACGTACTTTTTGGATTTTTGAAGACAATTTTAGTGATGCATGTGTTCAATAATTTATAATTTAATTCGTAATAAAGAGAATCTAGATTCAAGAACTCTCAAACCTACATATCGAACGATTCTCTACGTTAACCGGTTGGTTTTTTTATTAAGATTTAAAAAAAACTATACCGATAAAACGAACGAGAGACGTGAGTGAGTGTGTTTAAAATATGTAAATTCTACAAATTCTTAGAAATTTAAATCTTAATATATTATTTAGCAACACGTTTAGTTAATTCTATATCTTTTTTATTCAGTTAATTGAATACCTAACCTGACCCTCTAGTGAATTTTCTCAAATATCACTATCAAAAAAAATGTCGTAAGAACATATCAAAGTACAGGATGAAATCTAACTTTTAGTTCTATCTAAAACTCACGCACATAAAATATTTCAAAAATTATTAAATGGAAATTTTCCTCCAAATTTAACTGACATTCCCAGGGCCTCAAATTTTCCGCGTGTCGTGGCGTATCGCTCAAAGTAAATGAGATAAGTTTATGACAGATTGAATTAAACAAAATTCAACTGTTCCAAAATATAATTATCAAACCTTTTGCGATGATCCTACGTAATATTATAAAGTTGTCAGCAATGGATTATGTTCATGTCACCTATATGTAAACTTTCTTTTTGATTGTAAGAATTTAACTAAGAAAATATGACCAAAGGGACATGAATTTGTATTATAAATTTTACAAGCACCACCAAATTAAAACTTCATCGATTAATTGGTTGGTTTGTCGCTGTTATAAGTTTTCCAACAGTAAAAAGATGAAAGTGGCGAGCGTTATTTTGGACTCATCATGCTTTTCCCGTGTTCAATTGTACGAGTATGTGGCCTGGTTACGTGTATCAAATGTACAACATTTATATATCCTAGTTCCAGTCAAATAAAAAAATAACATGTTATAAGGGAGCGCTTTATCACAATTGCTTCTTTGTTCAAGTTTTGTTCCAAATTATCTAAATATTTGAATTTACCTCTTAATACTTGTATTGTGTAGCTTTACGTCAGTCGTAATATAAGTCAAAATATAATATTTAAATGTTTTTTAATTAAATTTTTAAAAGTAATGGAATACCCAGATTCATGGGTTAATTATTGCAGGGCATTTTGGTTCCTAGTACCATCGCATAACACACACAGTGGGCCACACTTCATCAAAATTAATGTTAAAAGCCAGATCTGGGTAATTTAGTTTCATATAGTACTTATCCCGTAATTAGTTAACTGGTCTGATTGAAATCCATATTTACTTTTCTAAACAAAAAGGTCTTTACGTTTTCCTAATCCCACCTGGATGAAACCACGGATATTAAAAGGGCCAGTAAAATATTTAAAGTTAAGTCATAAGTAAATTTATTTGCATTATCGGTGTATATATACAATAGCAAGGATATCTGGAAGTCTCTATTCATAATCTCATAAGATATTTAATTTTTCAGATTTTACGCCCAAACTAATAAAACAAGAAACCAACTATAAACTGCCGGAAGTTCCCATTACCTTTATAGCATCACGACGTCGAACTGAGTGGGGACTAACAAAAAGGAAGGCCAGAAATTTCAACAATATTATTTATGTGTGTGTAGTAGAAAAATATGTACCCATGAATGTTTATTTGTGACTAGGTGTGTACGAAGGTCCGCGTACACACTTATTTATAAATAGACTTATATTTAATACATTTTAGGTGATTTTGCACTATACATCGGAAAAAAAATTATTACGGCCAAGTGTAAAAACTTTTTAATTATGCAAGTGTCATAAAAATAATAAAACTAACATTTAATTATTTTCATGCCTTTATTAAACAACTACATATAACAAGAAAATGAAAAAAGTTATGTTCCAAAGAACGGAACTCATTTATCATATTGGATTATATTTATTTATTCGTTACGAACTGTGTCAAAATGTTATTTAAACAAATCGATATGTGAATATAACGACATTCAAAATGCATAATTTGGTATTTTTTTTCTCGTTTATGACTAAAAAAAATTACCATTTTCACAAACCGAAAAAAATCCGGTCAAGTGCCTTTTCCCACAAATATATACCCTTTATATTTGGTTTCACTCGAGTATGCTAAACTTATTTGAAAAACTTAAAGCCACTGCTTCTAATATCTATGATTTGTACAAAATGTTTCAATAAATTATATAAAGCAAAAGAAGAAAAATGTTTTCTCACAGCAGTGTATGTGGAACAGTTATTTACATTCGTGTATAGGCCATTTTTTCTGAGTTAGCCATTATCACTAAGCCAGTAACGACGGGTTAGTGATTACAGTACCTTAAACTATTTTGACGATGCTTGTGGAACCTCTCTTTCCTAGTCTTAGGATAGACCATATTAGATTTAACCCAGGAAGGCAGGCTGCTTCTCACTGTCAGAAGACACACAATAATCTAAATAGGTGATACACATTAATCAAATAAATAAGCCAGTAAATTAAAACTAAAAAATGATCACGAAACGCTTCTTTTGCGTTTTTCGTCATATTCTTTCACACAAGTTAGGTTATCTAATATATACATCAATATTTAACAGATTATTATTTTCGCTTTGTATGTTAAAAGAGAAAATTTCAAGTAAAATAAATTCTTACTCTTTAGATAATTTGTTGAAAATAATAGTTCCCCTAAATTTTCTTTTAAAACCTTATCATTGAAATTTGTATATATGTTAATGTTCCAAATAAGTTTAAACGAAATAACCTAACTTATTATTTATTACAATAAAAACAAAAAATCTATTCATCAAGATGATCAAAAGTAAAAATAACCTACTCCATGTATCAGTAAAAAAACTCAATTCATTTTTCAACAGAGATCATATTAACTTAAGTGATAATATATTTTACTTGATACATTTTTTTTCTATTTTTTGCAATCGACTGCTTTTCTTTATAAGGCCTTTGTTGCACATTCACCCTATAAAGCCAAATTTTTATTCGTCAAAATTCTATTCTCAGGTTCTTGTCGCAATTTCACGAAACTCTTTATTTATTGGTTAGCTGTAAACTAAAGTGAGGCACTATGAAGAAATGTCTTTTAGGCCTCTATTTATGTTAATGTTTATACAAATTTCTAAACCTCTACATCAATTAATGTTAACTATTTATTGACTTGTAGGTTACGATAATTAGTCGTAAACTGACTTCCAGAATTACATTTTAGTATTTGCTTTATTTAAATATGTAAATTTGCTCGGTATTTTGCTATTGACTATCGGTTATTATTTTTTAATAGTGTTTATTTTATTTTAATTGTTTTTTCCTTCTTTTTCCAATAAAGTTATGGTATATATATTTTTGCACAGATACATATGTAATATCTAAATCTCAACAATCGTAATAGTAAATAGATGGGTACATAAATTAATAACAGTTATTACCAGAAAATCATCCTTTCAAATACGTTACTTCATACAAATATGCATAATTGCAATGCCTTAACTTTAAACCACTTTATATCGTTAGACCTTTTCAGCTTTATATCAGCTGTTATCGCACTTCCTCACACATTAATCATACTTAACGTTCACGCATCTTATATACCAAGTGAATATGGAACATTTTTCTGTTAAACAGAAATTAATCCATAATTGAATTCCTTTGTAGCGACGAAATTTTACACAAAAGGGCTTCTTAGATCAAACGATTAATATTTTTTGACCACTCACCCTATTTAAAGGAAAAGTGTGAATGGAAAATTGTCGTTGCGTTTTAGTACTCACCACCCACATTGTGTTGAATTCTGAAGAACTATGAATGGTACATTTCAAATAATAGAGATAATTTTTCAAGTAAAATACTTTACAATTGAAATTCCTAATAATGTTTTTCATGATTTCATTACGGTAATTTCTTTTTAGTCCTATGTGAGTTTAAACCTTGATTAAGGATTTTCTTAGTTAATTTTTTGTGTAACAGACACACGAATGCTACAACTCGTGTATGCATCTGTACAAGTGTACGTGACGTGCATACACGGGTTCTTATTTATGTATGTGTAAGCGTATTTTTAGTGAGCGTGGGTTCGAATTAGTATTTTCACACTGTCGTTTCTTGCCATACCCACATTCTTTATAACCCTTTGTAAAATGTTTCTTTTTTGCTTTCACAATTTCTTGTATATGTAGATAATTGTGTTGTTAATATGAATTCAGGAATTGCAATTACTATACTCTACAGTGTAATTATAAATATTTAATCTATAAGGAGTACATTATTGATATAATTCAAAATTTTAATAATAGTTAATATTCATTAAACATTTATTACCGTGAATTGATCCAAATTTATAATATCGAAAGGAATTTCATTACACAGTAAATATTAAATGAGGGTTACATATGAAAGCATTCTAGTCAATAAGGGGAACAGTTGAGATTTATTGATCTTTAATGGAAAAATGAATGAAGTAATAAAGAAATTATACATACCTTAACAAGATCTTCCACAACATGGGTATTAAAAATCACCTACGAGAATGATATTAGAGTGAAAATGTAAGACGTTGGGTAAAAATATCAAAATAAAACATACAATTTTAACAAAAGAATAAAGAGATCAAGTTAGGTGCATTCATATTATCAATTTTATAATGATGCAATAATGGGTAATGTAAATAAAGGAAACAAGTGCACTGATACTCGGACCGTTGCAACCAAGATTATTGAGAAGGTTCTCTTAGGACTTATTAAAATTAATTATAAAATTGTAAATATGCACAATGATGTTGTTTTTTCATCGTGGCTAACCAATTTTTTATCATAAATGGTGTAAAGCCTTCGAATAAGGAAAATATTTTCCATTCTATTATTTTTTTCATAGTTTAATGCGAGCTAAGTAAGCATAAAAAGTATTAATCCTGATATTCAACGGAAAGCCATACAGTAGTGACCATATAAGGCAGTCAATTTTTCATTGAATGATACATCTGAAGCTGGGAAAACAAGGCGTAACTTATTTTAAACATATTGAGAAACATCGAATTTTTGAAGGAATTTATTTGACATTAATTTATTTAAACTTAAAAGGTAACTGGAAATAAAAGAAATCTCATTATCGAATTTCTGTAAATAACTGTAGTGCAATATGATCTCAATGCACAAAAATGCAAAACAAATATTTGTCTCCTTTAAAATATGGGTAGCAAATTTATAATTACTTGCAGAGGAATTTTCAACATGAGTTTTCTCTATAAGAAATTGAAAACTAAATTATACATTAAGTTTTACAGAAAGGAGAAATGGACACGTTTCTCACTTAAAGTAGATGCAAATATAAATATAAATCATAACGTTACATCACTTAACCAATTTATTTTTATATCACACAGCACGACCCCTTAGAAGCACGCCATTATCAAAAAAGGGACCGATTACTATCGCCGCTGTATTATGCGTGGTGACTGAGCGGTTATTATTAGCTAAAGCGTTGAAGTGGATCATAAGCAATGAAGCACAGGACATTAAACAAATTGGCTATGATTTGGCCTTTTGATAAATGCAAATCCTATGTCTAGCTTATTTAATAAAACTAACGTGAACAACTAACGTTGAAACTTCAGTTACAACCTTTATATTGTGTTCTATTCATAATTACTCAGAAATTATACTGAACATTCTAATATAACTTAAACGCAACAGTGATTCGAGGTACAATTGCAAATATCTCAAGAATAAAGTAAATGTACTAATTGACTGCAATTATATTACTACCTTTATAGAATTAAAAGTATAAAATCTCAAAGCAATCGCCAAAGCAATGTCTATTTTATTTCTGTTACAATACCAGGATTTTAGTACTTTGGTACCTATCAGGTTTGTACCATGTTGAGAGCTCCTCGTGGCATATTTCTTGTGACGATATGTTGTGTTTCATTATATATATATATATATATATACATATATATATATATACATATATATATATATATATATATATGAATTCTACTCTTTTAATTCAATTATTTACTATGATAATGATCATTACTTGCAGATGGATTTAAGTTATAAGTCGAATTTTATAACTGCATTTAAAAAAGGGCAACAACAATAAATATACCGTTAAATACTCTATTTATACAGTTCAATACTATATTCTCAATACTGTATTCAATACTATATTATATCTTACAGCTGCATCCCTGCGGCTGTAATCTCATAGTCATAGAAAATGTCTACTTCCAAAAATCGTGCGTAAAAATTACTATTTACACTCAAACCATAAAGAGTTCATTCTAAATGATCTGCCTTTAAAGTGAATACATAAAATTACACGAAAGGCCTAATATCTAAAATATAATCTGTTACAACCCCATGAAAAGTTTGTGTACCTCCATTGCAAATATTTTTAACCTGTTTTAAATTTTATTTAATGACGTATTAATTCAATCAATGTCTTCAGTCAAAATCTTGCCGTTTATTTTATTTGTGAGTTCATCTTCTCAGAAAAATGCCACCCCTCTTTTATTATTACTACCCATATTTAATATGAGACAACATGTTAAATTTTTATTGGCGGTTATTTTTTACTACGAGCACATAGTCGCTACATGATCGAATTCCTAGTTATTTATCCCAGGAACATTAGCCGTAAGAAAGGACGAGCTACGGGAAAAATTTTCAGCTTAATTTTTGCATGGACGTTCAATTTAGCATTACGATTAATATGTGAAAAAACACTCACCGTTACTCTATACACTCAAATGTTACTTAAAATCAGATTCCACGAAAATCGGTTTTTGCAAATATATAATTTTTTGTTGATTTTTTTACTTTAGAAATATTGATTAAAGAAACCTTCAGGCAATTAAAAAATCTTATTTCTTTTAAATATTAAAAAAAAATTAAAGGAAATTTCTATCACTATAAATTAGTATATAATATAAATTAGTATTTGTACTAAACACTTTATAGTCATTATGTAAATAATGTGACTGTGAATATTAACATACGTTCCTCGCAAATTATCGAAGTTTATGTAAAATATCCATTGTCTACAGTGGCGCATTATCCCCAAGACAAACTAAATAAGTGCCTAAAAAAATTAAAATAAAATTAATTGTCTAATTAAATACTCTCTAAAACTGAATAAGTAGAAATCACTAATTGATTGGGAATATTCACTTTTTAAAAGTATCCAAAGTACAATTAGTCCCTACTTAATTAGTAAAGACCAACTTTTTAAATTATGATGATCGCGGTTTAATACTTAGTTGTAACTTAGTACGCGGCCCATATTTTTTACCTAGCGTAATGCTAAATATATTTTAGTCATTGCTTCCTACGGTAACATTAGTCCGCACAGATCTCTATAGTGCACCTAACTACCCCTTCTCATCATACTTTTCCAAGGACCTGACAATTAACTAGTCCCATCTACTCCTCATTTTTAATACTCAAATAACCCTCACTTGGCTAAGTTTTCAACCCTAATTTTTCCACCATTTCCTTATTTTCCAACTTTCACTTCTGTAACTACGGCACCTAGCCTTAAAAATCGCTCCAGTATTAGTTTTAGTTAGTATAAGACGACATATTGCAACATTAATTAGACCGATGCCATTTACAAATAAATCATTGTAATATACATTTTTTCTCCACTCACTTTAAATTGTCGAAGTCCTTAAAATTAAATAAAATTTAGGGATTAATATCTGTCCTGTAAAATAACGGTAGTTTAAGTGAAAATTGTCACGTCTTGAAATAATGAATTTTTTTATAAGCCAAATATTGTTTTTTGTGGCGAATAATTAATTTTAATTTTAAATGTAATAAAATCAGTGTATTGCCTAATTAAATCATATAAATTATAATTAGATGGATATATTATTTTTATCTATATTTGTATTGGTACAATCATCATTACAATCATGGACTGATTAAATGAAAAAAACATTCATCTGACACGTAAAACAATAGCGCGGCGCGGGTTGGGAGCCAAGGCCAAGTGGCCGAGCGGGTGACATAACTTTTGATTTGTCAGTCATCGGTTACGCGCGCGTGATTGTGTTTGTTTAATTAGTTAATTACGCTTGAGTCAAGTACCCAAATAAGTGAATTGAAGAAAAACCCAAAACATGGGTATAAAAGAAAGGCTAAGGAAAAAGAAGAAAAGTTTCAAAATTAAATATAAAAATGAAACATATAGATTAAAAAGTAACGATAGAATTAAAATGTAACGATTCGGAATTTTCTAACCCAATTCACAGTGTGTCCATTACCACCTGTGATATTCCTACTATTTCTAAACAACCACAATATTTGTCTGTGACCATACTGTTTACTCCATCCTTAGGAGAAGATGTGAAGCAGTTGAAGAAGAAGTGCTGGTTATAGTGGATTGTGACTCAGTCAAGTGAGATATCAATAATGCAACGCAAGAATATATTGCATTTAATACCTTTAATAAAAAAATAACTGCAAATTTTTTATTGAGTAAGAGAATATATGACGATAAAATCTCGTTTTTTGACGAGAACAATGTTTGAGCGAAAGTTATTAAACAGAGAAAAATATCCAAGAAAATGGCTTATTTACTCGCCAAGTACAGGAAAAGTATATTGTGGACCTTCTTTATTATTTGGTGGAGAAACTCATTTTGTCAAATAAGATATTGGTTTTAATGATTGAAAGAATGCGTCGATTAGATTGGGAAGCTACGACAACTCATGGGAACATAAAACATGTGTTTTGACCTTGCAACGTAGATCTAATATTGTTGGCCGTATCGATTAAGAGCTTGCAGTTCAATATCTAGAAGAGTTGACTTATTGGCGTGAAGTTCTGAAACCAGTGGTTGCAACTGTAAAGTCTTTAGCATCACGTGGTTTATCTTTAAGGAGGCATGAGGAAAAACTTGGCTCTCTTTATAACGGAAATTATTTAATGAGGTTGGAACACATCCCAGAGTTTGATTCGTTTTTAAGTAAACATATTGCTAACTATGGAGGCAAGGGTAAGAGAAGTACCAATTATTTAAGTTCTACAATATGTGACGAATTTCTTAAATTGATGGCAAACCAAATTTTGACACAAATAAAAAATGAAATCAAGATATCAAAATATTATTCAATAATAGTGACTTCAACACCAAATATTTCCCACATTGACAAATTAACATTCGTGACCCGATATTTTGAAGCTGATGGTACGCCTGTTGAATGTTTTCTCAAGTTTTCTAAGTTGAAATTGATATAAAGGACCGCTGAAATTGATATAAAGGAATGCAATAAACATAGTAGGCATTTATAATGGATTACAGGCAAAATAAATAAAATTATGTCTCCTACCACTTTTGTTTAATCTAGTGGGCGAATGTGCCACTGAAAGGTTTCAAGAAGCTTGTTGTTTCTTTAATCTATTCAAGAAATTAATACATATTATACAGCTTCAACTCAAAGATTCCTAGGTAGTAATGAAAAAAAAACAAAAATACTCTAAAAAATCCGCCTAATATGCGCCGATCAGGTCGAGCAAATGCTTGCAAAATTTTTAAAGAGCAATTCTCCTCTATTGAGAGCAATCTTAAGCATAAACGTTTTGTTGCATGTGAACCTAAAGGCATGATATTGAAATTAGAATGACTAGAAACTGCTTTAATAACCGTGTTTTAGTGTTTTAAATGAAGCGTTTTACATTTCACATGAACTAACAAAAACGTAGTCCAAACAGTCGGTTAATATTGACATTTGTAAATTTAATCAAATGTATGAATATAATTATATATATGAATATATATATATATATATATATATATATATATATATATATATGAATATAATGTATATAAAATACATAATTTATGCACAAAGGGAAAATGTTTATAAATATGAACAAGATTCTCATTAGTTAAAGAAAACAAAAAAACATAAGAGGGATGCGGAAGAGAAAGCTCACAGCAGATGAATCTGCCGAAGAGATTTCATCTTCATTATCTGGTCGGGAAATATTGAGAGTGACAATATATCTAGTAATTATAGACAGACTTATGGCAGAACTTCAAAAGAGATGAGAAGCGTGCAATAGTTTTTACGACAAATTTTAGTTTTTAAGCAGTTTGATCAATTTAAACACTAAAAGTCAAAAACGGAGCAAGTATGTTAGTAACGATGTATTCTGGTGATTTAGGAAAGTGCTTTATGGAAGAATGTATTCATCTATATTCTTATTTAACAACAATAACCCGAGACAAAGAATTGCCTAGAATATCCAATACGATTCTACAGGTTCTAAGAAATAAAGAACTTTACACAATTTACCCAAAAATTGACATAGCCTTAAGAATGTGCTTATCGACGGCAATCAGTAAGCGTTAGCGGTACTATAATTGTCTAAAGAGAGTGCAAAATTATCTTCCTTCAACTATGAAAAATAAAAGATTAATTTCGTTAGTGATACTTGACATTGATAATTTCGCAAGATAAAAATGTAGACGAAGATATTTTTACAAATGTGTTCTTTTAATAAATAATTAAAAAATAATAAACAATCATCTGTCAATTGTTTATGATATTCACAATAACTACACATAGTTACATCTGTTTCCGGGAGGGGAAGGCACAGAGAATATGAATTTCCATGTTCTATTCCTATTGCTTTCTTTACTTTCATCACATATATCTCCCACACCTAAGAATATATTTTTATGTGTTTTTATCCCTGATATTCATTTTTCAGGGTGAGCCAGCGGTAGAAACCCGTACATGAAAACCGGAAATCCCGAAATCAATGGTACTGGCCAAGGACTCGAACCACGACCTCACGGATCGCAAGATGCGTTCTTTCCTAACAGAGTACCACGATTTTTAAGTCTAAGGATACACGTGTCCTGATTTATCTGAGCATTATATATATGTAGTTAAAATTTATAATATATGACCACTAGAGGGTTGCCGATAAGTTGCTTGCCTAAGGCGCTACAGATATTTAATCCGCCTCTAACCGTCTGTATTGTAAATTGATGATACACTAAAACTATATTTCTATTAATCCACATCCGCAATTACAATATATAGCAATTACAATATATACAATATATATTGTAATTGCTGATACACTATGTAATTATACCGTTGGGCAGCACAAACAAAAATATTTAGTTCTATATTTTTGTTCGAACAGTTGTTTATACCTTGATCACATAAATATTGGTTTATAGGGTGTGATGCAATATTCTTTATTTATAATATCAGACTTAAGTTAAAAATACGATTATATGAATGGGTAATCCAAGTAAATGGAAATGTCTTCGCACAATATGGGTGGCTGATTGTAGTCGTAGACAATAGAACATGTAATATTTAATATTTTAACGCATTCTTCCTACAAAAACGGGTCGCAAAAAATCAGAATGACTCTGACCGACTCACGTTCCTCCGAACGTCATGAGTGGAAATAGGCTACCGCAGAAAAACACTGAACAAACTCGCACTTATAGAGACGGAAGATATTTATTCGGCAGCGTGCACCTTTTAAGGTATGTATTGAGTAGATGGAAAGTTAGCCTGTAATCATCGTAGGCATGCACGTATGAGTTCGTAGCATGTGCTACAAATATGTACGTGCCTGGCTGCGAGCGTCAGCGACAATATGAATACGTGCGTTTTCCATTACATAAAAATTATTTTTTACATTTTAGTAAGATTATGTATTTTTGAAACCTATAATTAAAACGATTCATAATTAAATGAAACTGCGTGGTGTAGTATTATTTCTATTTTGTTTAAATTCTTTACAACGAAAGCCCACCTACCCACCTGAAGATTTTGGAATACACCGAAACCTAGCTCATGTTAAATAACTTAAAGAAAGTAATAATATTACATTACGTAGTTTCGTTTAATTGTGAATAATGCATTTCTACAAAATTAACTCCTAATATATTCAATGTAATTAAACTCTATAGTTATAAATAATAAAGAAAGTAACGCGGACTAAACCGAGGTATGGAAATAGAGTATTAACTAAACGAAATGATCCTGTGTGTCATTGCAAATTTTACTTTTGAGTAGAGTAAATCATAATAATACAAATGGACAACAAAATTTAATACCAATACACGCAGTTATCCCCTCATAGCAATGTTCATTTCGCTAATACACAATTTAATTCAGAATTAATTTCAAATTTTAATATGAAATATCGGAGATTTTGTCTCTGTGAATAAACTTAGTAAAGGCAGAATTCAGACCAATGATAAGAGAAAATTTAAATTAATGATGATAGACCAACGCGTGACGTTCGTTGTTTTTGGTAGGTCGATTATGAAAACATGTTTACGTCATACCTAGTTATGTATAACGTTAACGATTATAGGCAGATGTTTATAATAAAAGTGCAAATTATGTGGACAAATTTTGTTAAATTGTAGGTCTTGTCTCTAATATATTCAAGGCATCTGTTTATTAATACCAAAAGAAGTAGATTGCTGTTATACTCGTAGTTGAAGTAAACCTTTTTTGAAATTTAGGCGTTATTCATAGTTCCATTGGGTCTGCATATAAATTGTTTATATAAGCAAATTTCTCATGCGAATTTTCCTAATAATAAAAGTTTCTGTATTATGTACTATTGTCAACATTTCTTCACATAACACCAATAACTGGTTCATTATCAATAATGCAGAATTCTCCATTAACATATGGCTTGGCATGCATCAATACATTATATAGGCAATTTATAAATTTATATTTATATTTATACATACAGTAATATAGGCAATTTATACATTTATATTTATATTTATACCTACAGTAATATAGGCAATTTATACATTTATATTTATATTTATACATACAGTAATATAGGCAATTTATACACTTAGGCAAATTAATTTACAATTTTAAAGTGAAGTGTTTTTATAATGGTAAGGGTTTTCATTGTTTTATAACATTATAAGGCTATAGTATATGTACAGTTTAATAGCTCGTTTTTTGGCACTCAACTGAAAAAAATATACTTTCCGCACCGATGTACTACCAGTTCATTTCACACGAAGTCCATATTGAATAACTATATTGCTTATGAAACTTTGTCTTTTCATTAAAATTAATAAATTTCTTTAGGAAAATTTCAGAATTTTCAGGTTTTTGTCAAAATTATCTCAAAATATTAAATGTTTGCAAAAATTAATATCGTAAATAATTTAGTTAACTACTTTATTACCGAATTAAGCAATTATGCTTAATAAATCACAAACATCCCTTTTTAATCTATAGCTGAAATCTATGAATGATTTCCAATTATAATAAGCATACGTGCCTGTAATATAATCTATAGCTGAAATCCATGATTGATTTCCGCAATTTCTTCTTTGTCCACATTATCTGACAAGCCTGACTTTTATTTCTGTCCGAATTTTAAAAAAAGAAACATTTTAGTAGAAAGAAATTTTGATTAATTGAAGAAGCCAAAGCTGTAGTCAACATGTATTTTTGGGTCTCAAAGAATTATTTTTAAAAAGCAATGTAATGGTTTTAGAAATCAGACGGATAAAATGTACCAAGCTATGTGATGATTACATTTACAAATAAAAGTAATTTTGTAAACATTTGGTTTTTATTTTATATCTAGAAAGCGAACTTTTTAATCCTTACTAGAGTATCTTAGAGGGATAACAAAAATATCTTTGCAAATTATTAATTCTCACTTAATTCTCCTAGCAAAAAAGTAACTAATAAAGAAATAATAAAAAGATAATCATATTTCCGGCATCCATCTGAATTCTCGTCATGAGTCATGATTATTCCTTAATTAAAAGGAAATGCCCCAATGTGGTATCATGAAAATTTGGTTCGAAACTGACATAAAAATTTAAGGTATTCAATACTGAATAGCGTATATGCCACGAACGAACTTGCACTAAAAAAGTTTATTGATATCTAATAGGATACGACTTAGGGCGACATCAATTTGTTTTTTAGTGAAATCACCATTACCATATACCATCAATGTACCCCGCATTGATGGTATATGGTGATAGGGACTCTTCAAGAGTACCGCACACATTTGGGTGCTTATAAAAATTTAAGACTACGTAAAATTTCCTTTACAATATTTAAAACCATTAATTTTTTACAACGTGAATATATTGAATAAGTAGTAAAGATATAAGGTCTATCATTGGCGTTAAAATATGGTGTAGATTTAAAAAAATTATGTATATTATCTAAGGTAACGTCTGTAGCTCTTGGTGTTTAGCTTTTCTACAACTTTTGAATAGGCCCCTATTTTTCCCTAATTTTAGATTGAATAGTTTCTTACGCGAGGGAAGTAGTTGTTTCTTTTCCGTTTTTTTGCATTATTTTCTAAAATTATAGTAACTAAAATTACAAAAAAAATATTTTTGAGAATCTATTGTTTACCCTCTTAAACAATATATAAACAGTTTTCATATTATGAAAAAAATGGGAAATTTTGTGTCTCCGTACATTTATATTTAAATATTTGTTAATCTTAACTATTTAGTTATGTGTCAGTTTACATGTTTTATTACTACGTCAAGTAATTTTTGAGAAAAACAAATATAACTAACAGGCAGAAGTTTGATTCAATTTTCCATAGTATCCTAAACTATTTAAAATGCTATATGTTTTGATATCACATGACGAACTTGTTGAATGGTGTTTGGGACAAACGATTTATAAGCCGAATAAATTACTATCTAATTCAAATAGAGAGTAAAGATTAAATTTCTTTTCGAAATGACTATTTTCTGAGAAAAACTTCTTTTTGAAAAAGGTGGAATAGACTAGAATTTATATTTCAATTGGACGAAGGTGTTTAAAGTTTATTTTAATAAATTAGCACTCTTTGATTAAACTGACTTTTATTTCATTTGCTTTGGCATTTACATGGCCATCCGACGATAATTCAGAATGAAGAGAATTAATTAGTTTGTTTTAAATTTATAAATATTTCTTACGTTCGCTAAAAATTTTACTCACATTAGGCAAACATAATTTTTAACACTAAATGTAAGATTTCGCGTAAAATAAAAGTTCACTTTTTTAAAAATATTTACTACAAATTAAGTGACTTTTTACGGTCATATGCGCATCTGAGTTTTACAAGCGTAGTCTATTTTTTCTTTTCAACTTTCCAAATTATTTTATTAGAATCTGAGAATTTTTTGGTTTCATATTTATTATTGAAATACGATTTTATTACTTGAAATTAAATTGTTTAATAACTAAATGCGTCAATTCTAAACTATAGGATTTTACCCCAAAATTCTTATTGTAGATCGAGAACATGTATGGACATCATATTCATAATCATCATTTGCCCGTACCATTCTACGGCACGCCACCACATACGGTTTTCCTCCTTCTATATCGAACCACTTCTTGGCGATTTTTTTAAGCGATTTATCCAGTCTGTCCACCTGACTAGGGACGTACCATATTTCGCTTCGAGGTTTGTGGTTTTTACTCAAGAACTCGTCTACCACACCGGTTGTTGGTTCTTTAGCAAATATGGCCTACCCATTGCCACTTCATTTTGCTAAAATTAAGTGCTATATCGACTTTAGAGATACTCCGAACAAAGCTCTGTACATCGCTTGCTACGCAATTATGAATTTATGGATCAGACCAGAAGTGTGTGTCCATTTTTCAGGGTCTTAGGTCATTATGGGTAGACTGCAAAGGTCATACGCCTTCTTATTTAGCAGACGACGTTTAAAGATACGACGCGGTTTTCCAAATACTAGAATTATTTTGTTAGCTTCTTTGTGCAAATAAATATTTATTAGTATGATTTATGAGTTAAACATGACTTTGGTGTTATTGCCGAGGTATATTGTCATGCCGAGGCCTACTTATCAAGAAAAATCGTCTAAATTAGGCAGCATATTTGCTAACTCTTGCGGCGTGTTTCACAGAATAACGATAATATCAGAAAACCTCATAAGTGGAATGAGCTCGCTAATGAAATTGATGCTCCACTCTTAGTACAATGTATTTATGTTTTTATCTATGTTGTATCGAAACCGGCTTAGAGACTTAAATGCATGTGATTCATTCTGGTAATTTTAACTTTGAAATTATTTTCATGTATCGTTTTAATTATTGTTGGAGATAAATACATTCATGCATTGTGACTAAGAAAACATTTTTCTTGTTACATTAAATGGTATTAAAGTACCAAAAAAGGAGAATCGTCTCAAAGTTCATAAACTTGACCATTTCGATCATACTTTTCTTTTCCTGTTGACATTTCAAACTCATTCTATTTTTTTGAAAAAGTTTATTATTAAAATCTTTTTTTCTCGTAATTTGTTTTATTAATTTATATGATTTCAACAATATATTGTATTCCATAGTATAAAGGAGTGTTTCTTATCCTTAACATTGTCCGTATAGAATAACATTTCCGGGTTTTTATTAAGTTGTAGTTATATAAGGAAGTATTTTATATTTTTAAAGACAAAAAAGAAATGAATTTATTATATAGGTATTAGAGGAAGCGTCTTAAGGGCATATTACTTTAAAACATACTTAAAAATATGGTTTTATACAAACATTTTTTAATAAAAGCCCCGGCACCTCATTTAATGTCACATTTTATACAGAACCAACCTTATGACATTGCAAAATGATTTAGAACTATCTGCGTTAATCTTAGAACATAAGGTTTCTAGTCATATATGTTTTGTAATATATTCAATTCTGGGTTAGTTTTCCAATAAACTTTTGCTGTTATTTATTATCTCTTTAAGCCAAATTCAACACACGAACTTATGGCCACTTGCACGCATGCGTACACACAACACTTATGCACGCATGCACGCACGTACACACACACATGTATTCATATATATACACACACATGTATACATGTTTATATATTTAATATTTCTTCATATTTTTCGTTATTATATTACGTATCGTGTCGTAATTTTCATTATATTTTGTAAACTTATTTTCCAATTTTAAATTTTGCAAACAATATAGGTGTTAAAACTTTCAAAAGAAAATAAAACTCGCATTACACCATTTTTTATTCTTATTTTATTTCCAGAACTTGCTTTCATAAAATGAAAAAGAAATATTTTTGAAACTTCAAGCGTCGCTTTTTCAATTAATATAAAAACAAATACGTTGCATTAAAAAAATTAAGTGTTTATTTATCTTATTTAAAACTTGCTTGTAAATATTACAATAGTTAACTACTAAGATGCATGGTGGTTAGTTTGCTCTATCATGATGCAAAATTTGAAGCTTCCGAGAACAACAACTGCAACTGATAGAGGAGTAAACAGAGTTGTAACATACCTTATATTTTTGAGCTAAGGAACTCTAAAAGTTACGAATACCAAGTGTTTATTGTTTTAGACATAGTTATATACAAATCATATAAAAAAACATTACGAAATATTTTAGATATTTCAAAGCAAGAAATGAACTGTAAACCCCTTCTAAATATACTAGAAACGCTGTATTCAGGTATACTTGGTTTGACTACGATAAATATTTGCATGTAAATTCCAAGCTAGGTCTAAAATTTCTTATACTGATTAACCTTTTGCTGAAATTTAAAAATGGAAAAATTATCTTCATCCATGGGCAGAAGTCATGAGGCTAGAAAATAAAATAATTACCCGGCGATATATCTCTCATTACAATAGTCAACTTTTTAGTATTTTCTCACCACCTTTCACCGAACCGTCAGTAAATTATAGATGACAATTTAGAAAATTGTCTCATAACGACAATGAGTTCCCGACATGGAATTATGAATTTTCATTGCTGAAATGATATATGTAGCGATAAGTAATTTTTACAGACTACATTATAAATCGCGGCAGTAATGAGCAGAAACTGTTTTCCGTTTACACGTACGTAACCGATGCTGTTTCCGCCTGGTTATCTATCTGTGGAATTTCTAAGGCCTATATGCACCACACACGGTCAGCACTATCAGTCGGACTTACTAACAGCTAAAAACGTATCTTTGTTTCTCATTTATTGTCAGTTGAGTTGGAACAAGAATTTTATGACTGTAGTTTAAAAAAGAATGTTGAATTAATAACAATTCTTTCCGTTCTTGAGGACGACAAGACGTGAAGAATATCATTTTGTTTCAATAATAGCCTCAAATAAATAAATGAAAATTTATAATTTGAGAAGAGCAAATGGTAAAAAAACATCAATTTTTTTATTCTCAAATTAATGTCGTTTATTAATTTAATGGTTTTCACAAATTTAATGGTTTATTTAATTTTTTTAACCCCCGACTATACTGCAGTATGAGCAGAATCCATTAAACTCGTGAAAGTCGTCGGATAAGTCGATAAAACTTGGAATTGCTCTAAACAAAATCACTCGCACAAAAACACGGTATAAACATCACTGTCACTTAACAAACGTTTTAACCCATATTGACAAAAGTAAAGAACTTAAAAAGCCATGAAAGCATCAATCAAAATGGATTGCCTATTTTAACCTTTCCTGGAGTTATTGTGAAATGCAGGTTTACACCGTTAATTTTATTCCTTATTAACAATTCCAAATTTGTCAAAAGTAAAACATGTCCCATCGTAATCACAAAATATTTACGCATTCTGGATTCTCAATGTTCAGAAAATTAGTTGTATTTTAAATTTAGATTAATTCTCTACCTACTTGAATTTAAGAAGAAGAGGTTTTTAAAGATATTGTCACTTAAAATTTTAAATGTATTTTTACAAGGAAAAATTATGAATGGCCTGCAAAATACCGCCCAATTCTTTTCTTTTCTAAACGTTATTTATTTTATTCGATGCAAAGAAGCTTGCCATAAAATATAATTTAAGCTAATATTTAAACAAAAATTGAAATTTTCACTCAATTCAGTCCCCGAATAATAATTCTTGACTTTGTATTTAAATAAGTGCTCAGATTGCGTAAAAAGTTGTATTCATTCAGAGGGCGCCTTACTTATAATTTCATAAGGTGCTTTAAATTCGTATCGCCTTTACCTAAATAACTGCGGCATAGAAATAATTTCGTGTACTTTTGCATTGAAGACATTTCCATAGAAATACTGCTATCCCGAAGAATTATTTACAAATGCAAAATCAATATAATCGCTAATGTGTCTGAAAATAAAATGTTCGAGAAAAAAATATTGATATATATGCAATTATAATCACATGAATTTTTTATTTATCCAAGGAAAATAAAAAGGAATATCTTTTACAAAAACCCAAAATGACCGCGGCAATTTTATTTTTACAGAAATAATTGCGATTTTTGCTGATGAAAAGGGGACATATTATTAAAAATTGCATTATTACTTATTATCGAAACAAATAAATATAATTAATGTTACAATCTGCCCATGTCTAAATGTAAATAACACGATATTTATTAATGTAATCACCAAAAAAATTAATAGAGAAGTTAGAAATAAAAAAAGATAGAATTTTACAAATAACATTTTTAGCTTCCACCGCTTTCTCAAACTTTTCACCACTACAATAATCCAAAAGCAAGGGAATTTCTTTTATCAAGATTCAGACTAAGATTTTCAAATTGGATTAGATTATTGTAGAAATATAGGTTGGCGCAACGGGATGGGTCATATTTCAGCAGCCATTTTCAAAAATAGGTTTTATTTTATATTTCGGACACAACTCCATTTACATGAAAAACCTGTCAAGCAAGAGTGAAACTCCCCCTATCATCCCGTTTAAGTAATTAAAGCCGAATTTTACTTCAACATCTTACGTTAACGAATTTTGAGCAAATGTGTGAAGCAAACGCTATTTGAATTGCAAAATATTAAGAGATGGATTTTGTATAATGACAAAGTACCATCGAAAACATTACTTATTAAGAGTAATTTTGTGATAAGTTAGACTATTTAACGATTGACTATCCACTTTGTCCCTCAAATCTGACTTAATTTGTATTATATTAATTTACAAAATGTAATGCAAGTCACTATCTTTAGGATATTGTTGTAATTTTAGGGGAGTCTCCCTAAGCCTTTTATTAAAAGAAAACATGTAACTTTTACTTCAATTGACGGGAAAAACATTGGAGTAAATTAATTTAATACAGAATAGCGACCAGATTATTGGATCAATATATTTGGTTCAATAATATACTACATGAATTAATTACACGGACTTCTTACCCATGCTTCAAATATATTCACTGTCGTACACTGAGAGCTAGATAAGCTAAGAAGATCAAGTCCATTAAGTCACAGGAAAAAAATTGTCTCTACAGATGTGATAATATAATATTGTTTTATATCTTGGTCTCTATTTAAATTAACTGTGATGTCAATGCGTGATATATGTTAGTTTTTCTCATAAGCACCAGTGAGTACGGTCTGGAGAAAACAGCGTACCCACACGAAAATAGATCATTGGTCGAAAAATAATTTTAATAAATAATTTATTGAAAACTGCTTTCAAGTAGCGGTATAATTACCACTAACGTTTAATGTAAACAATTAAGCAAGATCATCACATATGTAATATTTATCGTAAATTCATGGTTATATTCAAATACAGTAAGCAATATAGCAAGCTCACAGCTAAAATTTTAGCTCATTTTTGAAACTTACCAATTATATAAACTCCCAATGATCTGAAATAACGTCACATTATATACTAAAGTATGTTTCATGATGGCGTATTCAGACAGATTCCTTGTTGGATATCATGAAAAATTTTGTTAATTAATTGTTAAATGGAAACTATCAGAAATATTTCGACGTATCTGATATGCCATTCAGTACATATAAGTTTCATATTAGGTGTATTTTATATTAGGTGTATCCTTCACTACATAACCTTGAATCTGAGGGAGTTTTCCAAGTTCCTAGTGTGATTTAAAATTGCCCATGACATTCGTTTTCGCTAATAATGTGTTTTCGTTAACTTCTACACAAAAATGCCTTCCTATAGTCAGTGCAATAAAAACCAATAAGCAATGCCGTCTAATAGTTTTAAGGGGGCATAATGCAATATATTCTCCATGATGCTCTAAGTTAAAGCGGCGGTATGAACTATGTTTCAGCGGCCATTTTAGAAATTGGTTTTGTTAAATATTTCGTAGACAGATTTACGACAATGACGGTTATCCTATTTTGTAAAATATAAAATTAGCTAACAGTTTCATATAACTTTTATATAAAATTAATATTTTCTCAATTAGTGCATTTCTTTATCTTTAGCCCATTTATTTACCTTCATTAGTAAGTTTCTACAAAACTTGTAACAACCTTTACTTCATAAAAATTACCGTTAATTACATATTTAGCAAAATTTTGAATTAAAAAACTTGAGTGCTTTTATTCCAAACATATCGATTTCGGAGAAAAACAATTACGTAAAATTATTAGATAATTTTCAAAAATATTGAATTAAAGAAAATATTTTGCATTAAACTCGCAAATAATTTTAGGCATTTTAATGTTCCGCAACTCAAAAAGAAAAAAAGGTATCTTTTTTCTTACGGAATAAATCCCATTCTATTTTCATCTTTCAATTTTTCTATCCAGGCCCCTTTTTTCTGGGACGGTTGAAAGTATCAAATTGAAATTAATATCAAATACTTAGGTCCACAGTCTCTTGGAGCTTTAAAGAAATGAAGCTTCTAAATGTACGCAATCAAAATAAACCATAAAAGTACAGCTCTTTGTGCCATATTTTTTGACACTCACAAATAAATCAAAATCCATAGGATAATTCTCGTTGACCTAGAATCAGCACAAGTAAAGGTAAATAATAAAAAATTGTTGATTTGGAGTTATATCATATAAAAATATATTTATTTTGTAAATATAAGTCTGTGAAGGATATAATAGACATTATTATCCCTTTAAAAATACAACTAAGATGCCCATCTTGGTTTTTTGGTTAGGTTTAACTGTTGTTTTTGATTTTTGTTTTTAAAAAATTGTACTTATTTGATATTCAGGATAACTCAAGATACTGAGTTACTCGTCAAAGACCTACACAAATCCTGATAAAATGTTTGGCGGTTTGTAAAAGATATTCCTTTTATTTTCGTTGGGATAAATATTAAATTCATGTGATATAATCACACAAATTGAATATTGCATATATTTTAAAATTTTTTTCTCTAACATTTTATTTCTAGACACAGTAACGCTCATATTTATTTTGCATTTGTAAATAATTCTTCGGAATAGCAGTACTTCTGTGAAAACGTATTCAATGCATAAATACACGGAATTATTTCTATCCCAGAGCTATTTACGCAAAAACGGTATGAATTTAAAACACCTTATGAAATTATAAATAAGACGCCCTCTGAATGAATATAACTTTTTAAGCAATCTGAGGACTTATTTAAATACAAAGTCGGGAATAATTATTCACGGACTGAATAGGGTGAAAATTTTAATTTTTATTTAAATATTAGCTTAAGTTATATCTTGTAGCAAGCCTCTCTGCGTTGAATAAAATAAATAAAGCTTAGAAAAGAAAAGAATTGGGCCGTATTTTGTCGGCTACTTGTAATTTTTCCTCTTAAAAATATACATAAAATTTAAAGTGATAATATCTTTAAAAACTTCATTTTCTTAAATAAAAGTAGGTAGAGAATTGATTCTGAATTCAGTACGGAATATTAATTAGTATGGTTGCTAATGAGTATTCACTCGCATTACTGTACTGAGTACTAATTAGGATAAGAGAGCTTATCAATTCCCTAACAAAATATTATTACTTTGAACCGGAATAAAGCTAGAAGCTAGCAACAGCAGGCTTGACTTGAGAAAATTAAAATGTAGATTGAATAAAAATTAAAATAAACTAAGCCAGAAGATTCAGTTATTTACTATGAGGAAGGTACAACTAATTTCCTGAACACTGAGCAAAGAGAATCCAATCTGCCTAAATATTTCACGATAACGATGGAATTTGTTTTTCTTTTGATGAATTTAAAATTGTTCTAATCTAAATAAATAATATTTCCACAAAAGGTTTCATAGCTTTTTAAATTCATCACTTTTATCAATATGGGTTAAAACGATAACTAAGTGACAGTGATATTTGTACCGTGTTTTTGTGCGAGTGATTTTGTTCACAGTACTTCCAAGTTTTATTGGACTTTTTCGACAATCTTTATAAGTTTCATGGATTCTGCTCATATTATGGTCAGGAATCAAAAAGATAAATAAATCATAGAATTTGTAAAAGCTTTTAAATAAGTAGACGACATTAAATTGAGATTTAATAAAAATAACGTTTTTTAGCACATCTCAAATTTAAATTTAAATTTATTATTCCATTTAAAGTGGTTGTTGATTCGAAATAATTTTCGTCACGTCTTTCGGTTCCCAAGAACGGAAAGAAATTTTTTAATTCGAAATGTTTTTTTTAAATTACAGTCATTAAATTCATTTTACTATAATAAATGACTTAGAAATTACTACACCTTAGACCGGCGACCAGGCGGACACATCGTCGGTTCCGTACGTACATACGGAATACAGTTCCGGTTCATTGCTGCCGCGGTCTATAATGTCTGTAAAAATTACTTATCGCCACATATTTCATATCAGCAATGAAAATTCATAAATTCCATGTAGAGGACTCATTGTTGCCATCAGAGCATTACCTACTGTAACGATACTCAATCATCGTCCATAATTTACTTGCGGTTCGGTTTAAGATAGTGAGAAAGTATCAAATACTAGAATATTGTAATGAGAGCTATATCGTCCAGTTAGTATTTTATTTTCTAGCCTCAAAGTTTTCTAGACTTCTGTCAACGGTTGAAAATAATTTTTCCATTTCTAAATTTCAGCCCAACGTTACTGAATACAAGAAATTTGAGACAGAGCTTGGAATTTATGTGAAAATATTTGTCATAGTGAAACCAAGTATACCTCAATACAGCGTGCATTCTGGATTTGAAATATTTAAACTATTTTGTAACGGTGTTTTTATTTTCTTTGTATATAATTATATATAAAACAATAAACCGTAACCGTTCGTAATTTTTAGAGTACCTTAGCTCAAAAATAATGTAAGGTTATAACATCACTCTCGTGTTCACTCCTCTATCTGTCGCAGTCGTTTTTCTAGGAAGCTTAAAATTTTGCACAATGATAGAGGAAACTAACCACCATGCATCTCAATAGTTAACTACTGCTATATTTACAAGCATTTTTACATTAGTTGAAAAAGCGACGTCTGAAGCGACCGTGCGCGCATACATGCGTGCGTCCGTAAGTGCATACGTGCGTGTGTGCGTGCGTATGTGAATGCGTGCATGCGTGCGTGCGTGGGTTGAATTTTACTTAAGGAGATGGTAAGCAACCGAAAACGGTTATTGGAAACTTAGCTCAGAATTCAATACCTTTTATATAAATATATGACAAGAAACCTTATGCTCTAATATTAACGCAGATAATTCTAAATAATTCTCAACGGCACAAAGTGGGTCCTGCATAAAATATGATCTTAAATTTGGCGAAAGCGCCTTTATTTAATACACAAAATTTTTGTATAAAACCATATTTTTAAGGAATGTTTGATATTGAATATATTTGGCGTTAATTTTGTAGAAATCTATTATTCACAATTAAATGAAACTACGTGATGTAGTATTATTTCCACTTTCTTTAATTTCTTTACCACGACCTAGGTTTCGTTGTATTACAATATCTTAAGCAAAGATCTTTGCTAATATCCCACTTGAAGATGTTGTAATACGGCGAAACCTAGGTCGTGGTAAAAAAATTAAAGAAAGTAGAAATAATACTACATCACGTAGTTTCATTTAATTGTGAATGTTTGGTAGTAATTTGTTCCTAAGGCGCTTCCTTTAATATCTATATTAATCATTCATTAATTTATTGCATCTTTAAAAATATAAATTACATTTTTATATAACTAAGAACTTACGTAATACAAAAATATTATTCTATATATATATATATATATATATATATATATATATATATATATATATATATATATATATTAAGGATGACAAACACTCGTTTATTCAATGGAGTACAAAATATTGTTCCAATCATACAAATTAACAAAAAAGAAATTATGAAAAAACATTTATTAATAACAAACTTTAAAAAAAGTAGAATGGGTTTGATATAACAGAAAAAATAAAAGCATGACCGAAATGGATAAGTTTATGAACTTTGTGGCAATTCTCCTGAAAATATTTTTTGATACTTTAATACTAGTGTGACAAAAAAATCTTTTCGTAGTCAATGCATGAATGCGTTTATCTTAAACAATAAAATTGATACATGAAAATAATTAAAGCCATGAACTACATGCGTTTAAGTTTCTAAACTGGTTTTAATACAGTATGGATCATAAATAAAAACTTAAATGCGCTGAATTAAATCCGTATTTGTTAACTACCCATCTACTTTTTTTGCTTCTTGAATGTAGTAAGAAAACAATTTATTTAGAAATTATACATTGCGTTACTTACCTCGACTTTGTCGGCCAGACTGTTTCCTAATTATTGCATTTTAAACTTCGTAATAAATATTTCACAAAATCATTATCGTCATCAGCCGAAATAAATCCAGTATTGAAATAGATCTCCTCCACAGATTCCTTAACCAAAATGATCCCGTGATGCTTGCATCCAACTGATTTCCGTGATTTTCAGTTCATTTGTGGACCTGTTTGTCGTTCTACTCTACTTCTTCTGGAAAGGTAACTACATGTTTGCCTTTCGTGGTTCTTCCTTTCTCAACGTCCGTCAGTTCCGGGAACTATATGGCTTACTCGTTGCCACTTCAGACTAGCAATTCTATGTGTTTTCTGGTGATTTTATTTCTCTTACGAATATCGTGATTACGGATATTTTTTTCGTAGAGAACCCCAGTACGGAATTTTAGACTTTTTAGACTTTTTACTTTCTATACATCCCTAGGTGTCACATTTCCTTACATATATTAACAATGGCAACAAACACTAGTTGAAAACTTTGGTCTTCTCATCGGGATATTTTGGGCAAAAAGAAATAGTGAAGCATTTTGAACGCTACTAAACCGAATTGAATTCTACGATTGACCTCTTTTTCAAAGCTGAATTTAAAAGTTTTGGATAGATTTCCAATGGAATACACAGTGTTCGTCCAACTTCGAATAACAGATAAGAGTATCAACGTGACATGACGTATAGACATAATGTTTGTCTCGTTTATATTTGTTTTGAGACCTAAACTCTGCTCATATTCAGATGTATGAGAATTCGGCCAAAGTCATACAGTCACTCTAACTCTCACATCTTTTTCCAGTTGTGTCGGTTTCGTACACTAGTTCTGATACAGTGGGTAAATATAAAAACATTGCCACTGTTCGATATGGTGATAGTCAAAACGACATCGCTGTGCCGGCTAACATTTTATTCCTCAGCATCTATATTATACCGTAGATTAAATATTTATTCTAAGGTAATATAGCCTTTTCAAAAACCGGCTCGTTTACAAAATGCTAGGATAAAATGAAGTATTTTTTAAAAACTTTGAAATGTAATAAAAAACCAGCAAGTCTAAGGTGGATCGCTGCTCTAGCATTCCAAACTCGAGCCCATGTTTAAAAGTCTTATGAGTAGGACTTATCTAAAGCTTTTTGATAACGATTCAATGACGGATTGATTTTTTGACAATTTGTAACGTGAATTTCATAAGGTTTTGAGTAAGTACTTATAACGTTTTAAAACGAAACTTGAATACATCCCCTAAGTTGCGTGCGTTATAACTTATTCCCCATTATTGTAACATTAGGCAGAAATATGTTTTTTAAACTTTATCATTAAATATTAATTGCAATGGGAAATATTTCAAGGTCGATTGTTTTTTAAAGATATTTTATAACAAGTAAATTTTTTATTGGTTTTAAATATTTGGCCATGAATAATAATTAAAAGAATCATAATTGTATTATTATAATATAATATAATATAATATAATATAATATAATATAATATAATATAATATAATATAATATAATATAATATAATATAATATAATATAATATAATATAATATAATATAATATAATATAATATAATATAATATAATATAATATAATATAATATAATATAATATAATATAATAATATATACTCTAAGTCTTATAACCTGTAAAATTAAAATAAGGTTTTACTGCTTATTCCTTGTAAGCCCAACTTTTAACTTCCGCAACAATTTCATGTAATGAATCGTAGCATAGCATTTAGAATCATTTCAAAAAGAAATACTTAAGAATATACACAAACTGTTATCAGGACATACAAAATTGAAAAGAAGACAAAAAATAAAAGGAACAGTAAATGAGGAATATCGAAAGAGAATAGATACGATTTGACTGATTTGACTACATTTGAGACGATATATGTTATTCAAGTATATTTTTAACTATCTACGATCTCCGGTGAAGTAAAGCCTCCGGTGTGACCGTGATGGTGATACTCTTTCATAATAACGTAAGTTACATCGGAACTCGCTCTTATCTTGATGAACGTAATAATGTGTTATTTTCTATATTACGTATTAATGTGTTATTTTCTATATAACATATTTTATTCAAGATACATAAAGTGGAGAACGATTCAAATGTATTTATTGATTGCGAGTCAAAATTATGAAAAGAAGCTTTACATGTACCATATTGCATCCCTTGCAGAATAATGTAACCTTTATTTTAAGCAGATTTAGCAAATATTTTTTTCTAGTTTATACCGATAATTAATTTCCAACTTTGTTCATTTCATTGGCACGAAGAAGTGTCTATATTGTAATGTTTGTTTCGTTATAAAATTTGCGTTTTTCTCCATATCTAAACACACTTTCAATATTTTTAACTAAACCTCTAAATTTTCCATATTACAACTTGAATGAAAAAATCAATCTTATTTTAATGTTTATTTATTTACAAGCAGCCATGAAAACATCATAGTTAATTACACTTTTGCATTTCAATAAAGATAAGAAGACAATTAAATAAATTTAATAACGCTATAAAAAAGAATGACGACACATCTCAAGAAACTTATTCTCAAGCATTATAAATATCTGGAGTAACCGCAATCAGGGGATTGAACAATTTCATACATAGAAAAGTGGGAAGTTTTGATATATTGGGTTCTATAAGTCGTTACAGCAAAAATACGATAACTACATCACTGCAAGTTAGACTCATATACGAAGCGATGGATGTTTACCATAAATAAGGTACAAAAATATCTCTAATTATAGATGGGAAAATAGACTTCTTCGAGTGAACTTTTTTCTTGGGTGCAATGTATGGTAATCCAAAAATCGGTAGTTCACAGGAAAAGGAAGTAACCATATATTCTCGTATACAAATATAGATTAGAGAGCATATTTAGTTTCATATGGGCTCGATATGATAGAGGAAGCTTGTAATTTGCTATAATAGATTAACTAAGTAAATACATCGGAAGTTATTGACATCACGCAACATAAATCCACATTTTTTCAAATACTTTTTTGCTACATCTGAGTAACTACAAACTCAGGCACGAACAAAATTGAATTCCTGGATCGACTATTTTAATACGATGAATAGGAGCTTTTCGACAACGGTGTATGCATACATGATAGGGATGCATGCCCGATTGTAGCTCATCGCAGGGCTCAACTTGAGAACAGCATCGATACCACGCTATTGTAACTTGCAATTTGCATTCCATAAACAGTTGCATATTTGATAGTAATCAATAAAATTGATGCAATTTCCAAAACGTTCATCAGTTTATTTATTGCCAAATTGAACGAAAGATTTTACTATATAAAACAGTCTCTTTTTATATTTTAATCGACTCTCCGTAAATGGAGACTCAAACCTGAATAGCATTTTCTAAAAAGTATTCTGAAAGCTAAAAAACAATTTTTGGAAGCAAATTAAATGTAATTGCACGAAATAAATATAAGGTGACAAAGTTCAGAGGAGTGAAGTAGAAGTGTAATGATGTACGTCTTCTACAAATTTAAATAGTTATATAATCAAATTTTAATTAAAATGGGTTTAAGTAGACATTTTACCCTTAAAACCATTCATTGACGTTCATCCCGTCATTGGTGTTCCCAAATAACCGCAGACCTGAGATTTATGTGTTTACATTACGTATCACATTGACGTTGCTATTTTTTCTATACTCAAAGGAAAGGTCTGACATAAAGTTTTGTTTACGTGTTACGTTCACATTTATATTTATACCAAGAGAAGACTCAGCCAACCGTGATGTTCGATACTGAATGGCTTGTACATATTAGACCGTGGTAATCGAATGCCCTATAAAATTTGCGTAGGTTAATATCAGTTGGATGAAATGGACGTAATCTCTGTAGACAGGATTTAAGGAATAGACCATCTTAATATAATCTTACCTAGTATATATGTTGATACGAGTAATATGGTTTAGCGTTTCGAAGCGTATTAAACTGAATTGGATAGAATTTGAACCAATGCTTGTTTGACTTCAGCATCGTTTCATTATTATACGATGTATAAGCGTAAAACAGTATATTGTTCCATTGTCTCTTTTTAGTTTTTATATTTCATCTTGTGCATTCTTGTGTATCAGTTTGTGTATTTCCGATCTAGTACTATTGCAGTACCTTTTATTATCGTAGTAATTATCTCGTGATCAATAAGGCCTAATTAAATTTAAAATCAAATATTACATAATTAAATATAAATTTGGTGTTCAATGTCTCAGTCTCTGTAAAGGATTCCAATGTTTAATCGAATCTGCAGTAAAATATTTAAAGGAGCATTATTTTATTATGAATGTCGGTTACCTTCATATTAAAATAATGTCCATTAAACATTTTGTGTTGAAATTAATTTGTTATCATTATTGGGAGTAATACATTAAATAATACGATGTTTCCTTTCGACTCTAAATTGGGTCATTCTATTTACAAATAGGTCTTTCCTCAGTCTTTTTGTTTAATAATAAGTTGATATACAATTTTGCCTATTTGCAAAATTTAATTCAATCTGAATAAATATTTCGAGAAACTATTAACATAAATTTTAAAATTATGGCACTTAGGCTTATAAATTAGTTATATGGCACTATCACATAAAATGTTATTAAAAACAAAGTTTGAATAATAATATTTAATATAATAAATGTAACAAAAAGTCAATATATTAAGTGGAATATACGAATATTTATGAAAATAAATAATTAAATGAAACTACGTGATGTAGTATTATTTCTACTTTCTTTAAGTTCTTTACCACGACCTAGGTTTCGTTGTATTACAACATCTTCAAGTGGGCTTTACGGAAAGATTCTTCTTTAATAGCCCATCTGAGATCTTTGCTAATATCCCACCTGAAAATGTTGTAACACAACGAAACCTAAGTCGTGGTAAAGAAATAAAAAAAAGTAGAAGTAATACTACATCACGTAGTTTCATTTAATTGTGAATAATGAATTTCTACAAAATTACCGCCAAATATATTCAATATGAAAATAAAGTTATAAAATATAGTTACCGCAAGAGGCACCAAAAACGAACTTCGGCCTCAATAACGAGACGTAGTAGTACAAAAGAAAAGCGGTCACTTTTTTACTATTATGATCACGTTCGAAACGAGTGCCAAACATTAAACGAATCAAATTATTTTAAATGTGATTTCCATCTGTTGGGGTTTATTAAACGTTTTTCAGTATTCTCCTGAGACAAGCGAGCAATAGATGTTTTATTATTATTTTGTTACGTCATTTATTCACACTAAATTATTGTTGTAGTAATTATAGTACTAAATTGTTGTTACCAGGTAAAAAACTTTGAGGTCAGTTCTGCTGGAATTATACTAATTCTTTAGTCAAATAGTCTACATGATAATTTGAATCATAAACCATACCTCACACCAATTATGCATCCGTTTATGCGCGACTGAGTAACAAACGTCTAAAATTCTATATTAAAAATATCAACTGCATATCATTGTGGTTTTTATTAATTATGAACTAAATAACGTAATTTAAAACCTTATTTAGGAATTATAAGCACGATAATGAAGTTCTGGCGATGGATGGAATGAGAAAGGTGATATGGAGGTAAACAATTACTCTCTAAATTTTATTTCCTTAAGGTTTTATCATTATTTATCTTATTATATTTATCTGTCAGCCAAAATAAAATTGTTTCCAACATTTCCTCAAAACCTGAAGAGCAAACGAAGTTATGGCATATTTACGAATCGTTAAGTAATAATTTCTTAATTTAAGCTAGTGGGTCAGTAAACGTTAAATGATTATTATTAAAATTGCTAACGAATGCATAATATATTGAAATGTTTTTCTGTCAATGAGAATAATTTTTACATTTGTAAAAATACATATTTCTTTTTTGGCTTTAAAAAACACGTGTTCAATACGTAGGTAACGCCGCATTGTAATATCTGTCAGGGCGCCGTATGTGCCTTTTTATAGTCTGTCGAAAACTTTTACTATTACGAACTGATTGATGAGCGCGTAGGTTGCGTTGAGTGATGTATTGCCTTTTAAAAAAATAACCCTTCTAATCCATTTGGTTAAAGAGATAGCTAATTTTGTGAACTGACGAGTGAATTTAGGTTATTTTTCTTGTTTTATAATGAAAGACGCTATTCGTTAGCTATATAGAAATAAATTATTGTTAAAAAAAAGTAAAACATGCCTTTTTTTCTGAGTGAGTGTAAAAAATATTACACATAACTTATTTTAAAACCACTAATGTCGCCTGGAGTGCAGTATTTACCCGCAGTGGCGATGTCTCCGCAGGTGTTCGCGCGTTATTTCCCCGAAGGATGCTGAACAATATGCGCAAGAATTGTGTGTATGAAAAAGATGACAAATATTTATGAATATAATTTAAAATTTTGTGAAAGAAAAGTCATCTTTTAAATTTTATGTTAACTACGATCAACTATTTTTCAGTCAAGGAATAACGTAGTTGTTTATTTATCCGACACTTATTCCCAGACACCGTATATATATATACAATTAAATGAAACTACGTGATGTAGTATTATTTCTACTTTCTTTAAGTTCTTTACCACGACCTAGGTTTCGTTGTATTACACCATCTTCAAATGGGCTACTAGCAAAGATTAACTCTTAGGAACATCCAACAGCATTTATATGTTTCAAGTACAATAGCGGAAGCCTGGTTTGTGTGAGTTTTCCTACTGCTTATGTTAGTGAGTTTATTCTAGGGGAGTGGTGTAGGTTTTATTTTATTTCCGAGAGTTATACGATATACCAGTATTTTAGTGAGGGTAATAAATTCAATTGTTGTTATTATACGAGGTCGTACAATGCAAATGTTCTGGTGTATGTAATAAAATTAAATGGAAGTTATTTTCTGTAATATATTTATACAAAAGCAAGGGTATCTGAAAGTTAGAACAAAGTTATACCACTAATTCAACATATCTCCGGTTTTATTTATTATTTAATTTATTTATATATATATATATATATATATATATATATATATATATATATATTTACACACACACACACACACACATATATATATATATATATATATATATATATATGTATATATATATTTTGTTAAAGTGTGGTATCTATAAACTTAAATGTAACGACTGTAATAATGTATACGTAGGTGAAAGAGATTTTACCACAAGATATAAAGAACACATTGCCAGCTGTCGAAAGAACAAACCAGGCACATCTCACTTTGCTAAACATCTCATTGAAAATAACCATCTGAAAATATCATACTGATAATGCCCCCTATATATTACAAATAAATCCCAAAGGTAATAAATTTAATATCCTAGAAACATTAGAAATTAACAGCCATAAAAAGACACCAAAGTTAATATATTAAATGAACAACTAAATATAATATCATCACCCATACTTAATATCTTCTACACATAATATAATAAGCCAACATTGAGATTACAGTACTCTTCAAATTGTTTCAACCCAAATATACATATAAATATAAGTACATTAAAAAATATTTAAGGAAATAAATAAGTAAATATAAAAAAAAATATATGTATATATATATATTTATATATATATATATATATATATATATATATATATATATATATATATATATATATATATATATACATATATATATATGTATGTGTACCGGAGATATGTTGAAGTAGTGGTATAACCTTGTTCTAACTTTCAGATACCCTTGCTTTTGTATAAATATATTACCGAAAATAACTTCCATTTCATTTTATTACATACACCAGAACCTTTTCATTGTACAACCTCATATAATAATAACAATTGAATTTATTACTCTCACCAAAATACTGATATATCGTATAACACTCGGAAATATAATAAAACTCACACCGCTCCCCTATAATAAACTCACTAACATAAGCAGTGGGAAAACCCACACAAACCAGCTTCCGCTATTGCACTTGAAACATATAAATACTTTAGCTATTCTTATATAATCTTTGCTAATAGCCCACCTGAAGATGTAATACGACAAAACCTAGGTCGTGGTAAAGAACTTAACGAAAGTAGAAATAATACTACATCACGTAGTTTCATTTAATTGTGAATAATGAATTTCTACAAAATTAACGCCAAATATATATATATATATATATTTGGCGTTAATTTTGTAGAAATATATATATACATGTACATATATATATATATATATATATACTATTCGTTAGATATATATATATATATATATATATATATATTCATTTTTGAGATTCATTTGGGTGAAAACCCCGGTTACGTCTACATGAAGTATTGTTACGTCTACATAAACATTGTTCGAGTTCACTTTAATTGTAAACTATTGATTCGACCAAATTGTTTAATACCTTGTTTATTACCTATAGATGCTAACCGGTAGCTGTATCGTATGTGGATTTTAATTAGGTCATCTACCAAATAATGGTAGATAACGTTATCTACCATTAGTTAGATTATCTACCATGCTTGTTCAAAGCATAATTATAATTAGGTACATAAGTATAAAATATTCTCTAAGCACCATTATTTATATAACTATACAGTATAAAACAAAGTCTCTGTGTGTATGTGTCTAAACGTGATAATCTCAAAAACTACTGTAAGGATTTTAATAACTTTTGAGATTATGCAGTTTTTGCCAGTAGATATATTGATTCGCAAGAAACATTCAGGTGTATAATTTATGAAGCTTCTGTACAATTTGGCTGAGATATCATAAAAACTGTCTAGTAAATTGAAAAAAGTCTTAACATCTGAAAGCTTAACTGGTATAGGCTACGTAAATTGTTAGAAAATTAAAGGTCGCATATTTGTTTTGTTTTCTGTCACTTTTTAGCAGCTAGCATTTGGCATGACAATAAGTAAAGCACGAGACCAGCCTTTTAACGTTGTTGGAATTGATCTCAGCTTCAATGTTTTTAAAAATTGTACAATGTTATATATATATATATATATATATATATATATATATATATATATATATATATATATATATATATATATATATATATATATATATATATATATATATATATATATATAATATAAACACATACCTGTAAACCGGGCCGAGTCACCACCTTAGTTCTACAATAGTATTTTTTATGTCATGTGACTATGCGATGAGAGAAATATAACACACATATAATAACCGACATAAAACCCATTCGTGAAAATACACGTGCCAAACGTGTTAGTCATATTAAAGCTAAAATTTAGTAGGACTAACACGTTTGGCACCTGAATATACCTGACAAAATGAACAAAGTATAATGTAGATTAATTTTATCATTCGACACAATTTAGCGGTTGAAATTTAGTAAAAAAACTGTTATTAAACATCAATCCCGCTATTCAGTCGTCTATTTTTGGCGGTGTTTATTTATTGTTAAATGTTTTATTAAAAAAAAATCTAAATTCATTTTACGCCTGTCTAGTACATTTAAAAGTAATAAAAGTGCTATTTCTTTTAATGAATCATTATACATGTAACTCATACACAACAGATAATCAGAACAAAGACACACTTATGAAAATAAAAAATATTTTAAATCATTACAAAAGGGATGCGCCATTTTTCCAATAACTTTTTATTGTGATTTTATTCGATAATGACAGTAAATTGTTTTTCTTATTTCCGATAACTTAAAGCTAACCATTTGTTTAGTTAGATTAGCGAGTGCGCTTTTCTAGTTAAAATTTTACGTATTTTTTTTTAAAAAAGTACTTTGAACGTTGTTAGAAGATTATTCACAGTATGGAGAATTGCATATTTGAGAAGAAAGAAAAATGGATGTCGTAGAAATAATGACTGATAAAACTAAAGACATAATAATTTGAAATAATGCTAATTATTAAATGAGCGATAAGTTAATATGACTTGTAATTTTATTTTCACTGGTAACAATTTTGAGTATTTTTTTTGCAATTGTAGGATATACATTCATACAAATGACAATTATCTGACTTTAATAAAAATAATACACATTTTTTAATCAATAACAATAAATAAATAGAGTTTCCTAAATTTTAAACTAAGCTTAATTCAGGAATCACTTAATTAATAAGGAATCACATAATTACAGTTATTTAAATTTTATATTACGTAAAGCAGTTGCAATATTAACAAGACCATTTGATTGTGGAGGGATGGGAGATAAAGGGGTGTCATGTAATAGAAAAAACATTTCCACGACCTTGTACAGTATCAATGAAAAGTTTTTTGAGCTTAGTTGAGCAAATACATATCTAAATTTTTTTCGGTGAAACGTTACGACATTTAGCTTTTAAATAATATGGAACAAAGAAACAAATATTTTACACACATGAGTCTTTAAGAACTAAATCCTTCAAATAAAATAATTTTACTAATCACTATAAATGTACTAATCACACTAAAGAAATTAATTAGTTACATTTTTAAAAATAATGACAATTTAAATAATTAATTTATTTAGTGTGTTTGAATACTTGTTTTACACGTTAATACATTTTAAGCCCTTTCTTGGTACTTAACTTCAATGGTTCAATTGGTTGCTTAAAAAATCACATTTTAGTTTTCGGCAGCTCCAATATTTGAGTTGACATTGTTTGATTTACATAAAAATAAAAATGAAGTACAGATATTGAATATATTAAGATATTTTTTCCTTATTTGTTTGTCTATTTAATTTATCTTAATATCATCTAAAGGTTAAACATTGTATATATTAATTGAAACAATTAATCGCGATAGTTTGTCTTTGGACAGTACATCCAAATTTCCATAAATATGAACACATACACACACGCGCGCACGCGCGCTCTCATATAATATATATGTATATATATATATATATATATATATATATATATATATATATACATACATACATATATTTATATATATATATATATATATATATATATATATATATATGGTGATCAAGTACTAAAAATATAAACGGATCTTTCTTAACATACCAATTAATATATTATAAATAAATTAATCGATGAGTTTAAAAAAATTTACGCTGCCGAAACTGTTTTTTCTTCTTCTTTTTAAACCAAATTTTATAAAATTATTGTATAAAGGCTGATAAACCAAAAATCAGTCAATAAATAAATATTTGTTATCGGTTAGATAACAAATATTTATCTCATCAGTATTGATGACCTCATGTTTTTAACCTCATGAAATATTCTTTTACAAACAAAATATAAGTTATTAGATAAGAAGTTGGCTTATATTATATATTTAATATAGAGAATTTACTTATTTAAATATGATCAATAATTCAGTAATAATTCTTATTTATCATAGTTTTCCATAAAATTTAGTTTAAAAATACTCTTCGCCGTGTAATTATACTTTGGCTATTAAAGCACATACGAATGAAGGTAAATAATGTTTTTTATGGATTTTTAATTGAATTTAAATTGTAAATGTAAAAATTGAGCTAGGAATATTTTTTTGACGACTTTTGTAAATTGAAGATATACCATGGAATTAAATATACTTTTTCATATATTCATACTTAATGAAATTATTTTCTCGATATTTAAAGCTTATTTCGTAATTTTATGTTAATTTTTTTTTTTCAGAATTCAAGTGACTAAAATGTTTTCGTCATAAACATACACTTATATATTTCAAGTAACTAAATATGTTATTCTACAGCAGAAAATCTGAAACTGCCAAGTGAATATCAATACTTCTATTGAAACTAAAAGTTTGTGACTCCATGTAACTAGAAATCGATAGCAATATTGCTAATTTATCAGATTTGTATTAATGATATTTTACAAACAATTATACGTTTCTGTAAAATACATTTGAAAATTTTATCAGAAACAAAAATTAAAATATTCCTTTTTACCTACGCTTGGTTAAGAAAATTTATACAATATGGAAAACCACATATTGTTCAACTTTTCGTCTTCGATATATTTTTGGAGTTAAAAGGATAGTTTCACCAAAAATGTCAAACCGCCTTTAAATAAAAACACTGAATGATAAGAAAACTGATAAATATAGGATGATAAAAGTACATGTACTCAGAACTTTTGCGGTAAAATATGGTTTTTGAACATAAATGAGCCTGCAAAAATACAGTTACTTTACTTTGGATTCGGTGCCAAGTAGAAGTTCCTTTTCTTTCTACTGCAATTCACTTGGCACCGACTTCAAAAATCTCTATCAGTAGCAATATATTGTAATCCAAAATTCCTAACTGAGTACTCGTATTTTTTATATTAAACTTTTCACTGCGCTTCTTACTGGGTTATTATAAAATATAAATATATAAGTCATATTGCATAGAAGACCTTCAAATCTCACAAAACTCTTAGTACCCCTATAACGTCAAGACTGGGGAATTGAAAGTAAAATTTTAGTGACAAGATCTCTGCTTGAGGCACTAGACTTTAATTTTGTAATTTAATGATAGAATCTTAGAGTTTAGCCAAGCAGTACCCCTACAGCATCAGGAATGTGGAGTTGGAATTCAGAGTTTGATGATAGAATATATGCTTGAAACCCTAATTATTATTTTGAAAACAACAAATCCATGAGAGTCAGAATTCAGGCAGGCTACATCCTTGTAAAATAAGGATTGAGGTGTTGGAATCTGAAGTTTGATGACAGAATTTCGGTTTGAGACTAATAACATAAATTGAAAAACAATTGAACATCGAATTTCTCGATTTAGGCAAGCAATACGCCACTGAAGAGTACTGCTTGCCACTATATCAGGACTAAGGATTTGTAATCCGGAGTTCAAACACAGAATCTTTGACTGAGACCTACTGTATTATTTTAAAAACAGCAGATCTTTAAGTCTCACAGTTTAGATGAATCGTTCCTCTGTAGTTTCGGAACTAAGGAGTAGAAACCGGAAATTTAATTGCGAAGTCTCTACATAAGACCCAACGTACTAATTTTAAAACCATAGATTTTAATGTATCACGTTTTAGCCAAGCAGTACACCTACAGCTTCATGAGTTAAGGATAAAAAGTTGAAATTAAATTGTATGTACCCATATACACTTAACTATGTATTAATTTTTATACTTTCTTGGTACGTCTAGACAAGGAAGACGAGACCAAATTGGATGAGTTTAATCCTCATCATCGAAGAGTTTAAATTCTTGTTACCACCTACCGGCTCCATCATTGTGCTCTGGTTTGACTAAAGATCTTTAAATCACCATAAGTTTTGTCTTATTAGATTATCATTACACTTCTATCAACTCTTTTGTGCTGTTCAATATTGGAGATTCCATGTATACACACACACACACACGCATATATATATATATATATATATATATATATATATATATATATCGAGAGTCCTGCTTTTTTCAAGCTGGTTTAAAATTATGACCATATTTTTGTGAATGGATTTCTTTCAAAAAGTAAGTTACATCACATCTTAATGGAAAATAGTGGCGGGTGAATTTCATATTACCTTGGAGTTCTTTCTGTTCTTTACTCTCCTTACTTATCTTTTTTTGTTCTTCGAGAGAAAGTATGACTGTCGAAATCTGAAACAAATTTCATATTGCATACAGAAACTAGCAATTTGCACTTTCAAAAGTCGTCAAAAATTATTCTCGCCACAATTTTGAATATTAAAGAGTCATAAGGACACTGTTGGCAAAATTTTTTCGATTTTTTTATTTGCATTTGATTTATTTGCCAAACTATAATTAGGATGCGAGGAGTACTTCCTAAGTTTATTTTTCTGGAAAAACTGTAGTAATTAAAAGTTTTGGTTTGAAGTGTAAATAATTTTTTATCGGATATTTTCTCGAAATTAAATACGTAAAAAAAACATGTAATCCGATAATTTATTTCTGGTTTAATTAAAAAAACTTGCCAATAAAAATACGCAATATTGATCACTATATTTAAATACAAAATATTAGTCTATTGATTGGTTTTTGTTGTATTAACCTATATACATTCGTTTTGACGAAATTTGGTTTAAGAAAAAAAAAATTCCGCAGCGCAAATTGTGCTTAACTCACGAATGGATTATTCCTACTGGATGGCATTTTTATAACTTGCTGACAATATGTTACAAATTATTTAAAAAATATCTTGGGGATCATTATGTCTTCTCATCTCTTTAAATAATTTACATCCTCAATGCGCATTCCTAAGTTTAAACATAATTTTTATGATGAGGATTACGAATAATATTTCAATGGAGAAATTTACTTCAAATGACTGCATTAATTTCAAAGGTCGTGAAGTGTTTCGAAAAAAACTTTGACGGCTGAGAATGGGGGATAATAGTCATAAGATTTAAACACATATATGACCAAATTGGAGAAACGGTTTCTCTATAATTTTTAGATATTGCAAGTACCTACCCATATGTATTTTGTAAATTGTTTGCATTATAGGTAAAATGTTCCTAGTTATTTTAATATGAACAAGAAGAAGTTATTAACAACGGAGGCGTGCTTTTTGATTTGCAGCATGTGTTTCTTGATTTTAAAACAATTTAAAGGAATTAAATGTTTAAAAAAGGAAATAATCAAGTATATAAAAGGATCATGATGTTGGAAGTTTTATTAATTTTTTTACATCGGAACAATATACAAGGTTTTCTATCAACTTTAAATTAAGTCAGTATATATGTAGACTGTCACACCCTTCGTCATTTTTAGTAGTTTATTAACTTTTCTAAATGTTTGGTCTAAAATAATACATTTCTCAATTTAAACTGTTCGCAATACTATAATGTCAAAAATTGCCTTTAAAAAAATTACATAATTGAAATAAAATAATATAAACAGTTAAAAATAGTACTGATCCACACATATTAATATTAAAAGGAGGATGATCGAAATTGGTAAGTCAGGTCTTTTCGTGATGATGAATTCCGATTATAAATTGTTCCATATAATAGAAAATTTTATTACAATATTAAAAATTAAACACAAAATAAGTGTTGATGTGAAAATTAATAAATAAAATTGAATAAATAAAAAATATCAAAGTGATATGTGAAAGAAATATATTAAATACACCAAAAATGTTATCTGTAGCACATGTCAATTCATAATTGATTGTCATTAATCAAGTACTTTGTGACTGCTTTTGAGATATTGTTAGAAAACATGTTAAATTATTTCAATTCTTTTATTCCCATTATTTATAGCCTACTGAAAACTTATAAAAATTAATTTATTTTATGATTAACTTAATTTATAAAAATAAATTAATTTGATGACTAGTACGAATACAAAAAGTCTTTTTTTTTAATTTATAGATTGAATCCTTTTTTGACCTATTCTACCGTTTTGTTTCCTTAACAGACGAAATTTAAAAAAAAGGTAATCTTATTTAAAAGCAAAAAATCGTATTAATAACTTACTTAATTTGGAAGTCGCACAAATGGTAAAAGTATTTCACTTCTTTTTCATGTTCTTGACGGTTTAATACGTATCCTAAAATATTATTTTAAAGTCTGCAATTTAAAAATGTTATGTTTTCTTTTCACATGCGTTGTTTATAGTATACATCGATTGGGAAATAATTCATAACTTTTCTTCTTCTTTCTAATGAATAGATATAGTAACAATTTCAATATTTAAAAAAAAACACTTTCGTTTTCAACGCATTTTATTTTATCATAAAACTCTAATTTATTGGGGTGTTGAAATCAAATTCTTTTGGGAATCTACGTATTATTTAAAATAAAACCAAATTTGTTTATATTTTTTATGCTGTCGGTGTGAAATTAAAATTTATATATCCATTTTTATTTTATTTTGTTGTCTGATTTGGAAAATTCCTTTCATTTCATCACGATTTTGTTAGAAAAGTTTTTTCATCATCAGTCGATTCATACTTCGTATAAAAAAATACTTTTACTCTATTAATATTTAAATGTAGCATCTATCTTTTAATAATGAAATAACATAGTAGGAGTGTACATAAAAAAATTAAGAGTGTTTTGCTGAAAACAAAGTGGTAAAATGAGCAGGATAAAGATATTTTGTAGTAAACCATAAATATTTCTATATTTTTGTTAAATAATTATTTGCAACTTTGACATGTTTTTTGCTCAATTCTTTGAAAAAACACTTATCTCAAAAAATAATGAAAAAGACAATTTAATGAAATTAAGTAGCTCGTATTTAATTGAGTTCAAGGTCGATGTGACGAAAATTGAATGAAGCCATGCTATAACAGTAACACTAACGTATATTTTGTGTGAAATAATATTATTTCATGTCGTTTTCCATTTACAATCTATTTTATAAAGGATGCACGTTAATTTTTTTAAATTTAGTTTCACTGTGAATACGTTTTCAAAAGCAACGTTAAATTTTATCAAAAGACTACGCAAATAATATTTGTCGTTCTTATTTTTGAGTAATAAATGTGATGATTTTTATATTTCTCGAGCTACTGTTAAGGATCATATCAAAAGAACTTTGTTATCCTCGAGCTCACAAGGAATATATCAAAACGCGTAAGTGCACACAGACTGGTTTAAATTTGTTTGCCCAGTGTCTAACAATGCATGTTGCTTTATATAGAAACATACTATACGTACTAGAATAAAGTTTAATTTTTAGTTATTTATAACTACTATAATGAGTTATTTATAACTTTTTCATAAAAATTGAATGTATTTGGAGTTAAGTTTGTAGAAATTCATTACGTAATTTTATACCACGTAATTTTATCATAATTTTTGTCACCTATAATCACATAGTTTCATTTACTTGTTAAAAAAAATTACGTGATAATTTTTCATAATAAAATGAATATTGAATATGAAACATGGTTTCATATTCAATATTCATTTCTAGTTTCAAATATATTACATATGTATATATATAAACGGAATAGTGTTATTATAATCAGAAAAAACTATTAACACCAAATTTTTTAATTATGTTTAAGTTTTCTACCTGTTGTATTATATGTCATTAAATGTTTTTAAAAGTATTTATTCCTTTATTTCCTTACTATAATTTTTTTATTAATTGACTTAGATTTTCGTAGCTGTTTTAATAAATAATATTTTTTTAATTAATTGTCTTACTACAGTATATTCCCTTCATCCGACTTAGTCGCTTGACTAGTACCTTCATTATCTTTATTCTAGCGATTGTATTTTCATATCTGAAGGAATTTTTCACTATCAGATTATCAAAATATTCATAAGGTCTTACCAATAATGCAATTAGTTAAAAGAGTGCTGGGAATTTATGCAAAGCAATGTGTATTATATTTATTAATATTGACTTGCTAATGTAAGTTTATACTTTTAAAAATGTTACCTTCTATTATATTGCCACACAAAACTAAAATCAAACTAAATTTTCCAGATTATACAGTAAACTAAAATTTGTTGGAAAGTAATATCCTAAAATAATGTTTTTTTTAAATTTTCTTTTATTTTTATCGATAATACAATTAATAGGGCTCGTGTTTCTAATTACTAAAAAAATTAAGTACGGATGATTTTTGTCGTTTTCATTTACTGGTTGGAATAAGGCTATATTACACGTATTGAAAATATATGAAAGCTTTGCTATTACTTAAGGAAAATATAAGAAGCACATCAAATATGCGAATTAATTCATCACAGTGTATTACTAGTATAGATAGCGTTGAGAGCCATAACAGTCGTGGGACTTGAAAAGAAGTATAGTGCAATATAAGTTTTAATTCAATAATATAAAATAATATTACCACATTTAGGAAAACATATATGTATATATATATACATATATATATATATATATATATATATATACATATATATATATATATATATATATATATATATATACATATATATATATATATATATATATATATATATATATATATATATGTGTGTGTGTGTGTGTGTGTAATCACACAGATTACTTGCACATTAAGCCAACTCATATATAATAACAAGTTTCTGAGAGTTTTCATTTAAAAAAGCTGTTTCCAATATTGGAGATTACATCTTTGAATAAACATGGAATTGCAAACACAATTGTCGGTTTTTAAAAGCAATGACGTTACTGAAGCCGCCAATCATGTAAACCATAAATTTAAAAAATTTATCGTTTGAATATTTAAATGTTTGAATATTTGAGTGTAGTGCGTGAGGGTGTGCGCGTGCATTTGAACGTGTGTATGTGCGTATTAGTTTGAGTACGTGCTTGCATGCGTGCGTGCTCGATGCATGAAAAAAATATTTTCTTTCTTGAATATATCTACTAGAATGTAAATATTTACTTCTGACATTAAATCTATTTACAACAAATAATTCTATATTCTGAATAAAAAAATTTAAAATACTTTGCAAAATACACTGCTTTTATAATACACGTGTTTAGTTTTGACCCATGGTTTCTTTTATCTGTGTTTTGTTTTGTAATTTATAAAAATATAAGTACAAAATGAAATAAGAATTTCAACAAAATTTCAATAAATTGAAATTCTTTGTTAAGGGGTCATAACATGATTTAATAATTAAACAACGATATAAATGTACGCTTTATACGCAATATTTAATTGTTTAAATATAATTCATTTTTTTCATTCCAGATTCTCATCGTTTTGAATCTAGGATAAAGATTTATTTTCAAAATAGGCGTTTTTCTTTTTTTCCGTATCGCGATAATTCTACTTTATTTTATTCAAAATATTTTGCAATACCAGCATCGAGAGTGGAATTATATTGGTATCTCCAATTTTACATGTAATTCTCCGCACCATAGTATAATATTAGGTAAATTTAATATGTTCTTTCGGTAGGTTTATTGAAATAAATTTGTCGTTACTTTGTAACCGTTTTGCATGCAAAAAATATTTAGCCGGTTATGAAATTTTCTTATTACTGAAATATTTATTTTGGCAACAGATATATTTGTGTAACCGTATTTAAATAAAGAATTGAATACAATAAATTTTTTCCATACTTTCAACAAAAAATTCTTTCAAATTGTTTCCACCAACTGCTTTATGCGTATGAAAAAAATTGCTTTAATTTTTTGTTTCTTTTTAAGTTTTGTTTGCAATGTATTGAGAGTATATTCGGCGATATAATTATAGAACACCAGATATACCTTAATAGACTTGAGTATCCGTTCATCAATGAAGTTCGGTTGACAACTATACGTCACGTAACTTTCGACAATGGTGGGACTGCAAACGAACGTTACAGTGCCGTGAATTTTTAATATGTTTTTTGTCTCGACACGCAAAAAAAATAGACGTGTATGTTTCCCTTATGTTGTTTTTGTAATGACGCGTACAGATTTTTACTTGCTTTAACGTGTTCCTTGAAAGCCTCAAAGAAATAACCGTTTTTAAAAAAAAAATTGCAAACAATTTTAGAAGAAGAAACAAGTGCACAATAAAAAGGTTTAAAAAAAACATCGATATAGCTTCGCAAAAGTAATAGAAATATAAGAACCGTACTAATGAATTATGAGACGAATTGCAGGATAAACCAGAACAAATATCAATGTCAAAAATGCGCAATGTCTTTAAAGGATATGTTGGAATACAAAAATCACCAGTGATAAACATCTTCTGAAATATACCTCATATCTCGATAGAAAAAGCTATGGTTCAAAATATTAATAACACTGAAATACAAATAGAGCCACTAACTTTCTCGCAGGAGTTTATTACCTGTGTGAAAGGATAGCAGTTTCTTTTATTTGAAAAGAAAATCCCGAAGACCTCAATGCATTCGCAAAAAAATTTCGTAGCTTATAAAAATACCACAAGATACTGAGTCAATAACCGATAAGCGTTGGCAGTTCATTGGTTTGGACATCGATTGGATGTAAAAGAAAAACAGAAATAAACATTGCTGAAGGGGCAATGAACAGCAAAAAACATAAATTATTAGAGAAAGAGAGTGTATAATTGCTAGACGGAAAGGGAATATTTTTCAACTATTACTTTATACTATTTAAAACTAACACGAAACTATTGATCACTTGCAGGAATAAATCAGACGGGTAACAACAGTTATATTTCCAAACCATCTGGGTCATGATCAAGAAACCTGTATGAACTACTGCCGATAATCCTGCGATAATACATTTATATATATCATAAAATTGAGCTAGTCTAAGTAATTTTATAGTTGTAGATCAAACAATTTTGTGGTAGTCTATAGTTAAGTCTCTTAAATGGTTATCAAAAATGGATATTTAATTGCTTTTTGATGTCTTCTTTTTCATTTAATTTTTATTAAGTGATACCGAAAATATCATTAATATATCTTTATTGGAAAATATTATTAATTCCCTCCTCTTCGTCAGTTTTACGGCGAATCGAATATTTTTTTATTTATTTAATGTACATTTTAATATTCAAAAGTACAATCTTGCTACATTATACAATTATTTTAAACAGCGGAAAATTTTAAGCTGGAAGAGCCTTGTTAATTTTATTGAAGTAACTTAAGCCCTTTCCCAAGATAACGTTCATGAAATGTGAAAAGTTAGATAAAGAACGTACGTAACTTGGGGCCGTGAATATCTTTGCGCCCGCACAAAGTAATTTTTCCCTTTTTAGGAAAATTTAATAAAGCAACAAGAAACAAGACGGAAAATCATGTATTTTAATATAAGGAGAAGTTTTAAAAATTAGAACAATTCATATTTCTACCCGCAGATGTCTGCATACATCAATAAATATTAAATTTCCTTTCAGTTTTCGTGGCTTTTGAAATTTTAGCCTAATTACAATTGGATGCGCTTTTTAATGTAGCTGAAAGTATTTTTTTTAAATCGTTTTTTCTTCCGATATGTCATTTTGGATACAAATACAATTCTAATAAAAGTGACAAAGACACATCTACATTTACAAGGGTCTCTTACTAATATAAATTAAATTAGGAGAAAATATTATATAACAACCATGACTTATTTTATTATGAGTAATTGTCATAAATAGCTAGGTTGTAAATTTTATTCTAGTACGTAACGTATGTCCTCTAGAAAAGTTAACTTAAATTAGTTGAATGTAGATAATTACAATAAATAATATAATTTAATATACAAACAAAATATATGTTCATGTTAATAATTATACACCTATTAGATCAAAAAAAAATAATCGAACATGATTCCATTCGATTTTTTTCACATTGAGCATCAACACTGCTTAAGTTCCATTAGATACGAGCAGCTTAATTTTACTAAATTACCTTTACAACTTTTTAAATCTACTATCGTTTTTTAGATAAACGAACATAAAATAGGCCAAAATCGTAAATAATTATTTACAAGAATAATATATTTATTTATCTTGCTTATTCTAGCAATTTATCTTGAGAAAAAACAAATAAATTATAAAGTACACTCTTACAACGCTCTCATACGCTCTCATAAATTTTGCTATAAAAGAGAGATCTAAGAGTTTTATCTTTAAATATTAACAATGGAAAAATTTTTTTAGACAAAGTAAAAGTCGCCTAATGATGAAAAAACTTGTCAAAAGAAAGTGTGATGAGTTCTGAAAGGTGTGATAAAAAAAACACAAATATCAATTTCATTTGACCGAGAAAGCTTCATATAATATAATATTCATTTTTAAATTTTACCTCAATTCCCGGAAAATGTTCAATTCAAACTTCGAGTGAAATAGAATTTTAATATAAAGTGAAAAACGCTTCGCAACAAAGTGTAGTATAAATATGTGAAAACTCTAACTTTCTAGGAAGAAATATTATTAGTTTTATTTATTTAGCTCTAATTAAGCCAGGAAGCTGTATATTTATTTATTATATGACGGAAATAAAAGAAAATCAAATAATATTTATTTTCGAATAAATATGCATTTATTAATAACGAATACAAAAATAAAATAAGTTTTAATCGCCTCTCACAAATTTCTTAATATAATAACTATTTTAATAATTATTTTCTTAGGGTTTCCACTTGAAGAAAAGGTTTGAGGATAAGGGTTGAACTTTTAAGAATATAAAAAGAAGTAAAATATATTCAGAGATGGTGTTAAAACTTTCAATTTCAAAAGAATATTAACATGATTTTTACTTTGAACAAGATGACCTTATATTTCAAATTTAAACTATGTAGGAAACAAAACGCTAAACAAAGTTAGGATAAAAGATTCAATTTACACACTTTAAAAAAAATTTTTACTTTTCTCTAACGCACTGCGCACTATGCACAAATACTTTCAAAGTTTTTATGCTTTTCCAATTAATTGTGAATTGAAATTTTCTGTAGAGAAAATTTTAAAAGATCTTCTTTATTGCCGATATTTCTTTCGTATAACACATTAGTCCTTCTTGAATGATTAGGCATCAAACACAATGATTGTATCAAGCTTCTTCCTCTTCTACGAGATATATCATCATTGTTGTACATTTTACTTTTATTGAAAATGAATCTGATTTTTGACCTAGCCAAACCTTTTTTTATAAATTAATTAATTTCTATTTATTAATTTTTACATTAAAACTTACTTGCCTTGTAATTGTTAACATCATAATAAAATTTTTAATATTATTAGAAATAGAGTGTCTCCGATATTTATTTCCAGTTCATTCAAAAATTAAAAAAATAACTCGTATTTCGGGAAATCCAGGCTACAAGTTTCAGTCACCCTCCATTTAATATTTGATTTAATACATGTAAATTTAATACACGCACACATTTTGTAAATTGAACTGAATCGGGTAATAATAAACCCAACTGCTATAATAGGATAAAAACTTTAAAAAATAGTGAGTGGTATGACAATCTCCTTGCAGAAAGACTAACTAAATTTCGATTCGTCAAAAAATTTCGTACACATTTCATTTATAAAAGAAATTCAAACTTCAAATATATGCTAGGCTCATGCAAACGTCAATGTTATATAATAATTTACTGATTATTTCCAACTTTCAATTTACATAAATTATTTGTTACTTAATAAAAAGGAAATTTTACGCTCCAAATAACTCATTTTATTTCGCATTAAAGTTATTGAAAACATTTTTCTTCAAACGAAAAAAAATTATAAAATTACCTACAAATAGGCACTTGTAACGTGCAAGTGGCAAGAGAAAACTATTATTTCAATTGAGATTAAGAGGTGTTTGAATCTTGCAATCATTTTCCCCGTTCACAGTCGTCAAACGTTTCCAAGACATTAGAAGGCATTACAGAGTAATGCTAATTTATAATTCAACATTGTTTTGAATAAATCTCTCAATTTCAATATTACTAAACTGCTTCATTATAAAATGATGCCTTCTTTGGCTGACGATTCTCATTCATTTTGGATATTTCTATTTCAATTATAAGTGACCTTTCTAAGTTTAAAAACATAGAAAGGTAGCGACAAAGTGACAATTGAATTATTCTGCAATGATGATTTAAGAGATTCGGACGAGAAGATAGGACGATTCCCAAAGATATTTCAACAAGTCATAAAAATATCATGAAAGATCGGGGGGATAATCCAATATGAATAAATTAAATCTCGAGTTAAAAATTTTACGCACCCGGAATCAGTATTTTATTCTTGAATACACTTTCTTCATTTGAGAAATAATATGATAGTACAATTTAAAATCCACCTTCAACAAAAGTATTATAAATTTAATTACTTGAAATATATAGAGCTGAGTGAAGTATATATTATGACCGAAAATATTCGAAGCCCGTATATTTCGAAAACAAATTTTTAATTCTAAATTTTAGAAAAATATAAAAAATTTAATTTTTTCAGTGGAAATCAAATAAATTCAGTTTGCAATTATATCAATAATATACTGTTTAAATAATAGGGCTAGAAATGTAAATAAGTATACCTTTTTACTTTTATAACAAAAGTATAAAACAGTTATAAGGCGGGATTCAATAGGATTCCGTATTGGAATATGGAATCGTATAGGATCCCGCCTGGATCCTCTATGTAAAAAAACTCCACGTTAAAAGCAAATACCAACATGTCACGTCACGGCATGTAATGGCCAAAGAATTAAAAATCAACCTTTAGTAACTATATAAAATATTCTGTTACTTGAATCAAAAAAGTCAAAGCTTTGTAGGCTACGCCACGACGGCTCGGCTACGGTAAAAACTAAACAGTGTTTAAACTACTACTTATATTTTAGACACAATTATCTCGCAAAAAAAAGCTCATTGTATATAAGCTTCTTGACATGTTAATGAGGGAAATTGGTCCTACACATGTTTAAAAACGAACAAAATTTGTTGGTGAAGGAACCAAATACAAAACAATGAGTCGATTATTCGACATCTCTTTTATAAACAATTTTAAGCATTTTTAACTTTTATATAATTATTAATAATTCCAAGATCTCAACAAACCATTTCATTTCCACTGAACTGAAAATCATCAGACTGTTTTCTAAATAAGACAAAGAGAAAGAAATGTATGTTTTCAAGTACATCTATCATACTATCACATTTATACAGATGTATATGTATTTGAATGGAGATATATCAAATATTTATGTTAAATACAATATCGGGTAATTATTCATAATAGATATTTAATATGGTCTAAATTAATTTAATATCGATTATCACTTGAATGATAATGAATTCCATAAATAAAATGGGAGAATTACTTATCTACCCAAACAAGTTAATTCAGTTATTAGAACAAGCTCGTTTTGGTCGTCGTTTTTACTGCACTCTTCACTGATCGTTGGGCATTCCGTTGGATTTATCGATCATGAAAGAAATAAGTGAAAAAGTCTGTTCAGAGCCAGATGTATAACGAAAGAAAAAATATCGGGAACATGGATGAAAGCACGGATTCTATTGAAAAAACGCTAAGTTATTTATAAATCACGATAATTGTGTGGCGAATTGAGTTTTTGTTTTCCAATCGAATTTTTTTCTGGCAATTTAATACAGTTGGTAATTTTACATGAAAATTTTTTTAATGTTAACCTTTTAGTTTAACCTAATAAGATAACAACGGCACAGTAAGTAGCGTAGAGAATAGCGGATTGATTGAATTAATTAGAAAGCTAAGATTAATTTGGTAGTCGCTTCGTGCGAGAGCGAGATCGTTTGCAACTTGGAAGCGCCCAAATTTTTCGCTATGTGTTCCCGGTCGGTGTGAAGTTCAAAACGTTCCTCGATTAGACGTTGCGACAGTGGTTTTTTGCTGTTGTGGCTGAGCCTACGTTGATGTCACATGTATTTCTGATTTTCAGCTTGCTATCTCCAGGGTAAAGAAGTCAATCGGACCCGACCGTATACCGGGGAACGTATTTAAAATTTACGCTGATATTTTTACGTAAATGTTCATATAATTTAAATATTTTAAGTTTCTATATCAACTGTATATCAACAATCCTTCACTTTGGAAAGATACTTCGTTAATTCTTGTAGCTAACGGTGACATTATATTAAACGTAACTAATTTTAAACCGATCGCCGTAATATCTGCAATGACTAAATTTGTTGACTTCGTTTTATATCGCAATATCTTTTGGAGCTAAGGTTAAATCTGTGATGTGCAGCATGGTTCATGTTTTATCGACATGATAACAGAAAGTTCTCTTAGCATATACGGGACACGCAGTTAAGTTGCAAATATTGCTCTTCACTATCAGATCAAATAGTACAAACAAAATGTATTTTAAAACAAAACGTATAACAGACAGTTTTTGCTGGAAAAGTGTTATTTGGAAGATTCAGAAGTATATGTAATCGGAAATATGTGCCAATTTATGAGGAATTCTTCATTCAGTAACGATGGAGGAAAATTTGTTTTGAGGGGTTGGTGAAGAGAGAATAGTATGTATGATTCTACGGATTTGATTTACCGAAGCTTATCAAACACATGCTTCATTTAACAGCACGCACACTGGCTGATGGAGTAGTGTACTATAATAGTATGCTACTCTTGGAAACCATCTTTATCAAACAAGGAAAGGATGGCTCTACATAAAGTAATATCAAGAAAGTAAAAGAAAAGTGTAGATACGTGCAATAACTTACACATACTTTGGTGCTAAACCAAATGGCTGCCTAACTGAGGATGAAAGATCGATTTTATGTGTGAATAATTGATGTATCCAAACGTGGCTCAGCGCTAATCAAAAACGAATGACCGTCCATGAAACATGAACTACTGGCGCTAAGAGTTATGCCTTCTGCTTTTACGTCTCAACTCACAGAATTTATGAATCCTAGGAAAATTAGGAGTAACGGATTATATATTGCTGAAAGGTTATTTTATTTTTATGAAAACAAACGTTGAATATAAATTTATTACATATAGGAAACTTCAACTTGCTAATCTGATACTTCAAGTCACATAACTATTTACTAATATTGAGTGATTTATAACAAGGTTTGACCAGCTAAGTAAACTCACGGCACTATATATGAATGGAATAATATTTTTCTTTCCTGAAATAGTATTCTCTTTTCCTTCAAATAATATATTTAGATATGCAAATAAGAATCCACTTAATATCAAAAAAATGGAAAGGAATCGCTTAAGTATTGCAAGGTTGGCTTTTATTTAATAAATATTTAATAAACCCATAACTTTTTTGAAGCGATGTACAGAAAAGTATTTCTAATAAAAAACTGGTCAAAAGTGAAAAATAAAAGGTATTGTAAAACTCACACTAGCCGTCTAGTTTTAATACCCTAATGTCGAAGAGTCGCTCCCCACTCACCTCGACCCACAGATAATTAAAATTCAATTGTGGTTTATTACGCACTATTTCGTTCTTGGCACTTTCGTTTGTGCTTAAAATTTCTTTAGCTTTTCAAGTTTGTTTTTAGTGGAGTAATATATATTCATTACGAATATAGAAAGTTAAGGTACGTACATTATATCTTATTATTTAGATTTTTAAGTAGTCAGTAAATTGTTTAATTAAATTTATACTTAAAAATCCAAATAACAATAACTAAACAAATAAACAAATCCAAATAACTTTATTTTTAAAAATATTTAAAAGAGTTTTATTTTTCTTTGTTATGATTATTAGGAGATCTTTTTTTATATTGGCCTGGGAACTTCCAAGTTAGAATCCTCACGTTAAAATGAATTACAAATTTGAGTAATGAATGAAAGACCTTTGCCATTTTGTTTACGAAAACTTTTAAACCAACGATATTTCTTGAGATTTATATTGACCTTAATTTCGAAATGAAAGATAGGGTATCTTTCTTTTCAACATCATTTTAAACATTCCGAAAGTAGTGACTAAATAATACCATGCAAGATTGTCCAAGTAAGAAATTTGATCAAATTTTTTTCTTTTTTTGAAAAGAAAGTCTATAAATTTAAACATATTTCGTTTATGAAATCAAATATGTAACAAAAAATAAAATTCAATATGTAGAAAATCAGACAAGGAACCTAAAAAAACGAAATATCGATTGCGAGTGGAACGCTTCCAATTACGCTTCAGATTACTAATAATAATAGACGCCAAAATTTCTAATGTCGCAAAAAAACCTCCCCTACGATACATTATTATATTTGTGGATTAAACTCAGGAGATTATATAAATTTAAGCAAAATAATGGAAATCAATCGTAAAATTCTGGAATGCGGACTATCGACTCTTCATGCAAGGATTATATTTTTTAATCATTACTATACCTTTGTTAAAAACTAACTATTAAAAGCGGCAAGTTAAATCAACTGAATATAAACAAATAATAAAAGAGAAAAAGGAAAAAATTCAGCAACGTTTAGTAAAAAAATAAACCTTTGGCTAGATATTCCGAAAGCAAGGTTCTGAAACACTAAACACGGAAATATTTTCACAAAGTGTTTTCGGATGCTAAAGCAGGTTTTCGTTTCACTAGATTTAACTCAAAAATTCAAAGTAATCCTAGAAACCATTTCAAATAGCTATAAGGTGATTGACGTAGATAAGTTAGCAGCCTATACACACGAAACTGCTAACTATTCGTACAGCTAAACGGGTGGTACACAATATCACCTACAGTACATACAATTTTAGGGTATAATGCTACTGTAATTTAATATTTTATTTCGCCGAGAGTTATTAGAAGAAGCTGCCACAGCCGGAAATGAGCACTTCAAGTTGTGCAGGCAAACTTTTTCTCGTAAATTTTCAGTAATGGTTTATAACAGTGACACATTAAAGAGACTTTTACTAACTTCCGACTCGCTGTTGAATAGTAGTTGGCCACAGTTGCGCAAAAAGAACAAGCTATTTCTTCTGATATCTCATGTCTTCTGTTTCCTTGAAATATGGAAACTGATAGTAATCATGATGAAGAAGAAGATGACGAACGTGAATCGAATTTCAGGGATTAATTTTTTATCACACAATTTTTTTGTTACATTATAGAAATATACTTTTGAATATTAGCTGAAATTAAAATTTATATAAATTCAAAATATAAATCCCGGTAAATAATTTTGTCTGACTTTCATAAAAATATTCATCTGTACGTAATTTGGAATATTTTATGAAATGCTCGAACGTCTCTGGGAGAGTATAAGAATTAAAAACGGGGCATTAAAATTTCTGTTAAATTAGCCGTTAAATTTTGACGAGTAAAGCATAACCAAAATGTGGAACATGGAATTTATTTCAACAAAAAACCTTACTGAAACAGGCTTTTATCCCCTATACTACAATACAAAAATGACTACATGCTTTGGTATAAATTTACAATATTTTATTATCACTAAGATTGATATACCGAGATGGCGGGTTTTTTAGATGTAAAATTAATATCTGAATATATATACCTTTGAAATATTATCCAAATAAAATAAATCATTTACGTTTTTACTTGATACATATTACAATTATTTTAAAATTTATACTCAACCAACACAACTCGACCATCACTTGGTAAATCTGCGCACCCCACTTTCTAAATAAAACTAATGTAAATATCTAATATTACACTATTATATGTATATGTATATATATATATATATATATATATATATATATATATATATATATATATATATATATATATATATATATATTGCACCAAATCTTCATGCAACGTACTAAGAGAGAAACGGTGTCAGTATTCATTGTTCCCACCATTTAATCTTAGATATATTATAATTTACATACATTATGTATTTACATATATGTAAATTGTCGTTACACGATTTTACACCGTGCAACGTAATTTACTTGATTGCGCAATCAACATAATTACGTATTTCGGCGGCACTCTAAGGGGCGTGCTGTATCGGCTAAATGAGGAAACTTTACGTCCTTTGTGATTTAGGCATTTTCTATTTCTATTATGATTTTGTACGATGTACGAAATGAAAAAAAAAACTTATGAGCACATACAAATGAATATTTATTTTTTTCACATCTAGCAAGAAATTTTGATGCAATTTTCAATACTCGTTCAGCCTTAGTAATCATAAAAGTTGTCGCTAGCTATTTGTTAAAATAGTATCTATGCGATGCAAATTCGTTTGACTTTGGTATAAGAAATTTATTAGTAATTTTTTCGTGTTTTTTTTGTCTCTCCGCATTCTACGAGCATAAAAAATTAATAAAAATGCTAAGGTAGTGCCATATCACAATATTCACCAAGTCAGGTTGGTTTTTCATAACTGTAATATTCAGAAAAAAAAGTATACTATACGTTGCTAGAGCACATGAAATATTACCATACTAAAATTCATCAAGACATGTTTAGTTGATTTTGCGTAATTAAAGAACAAATTAACATATAGATAGATGGACAACAATTCTAAAAATAAAGGTTTTCTGGCTTCTACTTTCGTTCTATACGCTAAATCAATTACTTTTTTAAAGATATATTCTAGGTACTAACTTCAATCTGTCTCAATTTTATTATATGTACAGGTTATACAGAGAAGTGGTTGTCAGTAAAAATTAATTTTCAATAATAAAAGAATTTCATTAAATCATCTTTAGTAGATATTTATAAATCAAACAAGCATAACATTTCCAGTTGCCAAAAAGCTGATTGACATTGTTTCTCCTCCATGCCTCTATTATTTAAATTTTGGTATTCGATGATTCGAATTTTCACGAAAAGTGACTTTTGGAGGTCATAAACATTTTGCAAATATATTTTTGTGTTCTTTATTTTTAATGATATAAAGAAGTTACTGAATAAATTTTTGAAATTAATCTCATGGGGCATACTGTGTTTACCGTTAGACAATTTTGTAATTAATGTTGCCAAGAATGATGCCAATTGTTTCTTAAATTTATTTCGGAATTTACATGGACGTGGATTAATTTTGACTAACAATGCTTCACGAATATTTTGCAAGCACATAGTTGAAGAATTGTGTTTTGCTAATATTGTTTCCATTGTTAATGGGAAAAAGATAATGGAGAAAGCAATGACAATGAGTCTAAAAAAATTATAGAATAGAGTATTAAAAATGTATAAAATTTGTTAAAGAAATATGTTGGAATCTATAAAGTAAAAGCTACTTAAGCAAATTGATGTTTAAAGTTTGTGTCCTTATTTTGTTTCAGTTAGGAAAAAGACGCTTATTTGAACCCTTTGTTATTGAAAATACAATATAATACACCATCATAATAGAAGATTTGTGCTTTTATCGATTGTTAATTTAATTTCATGAATATAATTTTTTTTGGTTTGCCACAATTATTTGATGTTTCACCGAGACACATGTTTTCCAATTATAAGAAAATATACCTAAATATCTTTAAACTCTTCATGGACACCAAATCAATGAAACTGATTTAGGTGTTAAAAATTTAATACGAAAAATTTCAATGACGCCTAGGCTCTGCTATTTACATATATACCCCTAAATTTATGGGAAATGATGCTTAATATCCACTAATGATTGTTTAATATCCACCACATTTAGTTAAAGTAAATTTACATTTGTATTGTCGTCATACAAATTAACGAATAATGTGGTTTAAATGAGTGATTAATATAGCTTACGAATTTCGGGTACACGGCGCATGACCGCAAATATATGAATATTACATTTATTGCCATTTGCCACAATAACTCTGTTAATGGCATATAGTTACATGTATGTATGTAAGTATGTAACAAGGTATAAAAAACATCTTTTTATTTATTTTTGTACATTGATAAAATATCGAATAACATAATGTGAACATTTTTTAACTCTGCGGTAATATTTTACGCAGATTTTTAATGTTATTTTAATACCAATAACGTATCATGGAAATTGAATTACCACTTTCATAGATCCAAAGTTAGGGAAAGCAAAAACCGTTGACGATCAAAAGACAGAGTTATTGAACTATCGCGTGGCCAATGTAATTATAGTGTTTGCATTTAAAGTTACATTATTAAAATGATTTTTTTAAGTTTAGAATTATATTTGTAAAGTTAATTTAAAGGTACTTAGTTACAAATTATATATTAAGTTTTCTGGCTGTAATTAAAGCATTAAAGCAAGCGTTCAGTCAGACTCAGAAAAACGTTGATATTATATAAATAAATACAGTTGTCCTCCGTTGCTTTACGTCCAAACTTTTGCTCGATATGTTAAAAAAATGGAAACCATATATTTTATTTTGATTACAAATTCAATTCTAATAGATAAAAGACCTCTGGGTATTACTAACCGATACGTGATCGCTGCACAGAACGGTTAGCATTGGAGATTATTTTTTGCATATCATAAAGCTTTTAAAAATGCTGTAAAGAAAGGAAAATTTCATAAAATTTTTGCAGTTTATTTTAAATTTTCATTTTCTTCCCTTCATAACAAAGTTTTCACTTAATTTTTAACTAACTGATATTTTGTTAGGTCAAGTGATTATTTTTTATTCACACTTAATTCTTAGCTTAACATATTAGGTTAATTTTTTTAAATAGCTGAAAGGTTCCACTTTATTTCGTTACTCACTATAGTCGTCATTGATATTTTCTTTTAATTTTGAATATTAAAAAATTATTTGAAAAAACGTTTCAGATCAGAATTATTTTATTAAAAATCGATGGTATTTATTTTAGAAATAAAGTTTTATAGTATTAGAAATAAAGTTTTATAGTAACAAATTAGAAGCGTTTCTTGGATTCTGTAGAAAATATCATGTATCCGTCGGCTTGTCTGTCCATTCCAGCCAGTTCTGTTCAAAAACCCTTTTCGTGTGGATATTTAATTACGTTTTTGATCCTCTTTTTGAGCCTCTAAAATATATGTCTCACAATTTAAAGCTAAAAATGATGTTATTGGTGAATAGTTAACCTTTATTTATAGCTTTAACAGAGAGCAACTTATGGCTGTTTTGTAATTTTTATTATACAGCAAAACGGTACAGACACAAGAAATCAACGCAGTACAATATTCAATAAATGTTTAACATGCATTTTATTTGTTGAGATTCTGTAAGGTATTAAGATTAATACTTATTTAGGAATTCTAATCTCTTATTTAGAATTTAACTTTTCCTGTTGTTCGATTCGTTCCATTTATTTTCTGATTCTTTGGCCTAATAAATTTTAGTATGGTTGATTTTTAATTTAAAGTCTTTAATTACTTTATAGAAATTTAACAGCATTTTTGATAATAGACATGAGAAAGTTTATTTTTGAAATGAAATAATTGCAAAAAATATTTCAAATTAAACCATATAATATCCCCAATCTTCTAATTACTTGCGAAACAAAGTCCTTTTATGACGTCCAATTATTTTTTAATTCAAATGTTGATAAACATTTAAAAATATATTAAGTTGCAAGAAAGCTTATGTATATAAAGAAAGGGCCTATATGAAGTGATATACAACAATGAAGTGAGTTATAAAAATAATAGTCAGTGCCTTCTGTGTTGAACAGAAAACTAAGCAAGTAAAAAATTATAAATCTGGTTTGTCTTTTATTTGATTGTTTTTTTAAACGCCAGTTGCTCTTAAAATATATCTATATCTCAATCTATATCGGATCGTAGATATCCACAGTATGTATATGAAACTTAAGAGGTAGCTAAAATAAATTTTTCTTTGTTTCTGGTTAACCTCTCATATTTTCATTTCCCTTCATTAGCATACTAATATTACTGTACCAAATGGATCTGAAATAGAGAAAGAATTAAAAAGGTTCTAGCTCTTCTGAAAGTAACTTGGAAGTTTTAAGATATGTCAGTGAGTGATTAAGTAAGTATATAGGCTACAAAATTAATAATTTCTGATATTAAATATCCAAAATTAAAAGGGATAAAAAATGTGTCAAAATAGTATTAAAGCTAGGAATTTGATGATGTATAATCTTGCATTTAGGCATTAAGCAACATGTTTACATGGTAGAACATAATAACATTTTTAGACTGTCTAACGGAAATATTACCAAATCTCAAATATATTGGAAATTCTATTTGCACTTTGCAGATTTTACTTATTTTTATTAAATTTTATGTTAATTATATTAGATACAATGGTAGAGTTATTAAGAAATTGACGAAAGTACTTAATTAAAAACGAATTTAATGAAAATCAATATGTAAAACTATACCAATAACCATAGAATAACTGTTAGTCAGAAAATAATTTATAATAGAGAAAAATGTAAAAATGGAGGACTAGTCAACTGCAGTGTCACAAGCTTATCGTTACTTAGTAATGTAACAAAAGTAGAAGGATTTTTATGTACTTTTGATATAATAAAGTTCGTTTCAATTTTTAAAAAGGATTACAAACCTTCCGTTTTTTTTCATGTACAGATAATTAACTTATATGTAACATAGCGTAAAGTGATAATATTTTTAAAGATCAAGTATTTATTTCAGACTTTTTATTAATAATTTGAATCAAATAATTTATTAGTGAAAAGGTTAATCAGTCGAAATTTTGCAAATAGTTTAATGAAACATAAATTTTCTTTAATTATTCAAGATACTAATCAAATCCTGACCGTATATCGAAGAATGCAGATTCAAACTTGGCATTTAGGCTACTAGCAGTTTACTCGTGTGTTAATTTGAAGATAAACTTATGTAATAGAGCCTTTATTTAAGATGATGTTGTACTAAGTCACGTTTAATTGTTTTAATATTGTACTTAGAGAAATAAAAAGGTAGCAAAAAGACAATCCCTCTAACTAATCTCCTTCTACCGGCATATCGACCTTAAATATTTGAAATTTTCTTATTTTTTCTGTTATTTTGGACTACTATGTTTTATTAATCCAAAAAAAAAGCATATACATTTGGTAAAAAATACATAATTTTTAAATCAGAAGATATATTTAAATCAAGTATTTTAACATAATTGTTAGAGGAAACCCAAAAGAAAATTAATTTAGCTTTCGTTCTTGAGAATTAATTTTGTTTTAGTTAAAACTTTTCTTGATTTTTTGTCACAAAGTAGTAACTACTCAGCTTTTGTGTAACATGACAGTCGCAAAAAAGGAATTATATTAACTACAAACGAAGCAATTTGTTTCAGTTTGTTCATCAGTTCGTTAGTTGAAACATTTTCAATTAATAGCAGAATAAATGGAAGGTCGTGTTGTGGTAACATCGAGTTTTGAAAATAAGCATCTTAAAGGCAATTTATTCATGTGTAAAAGGCAAATAAGCCACTGAAGAGGTTTAATTCTATGGTATAACTCCCTTATATTTGCCCGTGGCTGTGATTGTTCCGTCAAAACCTATAGCTGCAGCATCCTGTAGAGATATATTCAGCAAGAAATTTATTTTTTAATGGAATTTAAACTCTATTCCTTTAACGGTCACTTAACTTGGAATAGTGTAACTAACAAAAATCGAGCCCATTTCTCTAAGAATTTCAATGTATTTTTCAAATGCTAGTAACCAATATTTCTTCTCCCCTTTTATTTATAATTTTTGAAGTCTCACTTTTTCGTTCATCAAAATACAGAGCATGAATACTATCAAATTCATTTTCGATTAAAGCTTTTAGTCATATTTTGGATACGATTTCAGAAATCTTGCTAAAAGTTGAATTTTTTTCAAATTGTGCACGAGTTTACGAATATATTTTAATAAATTATAATATTTCATCATTTGTTTGTGAGTGAGTAGCTGATTTCCATTCATTTCAAACTAATTAGATAAAAACTGAGATTAAGCGTCTGCAATTGTCATTTAAATTAAACGGGTACCTAAATAGCTATAAAATTATTCATGTAAGGGCTGCTCTATATTTTCTTTATTATATTCTTATGCTAATGAAATAACCTAAATAAATTTAATTACTGTAAGAGCTGAGAGCGCGATGAAGTTGGTTTGAAAATTTGAGAGTGACGATTGATGAAGTAGATGTGAGAGTCACCAAGTTGTTTGAAATTACATGCTTACCTCATAATGATGTTTTCTTTTAAATATTTTAATTCATATTATTTACACCTTTTGTTAATTATTGAATATAGTAGAAGTCTTCATTTATGAATTTCAGTTTTAATAAAAATGATGAAGGTTACTTTTGCACCCAGAAGAGAAACCATGGCGACCAGAAAAAGAAAGAGTATTAGGGTAAAATTATAAGGGATCAATCACCTCGAAACCTGTGAAATGTGTCTAAGTTTGTATATATGTTTTACATACAAACATATGCATATACTATTCTTGTGCTTTCGAAGGCTCGTCAAAATTAAACTGTCTTATTGACTTTATACGTTTCATATTGTGTAACGGTACGTATGCAGCGATTTGTTTCTATTTAGATTCTTAAAATAGTATTCCTTACAATGTAGACTTAAGAAATTTTGATTGAAACTGGATAAATATTAAACTCTTTGTTTTGATATATATGCTATTTATTGCTTTTTATTAAAATTGAATGGGACTTCAGAGATATGAATTTTTTTCGAATACTTGAATGTTATTGACTGTTTTGTGGCCAAAATTTAAAAAAATATGAACGGTGGTAGAAAAATTACTGTTGAATTGCTATCGTCTCTTTAGTTACCTTATTTGAGAGCTTAGACTTTTGTGTTAAATTTTTGTTGTATAAATATTTTGTAGTCTTTATTTTTGATATTGCGTTGCGATTTGACATATAATTACTTTAAGGCATGACAATTTTAATTAATGCATTAAAATTGTAATTATAAAAAACTATAATTTGTTTAAAAAAATCCACACGTCGATAAATGAAATAAGATTTAAAAGAACACCTGATTTACATGAGTAACCATACGAGTAATAAACACGTTTCGTTTTATTCTTGAATTTTTTTATCCCAAGTTTTACTTATTTTAATTTGACTTAATAAGTGTTTCTTTGACCTTTATAATTCTCGTATCGGAAAATTTCATTTTAACGAAAGTTTGTCCATAAATTGATTTACTACATAAACAATTTATATAAATTTACAAGCCCAGTCTCTACTAAAAACGACAGGCAGGGACGACAAAATATATGTATTTCACACCGTGATTCAAGTAAACCTTTTTGATCTTCCTACATCGATTTTCGTTTATCGTGAAATTTCCTAGTATTAATCTTGTTCGATGAGATTTGATTTTAATCAAGTATATCGTATTAAACTTTTAAAAATCGATAGAATAATTATCAACTTCATTAAAACCTATTATAGAATATCTGCACTGTGTTCGCCGAGGTTTATTTAATAATATAATGAGATATAATAATATAAGAATCTGTCCATATTATATTATTCTACGACATTCCAAGAATCCTCATTGTTATCGGTATCTTATGCATCGATGTATATTATGGTACAGTGATTTGGAACTTATTATTTTTAATTTCATTCTTACATTTATATTAGTAATTAAAAATTATTAAACGAAGAAAATACTTGTGAATGTGGTAAGGAAAAAAAATTTAAATTCACTAACATTATATTCATTCAGGAAGCGTTTAATATTTAATTACTTTTTTACTCAAAAATAGATAGAAGAAAATCTAATTATGGGAAAAATATTTATTTATTTTGTAGATTTTTTTTCTAAAACCTACAGACATTTTAATTACACACGTACAGTGAATGACTACTTTATCAATGCAACATGTCTCGCTTTGAGATCTCATCTACCTTCTTCCCGTTTTTACTGTTGGAAGTAATAATTATATTCAAACTCGAGGTTTTTTCCCTATTCACTTATTTCACATGTTAGTTCGATAACTACTGGCCTTAAATTAATAAAAATTAATGTGGCAGTAGATAAATACGTTCCGAGTATCGAACATTCCATTAACTTTTTTGATTTTGTAACTTCTGCTGACGAGTGTAGTTAAGGCATTATATTGAACGTCTTCCGAAACTTTTTGCTGTTATACTGAGAACGGTCGCTCATTTTCAAATAGATGATCGACTTTTATTTTTGATTTCAAATGTTTCCATAACTTTTGTCGAAATTGCCTAGGAATCTCCCACCGTGGATGGTATTCGATATAAAATTATAAAAACATGTATAAACTCTCTTCAACGATTTCTTTCCAACAATGTTTGCTTTTAATTCTCTCGTAAAATATCAACCAAATATGCGTCACCAATTTATATACCTTGCTGAAGCAATAATTTTACTAAAGTCCGAACCACAGAAAAAATCTAGGACAATCCGACGCACAAATATATTAACGAGAGGTAAGGGAGAAATATTATTAATTTATACATTCAGAAATTTGTTCTTTTTTCTTTTATGAGCAGTATTTTTATTCAATTATATTCAAGTTTATCTAGGTGGCATATTACTAAAATAATATAATATAAAACCAAATTATTAATTCAATATTGAAACATTCCTTGAAATTTTTTACAATATAATTATGAAATTAAAACTCGAAGACAAAACTGAGTTCTTATTAAATTAGAGGTTTCTTGGTCACTTTTTTAGAATTTTGTATTTCAAAGGGAAAACGGAACAAATATAAGATCACAAGTTAGGACCATGTAACGATTTTTTTGCTCAACATCTCTTGAATTCTCAAAGGTTTCTTAATTAGTACGAAAATAAATTTGCTTTATTAATTTATCAACTAAAAAGTGGATACATAGCTATACGTATTTTAAGTAAAAACGCACCTTTTTAGTATATTTTTAATTGTGAAAGTATGCGAATATTTATAATTTCACCGGTGTTTCGGAAACCAACATTCATCTTATATATTATTACGCTAAATATTTATGTATATCAACATCTGGTTATGTTGTTATTCTAGGTATGTAGACTAAAGGGAAAATTTATTTACATATCTGGAATTTTATGTTTTTGTTTGGTCTTTTTTTTTAATTTACGTTTAGGGTTTGTGATAATATAAAATTTAATACCAACGTTCCTTCTAAGTCGAGTATATATTTATTTTTATGTTCTATATTTTTATGGTATACACCTAAAAGCATTTAACTTTTGTAAAGGAAGGTATGTAGTATATATTTTATACCTGTTTTATCATTTACGTAAGTAATTAATGCAAAATATTATTTGAAAATCTATTTTCATCTAATAAAAATAGACGACGAGTTACCAAAAATAAAGTGTTATAACCATAATTAGTCTAAATTATAAATATAATTCCAAATCTACAAAAATGAGACGTGTTTGGATTCGCCACCCATAAAACAATACATTACCAAACTACTATATACAAAAATTCAGATTTAAGTTTAGATACATTTGATTATTATTTTATAGACATAAAATTATTTTAGGAAGTAATTAATATTTACCCAAATTACGACTGGAAATCAATAGTGTATACACATCCCAAGATAGGATTACTCTATTAAAAATATAGCAAAATAACTATACAGAAACCTAACCTCAGTAAGTTTTCACATATATGTAGGTTAGATACGAGCACATGAAACATTTACAAAGGTAAATATTATTTTTAATAAATCTTTCTCTTTATTCCCAAAAGTTATACATCAGTTTGGAAGATTTCGTGGTAACTCCTCTCTCCATATCTGATTTGAGAGCCCGATGTAAAATATTACAGATTAAGACCGGTATAATCTTCATTTGCTAAATTATTCCACACTGTTCTGCAACGCCGCATCTATTTGCCAATCCAATCCTAGCTAATGGATTGCCAGGATGGTTTCCGTCCAAAGCTTCCACCGTCATTAATTTGAAATATTATTGGATTATGTCGCCAGAGAGTTGGATGGAGGTTGACAAGTAGATGCATTCTATTTGGATTTTCAATAAATCGTATGGACAAATTGGTCAAGTCGGCAATGATAATCTGTTAATAAAATAATTGAAAGCAGCAATGTCTTCCGTTATATTAAAGTTATATTCGTGAGTGACTCTAGGGACTGGTATACAATAAATCCAGTTGATAAATTTTTAAATTAGGAGTGGTTTTAATTAATTTAGAGGCAGTCAAGTTACTTCTTTAGGTCCATTTTGTTTTTATTTTGAAAAATAACTCGTGATTAGCATTACTCGTCGCTTCTGTATGCTGATGTTTTAAAATTTTATTAAGTGCCAACATCGAATTTCCTAGTGAACTCTTCTAACATAATATCGATTACATTCCAATATGATCTGAACAATAAACTATTTTTTATATATGTAGCGCTGTGTGCATTGTTAATAACTAAAGGCAACTTTGCTCAAAATTATATATATAATTCGTGAATTTGGATTTAATTATCGATAACCATCTCATATTTCCAAATCATAACATAAACAACTGTCAGAAAGTCAGTATTATCATATAGCATTCTCATCAGTTTCATGATATTAAATGTATTATGACTTGATTTAAGTTTGAAGTCTGGACCCGTAAAATTCCTGAAACAAATACAATCATCAAATTTTTGTGTACATCCTCACGCCGGAGAAAATATAAAAAAAATGAATAGGATTTTGTATAACAAAATGTTTAGGTATTATTCTTATTTAGTCCCTTCATATCTAAAATGGAAATGCTCCGATGAAATTCCATTTAATTGCTTTCATCGTGTATTTTTTAAAATTATTAAATCAATACGATGATAAACCCTCAATGTGTGTATATTTCGACATAAAAAGACATGCACACGCGCAAGCGCATTTGTACATATTACAGACATATATTTTTCATCATAATTGTATAATATTTCGACATAAAAAGCCATGTGGGAGAATATATTTTAAGTATTTTTAATTTATACACATCTAGTGTTTATTTATTCGTTAGTTAAATAGGCAAAAATTGGGAAACGTGGAAGTTGTGTGATGTGATAAAAAAGTTATCTGTGTGTTCCTAAAATTCTAAAGTTATGTCTGTTTTATTTAACACAACAACTAAATAATAAATAATAAAAATATCGTTATAAATATTTCATTTAAGCTTAACTTTTGCTGTCTGTTTAATACTACTTTTGTTAATCTGCTCCACTGTAGCAGTAAAAATAAAAAAAATGTTAAACAAAGTCTCGATTAAATTCACTTGATAAATTCAATGATCATTTGTATTTTTACACGAAAACGGTTTCATATAAGAAAATAACATAAAATAATTTAGAAGCTATACTGAAAGGGATCTTTGCTATTTAATAGTATTCCATTAATCATTTTGATTGTGAAATTAATTTGCCATTTATGCACATATTTATACTACGATACCAAAATAAAGTTATTACGACCGTGGCATATGAATTATCTTTTCACTTTATGAACAGAAGTTTTTTTAAAGAGAAGGAAAAAGAAAATTATTACATTTCACCCAAACTGATTTATTCATATCGTTGCGGATACCTCTAATATTCATTACCATAAATATGCCCCCAGCTATTGCAGAAGTTTCATTAATATCTAAATTAAATTATCTTGTTTTGTGTGGTTGTACAAGGATCCGATCGTCTCTGGAAAATATAATATATTATAGTGTGTTGGGACATTAATCGTGATTACATATCGTATGAAGAAATAATTAATAAAATATATGAATCACTAAATATTTGAATGCAAGGAAAGGTAATTCAACTTTATCTTATTACTTCCGTAAAAGCCTGGTATGAAATATTTCTAAACAAATCTTTGCTAAACGTTGTTATAAGAGTCTCGATACAAATTTCGGTACGCGAAGAGCTAATGTTTTTTACTTTTACTGTGCAGGAGAGACGTTTTTCAGAATTAGTATATTTTTTTACCAAAATTGGTCAAATTACCTAGATTATCAAAACACCTTTATTCCCTTTACTATATTTGGTTCCGAATAATAAACAATACCAGCAAAGTATTTTATTTAAAATGCAACTTCTGATTACCCACCAATATAGATCATAAAAATTACTGTGAAAATGTCGTATCCTAGATTTATTACGAACGTACCGTTTCAAAATTATACTATTTTTTTTTCATTAAAAGATAAATTGAAAAGTGCTACATTGATTACATAATAAACTGAGTAACATTCGACAGTCGCTATTGTAGCCATTGCTTTCACGACAAAAATTAAACTGATAAAATATTAATTTTAATGCACAAAGAAAACGGAAAATACAGTAAATATTTCACTGACAAAACATAATACATATATTTAAAAACTAGAAAACCAATAAAAAGATTTATAAAATTATTTTCGAAAGAGAATAATAAACTGACAGAAGAGGAATCGTTATAATAGCACAATAATTCAGTGTTTGTATGCGAATGTCATAATTACGGGATTGTTTCAGTTTAAATGTAGGAATCTATAATTTAGGATCTCTATACTGGTATAACTATTCAGCATGCTGAGTGGAGACTCATACTTGATGAGGAAAGAACACGTAAGATGTTGATAAAATACTTTAGTTTGAATGGCGTCCCTGAGTACCATGAATTCAATTGAATGTTTTCTCTTTTTATTTTATCCATGTAAATTTTTATTACAATTGATTTCATTTTAAATATTTTTTTTCCATATGTATAAAAAAGAAATATAATATCCCTTGTGAAGTATATTGAATACATTAAGAGAAAACCTGGTCATTTTTTACACCTCAATTTTTTTCAATCTTATAGCGTCCTTCATTAGACTTGATTATTCTGTTTTTTTTCTTGCAATAATTAACTGAGGACAACATCAAAAAAGTTAACGAAAAAGGGAACAAAACGGCGAGTTATGTCTTTTTATTGTGGTTGAGACATATTTTTCGTGCACGCTCCTTATGTTGATTACAATAGTCTAAAGAGTCATATTTCCTGTAAATTAAGTAATCCTAAAGCCTCTTCAAAAAGCATCTTCATCCGTGACTTTAATCGTATTGACCTACTATCTTTTCTTAAGGATGCTAGATCCATTAACTGGGATACATTTACGACCAATCACTCTGTTGATGAAAAACTCAATGTTTTACATGCTTTCCTAAACCTTATGAAAATTAAGTGGAGAGCTGCGCCTCAGCTAAACGATTCCATTAGAAAAATGATAGCCAAGCGTAATCACGCTAGGGGGATGTATATGACTGATATCAGCCCAAATTGCTGGGAGAATTTTAGAGTTAGAAATAAATGTTCGCAAATATGCGGAATGCCTAAAAACACTATATTTCTGCACCATTATAAGATTGTACTCCTAATAACATTTGGGAGTTTATGGGTAATCTAGGTATTGAAAAATCTTTTACCACTTTGGAGAGCGGACGATTGGATATCGACCAATTGAATTCACACTTTTCTAGGCCACCCGCCGTACTTGAACCAGATGTAAAGTCTATAACTATGAACGGCATCTCGACTCCATCTCTTTCTAGTGAACATCAATTTACGCTAAGGGATACCTGTGAGTCCGAAGTTAAAGCTAATCTTCTTGCGATAAAATCGAAATCCATGGAAATTTATGGCTTAAATATTAATGCTCTTAAACCAATAATAGACATCGTGGCTCCGGTCATCGCTAATATTTTTAATACCTCTTTGGTAAGTGCTGTCTTCCCTTTGGAATGGAAAAAAAGCCTATATGGTGAATTTTATTAACTATTTTATTAACTACGCAACCCAAAGATTTTCGGCCCATAACTATCAGACCGCTTCTATCCAAAGTCTTTGAATGTATTGTTTATGGTCAACTCGTTACTTTCTTCAATACTCATAAGTCTCTAAATCTACTTAAACCTGATTTTAAAGCTGCCATAGTACCTCAACTGCCCTTGTTAATGATATTGATGATACACGCTTGACTATGGATAATACAAAAGTCACTGTTCTTGTGCTTCTTGATTTCAGCAATGCGTTCAACTCTGTTGACTTTGATATCCTTCTTACCCGCTTGAAATATCTTGATGTATACCAACATTTGCTTGAGTGGTTTATTTCATATCTCCACGGACAAAAGCAATGTGTTAAGTCATCAGATACATATTATGAGTGGACTGATCTTACAGCTGGTAACCTCAAGGTAGAGTCCTATCTCCTCTTAATTTCTCAGTATTTGTTGATGATGTTGTTAAAAGTATTTCTAGCAATTATCATCTCTACGCTGATGACCTATAAATCTATGCGGACTTAAACCTCTATTCCTTATCAAAAAGCCATCGCCATCTTTAATCAAAATCTTGCTTCAGTTGATCAGTGGGTCTGTAGTGAGTCTTTTGGTTAACCCAAATAAATCACAAGCTATTATCATTGGTAGTCAAAGACTGACCTATAACGTAAACCTACCTAGTTTACAAAAAATAGTGCTAAATAGTACAATAATACCATTTACGTCAACTGTTAAAAACCTGATCCATCAAAATCGTAATTGGCGCCCTCAAGTAAATGATGTTAGTCGTCGCGTTTTCAAAAAAATACACTCTTTGAAATGTCTTCAAAATTTTCTACAGACTGAAACAAAAAACTACCTATTTCAAATATCCTTATTACTATTATTTGATTATGAGATGTGTGCTACCTTTATCTTAATGAAGACTATTTGTACAAGTTGGAACGTCTTTAAAATTTATGCATTCTGTATATCTTTGGTCTAAGAAAATATGATCATATTTCTAAATACAGGTCACTTCTCAAATGGCTGAAGATCCGTGATCGACGCTAACTTCACATACTTACACTTCTTTTTAATATATTAATAAATCCTCAGTCCAAATTATTTTAGTGGCAAATTTAAAGATTTATCTGCTCACGACCTTGGGCTACGATTTGAAAGTTCACTCACTCTACTTATTCCTAAACATACCTCTACCACTTACGAAATGTCTTTCACTGTCCAAGAAGCAAAAATTTGGAATCACCTGGATCCTGACATCAAGAAAATCACGTCTCTAAATATTTTCAAAGATCGAGTGAAAAAGTCTTGCCTCTCTTAAAACTTTTTCTTTTGTATCCTTGTCCTTTCCTATCTTTCCCATCCCAAATCTTGTCAATAGTTTATTTTACTCATATTTTTGTATTTTTTAAATTTTTTTTTAATGTACTGAATTTTCATTCTAAAATCTCTTACAGTCTACCAACTAAATTTCAATACCAATTGTTATGGTTGACTGGAAGATATTGCTTATGTACCAATTTGTCCGCTATATGTACTATACATAAAAGATGATAAATAAATAAAGACAAGACGATTCTTTAATTTCTTTAGAGCGATATGGAGGAAATGTGTCATTTGATGTAATATTTATTTGAACAAATAACAACTGGCATGAAGCCAATGATGCGAGTAAAATAGGTTTATGATAGTTCTCGGTAAATTACAATATTTGAGTAATTTATTTGCGTGTTAAGTAGATTATTTAATTGAAACAATCTGCAATAATTATTCACATCTTGCTTCAGTGGATAGAAAATTTAATATATTTAATTTTCTATAATGATTGCGAGGGATTGCAATAAACAAGAGATTTGAATTGAAACATATTTTTGCATAATATATTAGCTTATTATATTTAAATTAAATAATTTATTTCTTTACTAAAACAAATTTGCTTAGAATTCTATGAACTTAAACTATCAAATGTCAAGACATGTATGTAATATTCACACATAAATCAATTTCATCTATAATAGAAATTAAACTATGCTACGGTCGCGATCTCCTTGCATGCAAAACAATAAAACGTGTGAGCAAAACGGAGTTTACCACATAATAAGTCCCTCTCACAAGTCTTATGGCAACGGCTAGCTATGCGTAACAAACAACATAATGTTAAACGATATAATTGAAATATGTTTAATTTTCGTGTATATATAAAGCAGAGTTAAAAATAGATAAAAATAAACCGATCCAATAAATGATTCTAGTTAACAAGTCAATTCAGAAGATATAAGAGTCCACACACTTGGTAGATGACTAAAAATTGCCACGAATATATAAACAATACACGCCTGCACTGATTACGAGATCCGACTAACTTGAATAAGGTTATTTGTTAATGAAATATTGTTATAATAATAACAATACCCACCAATATAATTAGACATTTAGTAAACGTAACGTCACTATGTATAATTGCTTGATGTACTTGTAAAAAGTAGAAAGCGTGTGAGTCCAGTTGTTTTTTATCGATAGAGCGTAGCCAAATTGCAAATCACTATACGAAACGGGTTTTATTGCTTCGCATACAAGGAGACTGCGAAATTTATCTTTCTCTTTCATTTGCAGTTAATATTCTGTGGCATTTAGAGTGAAATATGCAAGCAATATTAAAATTTACTATACCTGTTTAATGAAGTTCTCACTGGAACAATTTTCAACAAGAAACTTTGAAAAAAGTTAAGGTAACTAAAAATGTGAAACCAATTCTTTCTTAAGACAGAATTTTATATAAATAATATATAAGATATTACAATAATTATTATTTACATTTGTAAATATATTGTGATATATTTAATGTCACTTAAATACAATAAAATCAGTATATTGTAATAGTGATTCTTTTGAACCTTTTTTACCTAGAATCCATACCTTACTTATTCTGGTAATAATTAAATTTCAGCGGTAGATTAAAAATTATAAAAGATGGTCATTAGAGTAATTAAAATGTCTATATTATTTTTATTAATTTTAATTCAATATAAAGTGTGATAATTTTACATATTAAGCCGTGTTTATCAAAAAAAAAATGTTTACTAATCACTTAGTAACAAGAATATATTTAAACACAGTATACACTGATCGGTCAAAAGTAAAATAAATGAGGTATTGGGAAATATTTCAAAGATTATGTGAGCCATGGTAGAGTAAATAATTTAATAATTCCCTGTCTTCGTACAATCAATTTATATTACAAATGTTTACGTACAATTTCTTGAAATTGAAAAAAGAGGAAGTAAATTATTATACTGCCACAAGGTCGAAATATATATTCTTGGTTGCGCTCATACAATAGTATTAAGCTTTCTACTACAATGTAATTCATATTAAAATATAAACCTTGATATAGAAACACATTTATACTATTTAATATAAACAATCTATACAATATAAACAAACCCCGATTCCACCAATCATGAATTTTATGTCAAATCTTTCAAACACAAACAAAATTATGTAGCGATATTTTCATAAAAAATTATGATAAATGATAATCGTGTCAACCTTATTCGGGGATTATGGGGAACACAAAGAAAAATTAACTACATCAAAAGTAGGAAAACAATGAAACGTATTGAACCAGCGCTCGTTCAATAAAGGTAATTTGCATACAATAATTATAACGCGAAGCTCAGACCGTATCGTAAAAAGCAGATTGGAAACGACAACAATATTTGTGTTAAGGTCGTTAATGAAAGTTAAATATAAATGTGAAATTTGTAAGTTCCAAACGAACAATAAACGTAAACTTATTTGTAATTATAATGGTAAGATATTAATTAGGTATGAAAATTATACCGCAGGCGATCATATTTTCCACATATGTTGTGTTAAAGGGAAAATTAAAAATATGCTTCCACATATAATTTATTACTATCTGCCATCATGTTCGTTTATGATATGTTCTCGATGTTATCTCGCGACTAATAGATAAAATAATTAATGTCAATACGTCGAAGTATAAATAGAAAGCTTTGTGCTCACCGTTCAAGTATTGAAATTTGGGCAAAATAAGTTGAATGTCGATGATAAGTTGACGTAAAACTTAGTTCTTATAAAATGTATTAGTAAGAAAACTGTTTAAAAGCCAACAATTTTAAACCTGGACGTTAGCAATACCCAGTAATACAATACTAAAATCTGAATTTCAACATATTCGATTGCACCTCAAAATGAAGGAAAATTCAATTTTAACCTAAATCTCGCTACAAATTTTAAGCATTCTTGCCCTCTACTTAGCATCTGAAAAATAAATCTTTTCCGTTTTACACGATTACTATTCAAATAACTCTAAAAATACTTTTTATATATCTCATAGTGCGCAAACGTATGAACAATTAAAAATACCGAAAACCATGATCCGCTCACTCGCCGTCTCCATCATCTCTTCAGGTTCCAATTACAGAAGATAATCTACCGATACCGTCAAATTTCCACATACCAAACCAAATTAAAATAAATTAAATCAAATGGCCTCTATTGTGGGGGAGATTAAAAAGGGTCAATAATACCAATGAAGAAAACCAAAGTGATTTTGGTATTTTCGTGGATAGCCAAATGAAAAATCTGTCGAAAGGACGAGCAGTAATTGCTCGGAATGAAAGTATATATTATATACTAGAACGATATCAGCTCTCTGATATTCGCACGATGAATATAAATTACATAGTGGCATCGTTCTCAAACACTCACTTTTCATCATCGTAACGTTATGACGTTAGTTGATTCATAACTAAAACTGCGCCACTAGACATTTTTCTCACGAATATTTGTTTTTTTAGGTATAATTCCTTTTTCCTCTTTTTTTAATTCTTCTTTAATCATGTCACGTAACTCGTCAAGCAATAACACTAAGTTTTTTTCACAAAACGTTTAGAAAAACGTTTTTTTCACAAAAGCAAAGACCAGTGCTTTTCAAAACGCGAATAACTCATTATGGCTAGGAAAGTGTAGTCACCTCAACCAAACAAAAATAACTGCTGAAGTAATCATATGCTGCATTGGAATTTAGAGACACTGGACATTGCTAATGGATAAGTGTAAATCAACTTTTTTTTTAAATTGTACTTTTGTTGAATATATGTCAGAAACATTAGTTTTACTTAATTATACCATACCCCAAATTATGTATATAAAACCTCTTATTCAGAATTTGGTAAAAGAAATAAATGTTATATTTTTGAAGATTCCATTTTACGAAAATTTTGTCGAAGTGAAAGTTCTTGAAGTTACTTTTCCTCAAAGCTATTATCGATTATTTATAGATTATGCCTCTTTCTATCAATTTCAAAAACAATAATTTTATTTATGACAACTCACTCTAAATGATTTAGACTGAATAAAATTTACGAATTTATTAACAGCAAAAGCGCCAAAATTTAAATAAGTAGCGAGGAACAAGATGTGATTTTTAATTGTTATATTCCTTGCAATTGGTATATTGCTCTAGAATTGTATTTCAATGTGGTTTATTCGTTATTTTACGAACCCAATATACTTGGCACTATAATCTAATGAACAGATAGAATAAAGAATATAATCAAAAACATGCCACCAACAATTTAAGATCAGTGTTGAATATTGTGTGTCTAATAATATATGTTATTGTTTGATTATGTTACAAATAAAATATGCTTCCTCACATATATAACAATAATCTTGGTAACGACTTACCCCAAAAACTGTAAATATGCTAGAGACATTCCATGTTCTTTAATGATTTTTAAGATGCTGTTAAAGCTTTATACTTATTTTTCCGTGAGGTTGGCTCAATAATGTTGATATGGATTTAAATGATCACAGAAGATAATATTTAAAAAAAATTGTAAAAATATTGTTCGAGTGTCAATGACATTGTTTAATTATTTACACCAGAAATGTTTGTGTTTTATTTCAATAGATTTATTTAACACAATAAAATAAAATAAGGTTCCGTGAGGTATAACTACTTTCGATAGGTTACTGTGTACTCTTTTTTTGCTTTTTCGTTGCTAATGGGAATAAAAAGGTATTCGATAATTTTTCTTGAGTCAGCAAAAGGAATATTCATTCTGTACTTTTAAACGTCCTTAATATAAACATATTTTATCTACTTGGCTTTATTTTCTAACGAATTCTAGTCATGTTTATTGATGTTTTACTAATCAAAAGGTATACTATATATTTTCTTTAATGTGTATTTTCTGCGACCTTAACGTATTCTATATATGACTGTACTTGATTTTATACATAATTCAAAATTACTTACAAAATTCCATCTTAACTTCACATACTTGCTTAGGTAAATAATTATTATTTCTACTCCGCTAATTTTATTTACAGATACTGTGAATATCACCATCACTTACAAAAGGATGTCATAAAGTAAACTAGGAATTGAGACGTCCTAAACTTATGAGAGGTCATTTATAAATTTGTGATCGGGTAAGTAGACATGGTAATACTCTACGATATTGCGATATTTATTTTACGTAAACGTTTATCTTCTCTCGACTTCATAAAACTGAATGTCTGCTACTGGTTTACCATCATATAATTGTCCGAATTGCGTGTGAATAGTAACTCATACAGGACATTATTTGGAGTGCCTGTTTCTGAGGGGATGAGTTGGCTAAAATTTTAAATTTTAATTTGTTCGATTTCTCTACATATTTTGTCGCAGTTATTTAAAAGAAAGAAACAAGACTAAATTATTCCTAAGGGTGTCGTTGAGCATGAATCTATTGAATACTTTAGCTATTCACCTTATAATATAGGTAATACTAAATAAAAATATAACTATTATATGAAATAGATCATTATTTTAATACCGATTATTTGTTTCTATAGTGTGAAGGAAAATGCGGGAATTAAGGAATGTTATAAAGTTATTGGCATTCATGTACATATTATTTTCATTTCAGTTAGGCATATCATTTTATTATTCACTTATTTAACTTCAATGATCCTTTACTTATTTAAACTCCGTAAGCGTGCAAATTTTATTAATTTTATTAAATTTTGCTGATATTAACTAGGAAGGCGATAATAATTAAAATACAAATTAAACCTCTTTTAAGCGGGAAAAGTGAAGAGATTACCAATAACGATATTTTTCGTAAGGTTTAATTTATAAAAAATCTGCCAAAAAGCACGCGATAAGGAACGTCATTAAGGTTAATTATAATTTGGTGCGGTCTATTTGAAAACGTGAACTACGTGCCTGGTGAGGAAACGCCTTATGACCTTTAAAATATATAAACTCTGATGACTTTAGCACAATCAAATTTGTATACTCGTCAATGAACTAAGGTCCATCTTCGGTAATAACAAATTTTATTTTTTCACTATAAATTCAACCTCCTTTTTTATAGCAGTGAAGTTACCTAACAACGATCTTGCACAATTTTATTTCATTAATTACTAATTTCTGCTAAAATATTTAGAACTTTTGCCAGTATATTTCTATGAAATTGAATAAAAACTATTATTTTACTTTTTAAATGTACATTTGATTACAAAAGTGTTTCTTATAATACCGTATCTATATGTTGATTTAACTATTGCGGTTTTATAATTCTATGACTAACAAGTAAATCGATAGTTAAATCTAAATAATCTAATAAAAAATCTTGGTAAGTTTGTATTAATTCCACAATTTAGATAATACATCAAAAAGCGGAATATAATTTAAATCGAACTGCTCAGACATATTTTATATTCACAACATTAGCATATTTAACTCCATGTTAATTCGAATGATCGAATAAATATTGTAACAATATAATCGGTGTGTGAATTTTGATAACTAAAAAGAAAAGTCCTTACAATGAATATAGACAAATAATAGGTTTTATTAAATCGGTATTTTTGTGTTGAAATCAAGTTCCATGTGATAATTGTTACGTTTATGAAAAGGAATTCACCTCAACTGACTTTATTATTATGCTAATGAGATTTGTAACTAAAAGAAAAAAATTAATTAGAAACGATCACAATAATACTAGAAACAATTTAAGATGATGTGATAATTGTTATGTGTTGTTACGTTGATACTTAAGATACTAGTCAGTTACTTATGTACTAGATCCTTTCAAATATTCTATGTTAAACATTATTTTGTTTAATGAGTGTATTACGTTCTTAAAAAAACACAGAGCTATTTAACATGTGACGTTGCTTGTTTCTCGCAATGTTTGTATGAGTTTTCTTCCACGATAGCCGTTTTACCGCTTTCGGATCCCGGTGACTAATTAAAAGATGTTTTTAAATTTTTTTTCTTAACTTAAACCATATATTCTTTATTTAGTAAATTGTTGATGTTTCATAATTAATTCCCCGTTCCTATAGTTACCTGCATCTCCTTTCAATATTTTCGGTAGAAATCTTTAAGTATAAGGTCTGAATTTGAAATATAATTTTAAAAATTTGTGCATTAACTTAAAAACTTAGCTGAAATACAATTTCCCGTGTATTTTTTTTTTTGGAAAAGTACTTACAAAATTGATAAAATTTATTTTTGTCGTATCGGCAGTTATACTTATTGTTATTATATCATCATTATACGTAAAATATACAAAGCTCTCTAGAAAATATATTACTTTGAAGATAAAAAAAAATTGACGTAAGTAATTTTGACCTGTATAATGTTTGGTATGTACCCAGTATACTCTGTATATAACATGTTTGTAGTATAATTTTTGAAAATGGTGAGGGTGATGCATTTTTGAAATTGATATCTCTGAATATCAAGTTAATATAACGGGCCGTATACCTCATTAATAAGTTGAGATTACCATTGATATCGATCAATTAAAGTTTATCCAGCTTAAAGGAAATGCTCGCATGTTTCTCCTGCTCATAATTTTATTTACATTTCATAATAGCAAAAAAAGAATCACATCCTCACATTTATTTTTCAGGTTAGGGAAGTTTTCTCTTAATATGCGGAAACTAACTCTCTCACGATATTATGTGTCAAAATATTTTTTATTTCAATCAGTGTGAAGAAAGTATTACGATTTATTATTACTTTATTATCATTAATAAGTGTAACTGCTGAAACGGTTACTTTTATCAATATCGCTAACATTTTTTTCTGAAAAAGACAAAATATAAGATGAAATTTATTTCACTTAAGTTCTTATGTACATGCTGTTAAAATTGTAAGAATTTAAATTTCAGTCTTTAAACTTTTGTACATGCATTCATATATATATATATATATATATATATATATATATATATGTATATATATATATATATATATATACACACACACATATATATATATATATATATATATGTATATACGATGAATATATGTAATATACGTGATGATTGGTAGAGAGTTATATAGGTTATATAGGATAATAGTTTATATAGGAGTAGGAATATTTCAATTTCAATTTACTTTTTTTAATTACACATCTTATTTTCATTTTGTATTACATATTAGTACCAACTTGTGTACCAACATTAGAAAAACTGAGCTTCGTATGACATAAAAATAGTAAATTTCTATTTACTTGTCAGTCACGGGACTTTAAAGACGCAATAATTTGATGTGTATAATTACAGTTTTATATGAAACAGTTTTGTAATTAAATGTATATGGGCATGCTTTCAATAAGCACAAGATTGATTTTTATTCCATTATAATGTAGAAAAAACTGGCAAAAATGTTTTTAAACCTTCTACAGAAATTAATGAAATAAAATTGTATTACATCGTTATCGCGTAACTTTACTAGTGTAGAAAAGGTCGTGTAAATTATGGGTTTATCTAATAAAAATAATGTTATTTCACTAAACAGTATAGAAATAAAGCTTATTATTAAAGAATACATTAACACATTGATGAGTATAAAAACTTTATTGAGGTAAAAGTAATTAAAGTTTATATATCCTAAAGTCATAAAGGGATCCTTGCTGACATGTATTTCACATTTTTAAACATGCGATAACAAGATGTAATAAGCATTACTAATGGATCTTATTGCTTACTATTTTGGTATATTTTAATAGAAAAAATTTAAATCACATCCTTTTCGATAAACTCATAACTTTTCTTTTCTTTTCTGTTTTAATAAGAGTTATTTTCATTATTATTTCCTAACTAGTGAATAGTGTTGTAATTTAATGAAATCAACAAAAATAACATGTATAGAATATTATGAAATAATTAGAGAATTAATTAATTATAATAAGGTCTAATTGAAGATAAAATAATTGCGGTAAAAAAGTCAATAACTATATAATATTTCCTAATTTATGCATTTTACCTTCAAAGTATAGAAAAAATAAATAGATATTCAAATATTAATAAATTTCATGTAATGATCAACTTTTTATCTAATATTGCCCATATTTTAAGGAAAATTGCTGAAGCATACAAGAATTTCGTGTTCAACGTTATGGTTATCATTTAAAATAAATTACATAAAAACATGGAATTAAAAACCACTTCGATATTTTTTTTAATAACTGGGATGAAACATATAGAGAAACCTAATTCAATTAAATCTCATAATTTTATCCAAATCATCATCACAGAAAGAGACAATCCAAATAATGTTTTACATCAACAGTTATTCAAATACAATTTATATATTTACGGGAGAGTAAACAAGTATCTGATAATCATTTTGAAATCGAAGAACTAGAATAAATAAGAAAGATCGAATACATAACAAAGTATAAAAAGGTAGAACAAATAACAAAGTATCGTAGAGCATAAATAACAAAGTATCGTTTCTACCTACACGATCAAAAATTTAATGTATTAACAGTGGCCATAAACCTGTTACAAAGTTAATATGCTAAGAATATTTAAATTTTTAGTTTGCTTTATGACATCTGTTGGCATGTGATTATGATACTCGTTAAATAACATAAAAAATAGGAAACAGACCATGATAGTTTTTTCTGTTAACAAATTCTCCTTAAAAGTTTGGTAAGTAAATAGTAAGAAGTTTCTTATAAAAAGTTAATAAATTTGAAGTACGTTAAAATTAATAAAAATATTATTTTTGACATTTCTTTAGTGAAAGTATAATTTAGACACAACCAATACCACTGGGGGTATTTCCTTATTAAATAACACCTTTCACTCAAGTGTATATTTATTGTTATTAATGATAATATACTGTTATTTTAATTATTGAATGAAATTTGAGAATATATTAAAATTCTGAATTTTAATATATTCTATTATAATATCTAAAGGTGATCACTCACATGAATCTAAAAGTGTAGAAATATACAGTTATTTATACTTTTATGTCTAGAGTTGTGATATGCTGAATCATTGGTTTTTTTGGTGTATATCAAAGCGCGCGGATAACAAACATTTATGTAACCTCCTACACATTGATTATGTCATTTGCGTGTACGATTGTAAACGATACGCACATATATATATATATATATATATATATATATATATATATATATATAGCGAACCCAGTATATAGGATTTTAGAAAATTTCATATGAACAAAATGACCGTTAATAACGCCCGGCAGATAATTCAATGTTCCACTGAAGCTTTAATATCCTAATGTCGGCTTTCAGGGAGCACTTAAGAAAAATACAGGTAGTTCGAATACAGGTGCTGTGTTTAAACCAACATGGTTCGCATTTGTGGCAATGCATAAATTTTTGGGTTCGGTTTATGAATTCCAAGGCACCATACATTTTGCGGAAAGTAAAATGTTACTAATTATGCCTTTTATTACTGAACAAATTTCTCATTCCTTATATTTGCATAAAATACTCTGTAAACTCAGCCCTAATCGTATGAGCGAGACAAACCTAGGAATTGAAGCGAGTGGAACGAGTTCATTATTTGGTCCGTCGTTTCTCCAACTTCTAGAATAAAGTTGACTATCTTCTGTGCTGCCAAAGGAGCTGCGGAATCTGTACATAATAGATAAAATCCTACTCTTTCTCAAAAAAATATGTAAAAGAATACTTATTATGGTAATACGAGACGCATTTTATGAATGAAGTAACATGGCTTCTTGGGAACTCTAAACACTGATGTCATAAAACTAACAATATTTGTAACTCTAGCTTTAGTTAAGTTTCGAATAAAATTTCTGTTCATATAGTTCAAAAATGTCTTTCCATGTTTTTGCGTGGAAGGATGCGGGACTGTGGCATGATAAATGAATAATTATTGATTTCTTTTCCCATAAAATGCTATTTTGTAATACCATTTACGTTTTCTTGGCTTCCAGTGTTGGCAAATAAAATAAATATGTTTAACCAACTAAAGCCAAAAACACCATACTAATTTAATCAAAGCAGCTGTTAATGGGAAATTAAATTAAAGTAACTAAAGCGTTTGCCATTCAATGTCCTCAAAAAATGAGGAAATTTATTTCGAAAGCTTTTTGATGTCTCTAGCCATTCATTTTGTCAGCTTGGTATCTAAATCGTCGAAAATTATAAATGTTTTTGTTAAGTGTTTAATTTTAAATTATAATTTTTCAGAAAAATCAACACCGCAATTTCAAAGTCCGGTCACAGGAATTGGACTGAAAAGTGGAAAAGATTCTCCATGAAAGAACATCACATATACGTGCCAAAACTTAACAATACTACTATAATATAATTATATACATACATATATATATACATATATATATATATATATATATATATATATATACATTTATATATAAATATATATATATATATATATATATATATATATATATATATATATATATATATATATATATATATATACATATATTTATAATTTTACCTATTCAAAATTTCATCCTTGCTCATAATTACTTAAACTCAAATCCATTGCGGTGACCTGTAATGGTTTTGAGTTTATTATTCATGTGTGGGTGGATTATTTCATCACTACAAAGGAAAAGAGGTCAAGCAAACAACATTTTCCAGCATATAAGTATCATGATGAGTAACATTAATAAATGTTTATGTAAATTATCACGTAAATTTTTCATTTCAGAAAATAAATTTATAAAAGTTATTTCTTTTACTCAGTTTTATTTTTGTTTCTTGAGCTCGGATAATAGTTTCACAAACTTTAAGTACAATTTTAGAAATAGCTTGATTCGATATTTTGAAGAGATATTGGATAATCATGTAGCTATAACCACTTACTGAAAATCTTAATATTTATGGCTAATTAGTGCTTAGAAGGAATAGCTTGTTACAATTTTGTATGTTTCTTAGATGTCAATGGGCCGACCTTCTATAGCCATAACTCGTCTATGTGAGATATTCGATAAAAATTTCAAAGTGACTGACAGGTATAAGTAAAAATTTTCTGATATTTTGAATGCAAATTTTCACATACTATGTACACAAATCTAATATATATGTGAATGACCAGAATAAAAGTTATTAAATATTGTTATGTTAAATAAGGGTACTAAAATCACTAATCAGCTCTAATTAATGGTGAATTTATGATTTACGTTAAATGATAATAAATCTGAATAAAATTATAAGAAAATATTATAAAACGAAAAACGTGAATCGATTTACACAACATTTCGCTAACACCTACAATGAAGTTGTTATTGTAGGAATATATTGCTTTACGAACATAATTAACTTAGCTTCAACTTGAGCAAAATCTTAACTCCAACTAGGTCGATAATTTTATATTCGGTTTTAAATATGGTCCTGAAACTACATACAGATAATATATTAGAGGTTCGGAAATACAGCCTATTCTTTAAATATTACGAGTTTATTAATGTAAAAAGAAACGAAACTCCATCAATTAATTCCTCATCTTCAAAGGGAATGAAGTCAATATATAAACGATATTAAGTACTGTATATCCGCCCACATGTATGAATAATTCAACCAAGCCCTAGAGCGCCGGGGACATGAGTGGTCATATAACGTGATGAATGTGGACGATACACGACGCGCCCTGCAAGGCGATATTTCCTGCTTATTTTTCGCAAATTCGTCACGAAATAAAATTTCGTTAACTCGATGTAGACCCGGGGTATAAGTATAGAGTAGGACATTCCCTTTGGAATTGGGATATACGAGTACGTTTTATAACTAAGAACGATTCAAGTTATAATGGAGAAGTTTCGGAATAGTGGACGAAGTTAGTTTTGTAAGGATTATCGTTTAAACTTCGAACTGAAGCATTTGTGGTTACATAAGTGGAACAAAAATAAGTTGAAAGTTTACGTAAAGCGTAAATAAGCCAACGATAATCCGCAACTTACATTTATAGTACTTTTTTACATTAATATATTTTTTTTGGTTGAAACCAATCGCCCTTTTATTTTGATATTTATTGTTAAAGATATTGTAAATGTACGTCGTAAAATAAAAGTTCGCCTTTTATAGCATGCATGATTTTATATTACGAAAGTCTAGTGTATTAAATGTAATGTAGCATGAATCTGTTGGATGGAGACATTCAGGAGCAAATCGAGGATTATGTCTCAGATAAATGGAATGACTTCTCCATCATGTTCCACAAAACGAATGATGGCAATCAGGTTAGTGTCGTACATTTTGGCTATTTCCAATATATTGTATTTAAGCTAACTTTTTTTCAATGAGGCGATGTTTTCATAAAATTTTTGAATATATGTGATTGGTGAGTTTTATATAAAATTTTGTGTGATTTTTAGGGTAGTTACGTTTTATGGTTGATGTATCTAGTATACATTTTGAGATTTATTCACTATACGCACTCAACATTTTTTACAAAACCCTTCTGCGTCTTTCAAAATTATGAAACCTACAAAAATATTAATCATCCATTTATGTTCGTAAATATCTGTAATGCAAATGGGGTCTCAAGGTAACGGAACAAAATAAAGATCACGTAATTTTATAAAGAAGAGTAGTTGGGTGCATTCCGAATGACGGAATAGGATATATTCTAATTTTTCTCAGAAATATTCCAAAGTACAAATTTTTTTAAGTATTGTATCTCACTTTCCCTTCGAATTCAAATATAATTTTGCAGTCTCACGGAAAGATTGTGCCTTTTAAGCATATTGCATTTTCAATTAAACTCTCTCAATTATTTTCCACATATTGGACCTAATTTATACATTAGTTCTCAGTTAACCTAAATTTAAATTCAATAGTCAAATTCAATAGTCAACTTTTTGACCCGTTTTGATCATAGCACTTGACGACTATGTTGTTCTTATCTCTATATGCTCTGGAATTTTTGTTCAACTGCTTTAATCCTTCATGTTACAATGTATTTACTTATATTTATCCTCGGTAACTAAAGGATTTAAAATTATTGTTTACGTTTCGATAATCTCTAGATTTAGTCGTATTGGATATTCCAGAAATACACAAGTTTGGCTTTTCCAATTCAGTGTATATTTATATAATGTCTATTACTTTTTTTAATAAATATTGATATTTAAATATTCACAATTTGTTGATATATTTTATTCATATGTATTTATAACAAAATCGTAAAAAACTGAGTTTCCACATTGAATATTTTCAAGTAAAACTGAGTGCTACTTACTAAAATATGCTATTAAGCCTAAGACCACAGTCTACAATTTTTGTCTGTCAGATTGTTCACACATTAGTTGTAAACAATAATCTCAGGGGTAAAATATTAAGGGCTAAATCAGTTTGGATACGGTATTCAGCGATGTATTTAGATTGGCTTGGGTTAACACTATTTTCATTTCAATTGTTTCACAAATAAAAAATATATAGGTCAATCTTTAGTTTACGTTTGTTGTACACGCTAATATCAGAACCGGTGGAATCCTGCTGCTGCTACTAGCGCCTTCTGTTAGTGTATTTAATAAATTTTATGCTCATAGAGCTCTAAGAGAAAAGAGAAAAAAAAATTCTAATAGCTTTACTTACTCCGAATTCTCGCGAGCGTAGTTGCAGACACAAGTATTACTGAATATTTTCATAGTCTGTCAAGACTAGTTTGTATAGTCCTACAGTATAGCATATCTATTCGGCTTACGAAATTCTTGATACACTCATTTATCAACATATAACTTAAAATATTAAAAAAATGCTGTAAGTACCAAATTTTTTAATTTTTTCTAACATGATAATACGCTTTACACCAATAGTTTTAATGTGCTTAATTCTGATTTTACCTTTTTTAGATAGTAATGTTGGGATATGTATTGCACCAGGTATCTTAATAATAGTTTTTTTCGATTCACGACCATTCTGTTTTGGTGTTCAGTAGAAACAATCTTGTACGGTGTTTAAAATGTGATATGTAGCATTACTTAAATCGTTTATAAGTACTATGTTATTACATCTCTGAAACTGATCTGGTGTAATGTCATATATCTCCAGTTAATAATCTGCGCTTTATGATAAATCTCCTAATATGGTATATTGACCGGTATGTTGTTATCATTGTTCGTCTTTGTTCTTATTGAATTTTGAATATACAATAAATTGTCGTCAAAACTGTAAATTCTGCAAAAAGTATACCTATGGCATATCTTCTCGGTCATTTTGTAATCAGCCGTTGTAGCGTTATCTGCTTAATAACTAAAGGCTTTGTTGCAGATTTTAATAATCCACCTCAAGCTATTTGACTATAATTTATGGAATAATATGTAAGTGCCCAATAAATGGTTTTAATATCGTCTGATCAAAAATCATGTCATACATCCTTTCACATATATTTTCTTAATTTCAACTTTGTTTTTTATTATATACCTGCGTTACCTTTGGTCAATATATATACTAAATTGACAAATATTAATTACATCTTCAAAACTTGGACATTAGCATTGCAGAGTCTTACATTTTTGATCTATTAAGATGTCTTTGTATGGTTTTAGGGAATACTAAGTGATAAAAGTTATGTACTTTGTTTTGCATGCATTATGATTCAAAATAGTATAGTTAAAACAAGTTTCTATTTTAGAAAACACCATTGTAATATGCATGTTTAGTTTATGCCTACCATCTTACTTTCAATGTGAATTTAGAACATCTCGTGTGTGCAAGTTCAGAATAATATCGGCCCAAGCGTATTTTCTTGTAGGATACCTTAAGCGATAGTTTGTATTTAATTAACAGTGTTATTGTCATTTGCGACCGTAAACAATTGTGATTTAATTCAAGAAAAACTGTCACGTATACTGTTACTATAATGCTCATTCAAGATTAATTTTGGGATACCGAATTAACGCTTTGAAGATTTTAAGAAATTCAGTTGCATATTCTTCGTGTTTGTCTACATGCTAAGCTATATACTTAGAAATAGCCGGTACAACATCGCTTGTTCCTCTTCATCTTTTAAAATCGTATCGGTTTTCAAAATAATTTGGTCATTTCTCCGAGTACTCAGGCAGTCTTATCGTAAATGATGTCTACTAAATATGTTTAACAATGAGATTCTTCTGAATTTAAAGATACATAATATTTGCTATTTTAAATTCCACTGGAAACTGGTTTATCTCTATACTACATGTAAGTTTATGAGGCAGGAGAATAGCTACATCTTTACTTATCTACTTAATCGGTCGCTTTTCCGTACGGCCTTTTTGAGATTTACTTTCCTAATCGGTTTATATTTGTCTATCAATATCTTTAACATAGTAAAAAATTGGTAAATCAATTCTCTTCTTGCAACTTTAATTGAATTATACAGTCCGAGTTCAATGTCATTAACCCACACTTAATATTTGTTTGACGTAAATACGTATAAGTAAGGTCTTTTTTTATTTAAAATTTTGTCTTTTGGTTTTAATGGTACGGTACGGTTTTAATGGTAAGTAGACAATAGGCAGATAAGTATTTAAATTGTTCAAAGCCATCATATAGATACATCCAGCAGATATACATAAGAAAAAAATTACATTTTATTAATATTTTCATTTAAACTTGCTTTTTTAAAATGTAAATCTTAATTCGTCTTAAGCTCTACCATAACATAAGAAATTAATTTTCTTTTCCTGTAATTCATATTTTGTAAAGAGATTGATTTTTAAAAAAGTCCTCGCACAGGGTTTTAATGATTTCTATGACAAATCAAGTTATATATCTACTCGTACAGCCTTTATATGTTCCTAAATAATGTCAAGTGGAAGCACAAAGGTAGAAAATATCGAGGCCAATTCAAAAAATTACAATGTATGTTCAGCAATTTTGATATGTGTGGTCAATTGTTCACTGCTATATATGTTCAGTGGTTTCTGAGTATACATTTTTTGTATTTTTACCAATAAATATAACTCTATTAAAATAATTTTATGACATAAATAATTATGACAAAAATCGATTACATTTTTATTAACTATGTGATTAATAAGTCAATTCGAAATAAACGTATTTACTTATTTACGTCGTCAATGGCACCGGAAGAATTGACAAAAATATATTATTTTACAGAGGATTTTAAATGAATAAGACTAAGAATTAAACAGAAACAAAAGAAAAATTTGTAAATATGTGGTATTCTAAACAACAGATTTTGATCTACCTTTTTGACATCATGTTATAAGAGTTTACATGCATCGATTTCCAGAACCTACTCCAAAAACTTTCATTTTATCAGCTTTTTAAGTGGAGAAATTATTCTCGCACTTTTACAATGTGACACTAAATATGGACTCAAAGCATTGTCCGTGAAAAATTACAATTTTCATTACTTATTAAAGAAGTCTAAGTTGAGGAAGATTAAAAAAAGGGAGTACAGAGGCAGATAACCTCTTTGCTACCATTTGAAACTACGTTTTATGACAACAGTATATTAGTTACTGGTAATTCCTTCTGAACTATGATACATGTTACGATACACAAATTCCATATTTTATTCAGGGAAAATTTATCATGAAAGTAATGTAAACATTCAGTTAGTTGGTTACATTAATTTTTTACCCATAGAATAAACTCTTTCATCGATATACTACTTCAACATTATATAACACGAACCGCAACCGTGAGTGCAAATTCAATATATATCATACATTCCAGAAAATACTTTCCATCCGCTATAGTCAACATATGACTTCTGATTTCCTACATAATATTGAAACAATGTGCTTACCGCTAGTTTGTGTTTGTACAACTCTGCTGTTTACAATTGACCTTAAATGTTAATCTTTACAATTTTAATTTTAAAAATAATAGATCTCTTCCGAGACCACTACATTCATGTTGAATTGTTTTTCATTGAAATGCCTTCAGAATGAAAAAAAAGCAAAACAACCAATTTGAACAGAACAAATCGTATAACTGACAAACATAAAGCTTGAGTATTTGCATGCAATATTCTGTGTCTTTTTATTAGGAACAAATGTACTTTTGCTGTTAAAATTAACTGAACTTCATAAAATCATAGAAAAGTAAACGAAATTTTAATATCATATACGAATTTCTTCTACGTAATTAAATTACATTAAAAATTAATATTTTAAAAAGATAGATGACTTTCTTATGACAAAATGTTTCATGTGACTAAAGTAATATGAAAACTTTAACGTCCAGAGGAAACTCTTTAAAATTATTGATTTTGTACCCATCGATGAATTTAATTACGTTATTGCTTACATAATATATTTTATATTTATAAAATGGGCTATTATTTTTTCTCGTTTAATTTATAATGTTTTCTTAGTTTTCATCAATACTGCGTAGCTTACGAACCAAATCTGTATATAATGTATGTAAAAGAAATTATTTATAGTGCCTTATAGTCTCGTGAAATATTCACACGACGGAATCTAACATCTTTGGAATAAGGCTTTTAAGAGAAATAAATTTGTGTAAAGTTTTGCCGACTTTTGAAATATTCTGAAGAAATATTAAAAAAAAACAGTAAAATATTCATAGACAATTTATGATGTTTTTAGTCAAGTATTCATTCACTGACGAACAAATGTTATTAGCACGTTATGTAATATATGGTATACAGACTAAAACATAGAATATTTTCATTGTTTGAAAATATTTCAAATGAATTTTTTTCATATTGGAAAAAGAAACACCAGTAACATGTTTCATTTCTAATTTTACAATATTACTCATATACTGACGCCTAATTTTGTTCGAAATTTTCAATACAAAATTCACATACTGATTGTTAGTTTTATATATAAAGCTTTGGTACACTCCTTGTTTAATTTTATAATGTCATTGTAATACATTAATTCGTGTTATTGTAATATTGGAAGAATAATGTATAAATCCCTCAAATGGTTTAACTTAGTCCAAACTTTTATAGGGACTATTTCTGAAATTTTATTTACAACCGGTGCAAATGTTTTATCCCTCCCTATAAGTTATATTTATGAAGCCTTGAATAATATTTGTCCCGATTATCAAACTTGTCATCAAGAAACATAAGGGATTCATATTTTAACCATGGGATTAATATTTTATACAGCCATTAATATTATTTCATTAATTTCCGAATTTTGTCCAGTATAAGGGATTAGTTAAATTTATTTCTCTTTAACTTATTTAACCTAAAGTTAACTTTGAAACATATGACCTCTTTGACCGAAAAATTATTATAAATTTAATGGAAGATTGTATGGACCAAAAATGTGAAATTTTTCCGGAATATTACCAGCAAATTTGCATTTGAAACCACGTGCTACAAATTCATTTTTATTAATAATAATAACGAAATAATTGAAAGCTGCTAAAGAAAAATTATTCTTAGAAATACTGCTACGTTGTAAATTGTTTTGAATAGAGAAGTTTAGGGTCTTCAATTTTAGCCAGTAAATATTGATTCCAAATCAATTTTCTAATATACGGGGAAACTTAGTATATAAAATGTTGTGGACATTTTTTTTAAATATTGTAAGCAACAGGAACAAGGCCCAAAGTTACAATTTAATTTAAATCTTAGTGATTTGTCTGTTTTAAATTTAACAATGTAATATTTAGTACTATTCTTTAATCCTAATAATGCTTTTGAATTATAAGATTCTTTATAAATTGCTTCAAGGTATATGTATTCTAACAATCAATACATTGACATATTGTTTAAAGTTTTTATGGGAAATTGCAATACATACATTCCATTTTCGCACTTCGGATTATAGTTGTAAAAGAAACTCCTTAAGTTCTATTGTCAGATGTCTCCAATTTGTTAGTCGTACCGATTTTTAGGAATGTCATTTTCAGGAATGTAAGTTTTACGTCCCAATTTTTTGATAATTCTAGAAATTCAGAATGTTATGCTCATTGAATTCAGCAACTGGAAAGGATATTTATAAGAGAGGGCCGAGGAAATAGAATGCTTTCATAAAAAATAAAATAAAAATAAATTATGGAAATCTTTTATTTTACAAAGGATTCTAAATGACTAAGAAGATTAAGAATTAGATAGAAACAAAAGAAAAATTTGTATACATTTTTCTTAGTTTAGAATTTAAATTTTGCTACCGACTGTGGATAACAATGCATTTAAACATTGCAGGTAATAAGTATGTTGTTTAATGATTACGCACCTTAGACTGTTATCGCACATGTTGTCGTAATTGATTAGTAATACTGATTATTATTATACCTTTTTTTGCCGAATATAAATCAATGCTTTGTTTAGTGATTGAACACATTTATTTTGCATTTCCCACTTTTAATTCTTTGCAACAAATTCATTACCCACAAATCTTGATTTTCTACAAAATTTGGTCGGTCAGCGCTGCCCATAAGCAATATATGTGTTAAGAGACTGGAGAAGCGTTTTTAGTAAAGAAGCTGCTATTTTGTAATATAAATTTTGAAGTAACATACGATCTACGGGAATTGTTAAAATTTTTCCTGAATATGGAATAAAAAGTTTTCAACAGTAATAAAGGTGGTACTTTGAAATGTAATAGACGTCATGATTTTTCGATTTAAATTTCCATAAAAATTGACAGCGTACTGTTATATATTCTATACGTATGGGATTTGCCTTACATTTATCTTACATTGCGCCTCTGGCCAATAACAACTGGGCTTCACCAAGTCAGCATTTCAAGCAGTTCCCAAGTTCCTATTCTCAATATCTGCACACTTGTGCTTGACCAGTGAAGTATAATCCTCAATAACAAGACCACGCAGCGGCTTCCTTCCCACAGTCAGTCCGCCCGACAGCACAGTTCATCACGCGCCTCTGATTCGATGAAACTTACCAGTTTCCGATTTGTTAGTTAATTAATTAAAATAAATCAAATAAAGAAATATATATCAAATTAAATAAAATAATTCTTTTTAAAAAAACAATTCGACAAGAAACCTATAAAAAATCTGGTGGCAGCGGTGGGATACACATTTATCAGTATTCTCGGTACGTCTCTGATTCCGCCTCGGTTTTAAATCAAAATTAAATAATAATCCTAAATTATGCATTAAGAAGTGTCGTCACAAAAAACAATTCTAAATCCTAGGGCTGAACTGTATCCGTGTTGTCTAAGTGCAAATCCGTCGTTAATTCGTCAAATTCTGAGCCTTTATATTCATCATCAACCGTCAACACCTCGTTGTCCATCATCCAGCAGATCCCAGAAGTCAGATCATCATCCAGCGGATCCCGAGTCAGAGCTATACCTTCATACTTTTGGGTAACAGGTTAATGTTTTTCTTCTTCTATGTGTTTCCGTAAGTGAATATTTTACAGTGATTAGTTCAATTTAATTTCAAAATATTTCTCAGTAATTTGTAAATGTTTTTACATCAATATTTAATTTGTTAAAGACAACACAAAAAAATATCTTATATAAATTTATTCAAAGCTAATTGCTAGGAAAAGCTGAATCAGCCTGTTCCATCAAAGATTTTGAGTCATGGGACAACTCAGCGATTTCCTGAAAACTCAGTTTTGTGAGCAAAAACATTATACACATTTACTTGCCAACTTACAAGACTGTCGACAATTACATAACGAACCAGTTAACGATTTTGCATTAACATTAGAAAAGTGCCTCTTAAAATTACTTACTGAAATAACCCTATCTAATAAGAAAAAATCTGAACTTTCTGGACGAATTGCAGCTATGGAAGATTTAGCTCTTTACACATTTTTACTAGGTTTAACACCCAGAATATCAAATCTCGTCCGCTGCAAAGATCTATCTACCTTAAATGAAGCCATTAATTTAGCCATATCGAAAGAGAAAATACAAAAATTGCTGCACAAACATAATCCACCAGTTGCATCTAATTGCATTAATTCAATGTCACCGCGACCAGTTCGTAAATTTGATTCTTACAGGTCTTTTATAAATAATATCGAACCTTAGCATAATTCTAACACGTTTTGTCGATATTGTAAAAACAACGGTTAGACAATCGATATGTGCAAATGAGAATATAATAACAATCGATTTAAAACAAAATTGAAAATTTTGTCTCAAGCTTCGCGACGTGCTATGCAACCAAATCTTCTTACGAATTTTTCGAGACCCCATCAAGCTCGCATTAATTTTGTATACAAAAACGACTACACTGGTAACCAGACCCAATCACGTGTCCCATATTCTAAATCCAAGGACCACACGGGTAACCAGCCCCAAGCAAGAGTCCCACCTTCTATATATTCTACATCGGAGGACCACAAGGGTAACCGGCCCCAAATAAATGCCTCATCTTTCAAATCAAACTCTCAAGCCGATAATCAGTCTCAGTTTAGTGTTTCAAACGTTGAATCGAATACGAGTTTAATAAATCAGGACGAGTTTATTTACGAAATATCCTGTGATCTTACCAAAATATCTTTGCCTCATATAATTATTTACACATCAATTTCTGACATACCCCTACGTCTACTTGTAGATACCGGTTCTTCTATCTGTCTCATAAAAAATCTTCTATTCAATCTTATTCTAATATAAAACTTTGAAACCAAACACTTAAATTAAAGGGTAATTAAAGACAATAGCAAAGACACAGTGTCAACTCTCGGCAACTTCGATATTGTTCTTCTATTTTCCAATAAATCTATCCCGTTTACCTTCCATGTTTTTAAAAAAATCAATTTGACCTATGATGGTATAATAGGCAACAATTTATTAAATCACTATCAAAGCAAAATTGACTATAATCATAATACCCTCTAACTAGATAAAAATATATTAAAGTTTAATTTTTCTGATCCATTTTATAATATCCCTGCTCCATCTGAAGTCATTATCGAATACTCCGTGAAAAATTCTGAATTAAAAGAAGGAATCATCCTTGATCAGCATATATCCGAAAATCTGTTAATTGCAAATTGCATAGTAAAACTGCACAGTCGCAAACATATCCGACATACCTGTTAAATTAAATTCAAATATCCAACTCACCTTACATCATATCGACCATGACTTCCTATCTCTCTATGATTCCCTATCTTATCCCGAATAAACCTGTATTGACAGAACTCAAGAAGTCCTTAACCTTTTACGAGTCTCACATTTAAATCACGAAGAGTCCGATGCCCTTTACGACGTATGCTCGAAATATTCAGATATCTTTCATCTACCTAATGACAACTTACCTCAATAGATGTAATACAGCATGAAATGAGAACTACCACTTTTCAATCAGTTAATGTAAAATCCTACCGATTTCCCGAAATTCATAAACAAGAAGTTCAGTCGCAAATTCAAAGAATATTAGATCAAAAAATCCTCAAACTTTCCATGTCTCCCTGGTCTTCTCCATTTTGGATAGTCGCAAAAAAGGTAGACGCTTCCGGCCAAAGAAAATGGCGTATAGTAGTTGATTATAGGAAATTAAATGATATAATATGAATTCCTGTGAAAAGAATCGGCTACTTAGGCCACACCATCACCGAACACGGTGTAAAACTAGATCCTAATAAAATAAAATCAATCCAGAATTTTCCTATTCCAAAATTCCCAAAAGGCTCCTAGGCTTAATATCCTACTATCGTCGTTTCATTCCAGATTTCTCTAAGGTTTCAAAACCCCTTACGTCACTCTTAAAGAAAGATACACCCCTCAATTGGTGTAGTGAAAAGAAGTTAGCCTTTGAGCAATAAAAAAATATACTGATAACCGCTACTGTCCTTGTTTACCCCGATTTCACCAAGCCTTTCATACTCACATGCGACGCTTTTAATTATGCAAATTCAGCTATCTTGTCACAAGGTCAAATTGGCAAAGATCATCCTGTCGCATATGAATACAGAACACTTAATAAAAGTGAAATTCCGTTCACCTTGACTGAAAAGGAACTCCTAGCTATAATTTTTGGTTGTAAGACTTTCAGACCTTATATTTTTGGTCGAAAATTTAGTATTGTCAGCGATCATCAACCTTTAAAATGGTTGTTTAACCACACCAACCCAAGTAGCAAGTTACAAAGATGGCGTCTTCAACTCAAGGAATATGAGTACGAAATTATATATCGCAAAGGTTAACTAAATTCAGCAGCAGATGCATTTTCCCGTTTTCCCGCTCAAAACACTGTCCCTATAAATCCTATAAATAGTGAAACGAAAGATTCTGAATTGTCTCTTATATCCTTCAATCAAAACCCATTCCAACGACCCTTCTAACATCAATATTGAAAATATACAAAATCCATTATCACAAATACCATTATAAACCCCACGACCCCAACATTCTCCTAGCAACTACGATTCTATATATCCAAACCCTTCAGTTAGGTCATACATTCCAGACAAAGTATTTGAAGATATCTATTCGAAATTCTTGAAATCCTCTAGCAACACCGATTACAACACCAAAATTGTGGAACACAATGAACACAAGCCTTTTGAAAAGTAATCATTAAATAATTATAATTCCCAGATCATTTGCTCTAGACGAGTATGCCCTATGTAAAAGAAGTTTTAGATAATTTCTCTCAAATTGAAATATTTATTCAGTCTGAAAGAACACTCCATTCATTAAAATCTCTTACTTTAAACAACAAAACTTATTATTTTCTATTTTACAAGGTTCACCATTTTGATGATTGTTCATATGTCGACATATTCACAACACTAAATACCCTTCGAAACGAACTTGTAGTATGTTTAGATAACCTTAAAGAACTAAACATCATACACTTCAAAAACCCACTTGATCGACACTCTTACATAAAGATATGCAATATAATAGCCTACTTATTTCATAACACCAATATAGATATATACATCTATCGCAACAAAATATATTACCTGACCTTAAAAGAAATTCCAAAAATCCTTAAAGAAAACCACGACATCCCTCTCGCAGGTCATCTTGGTACAAATCGAATGTATGACAGAATTCACAAAAATATTTATTAGAAAAAGATGCGTAGTGTAATCAACAATTATGTAAAATCTTGCTCATCATGCCAAACTAACAAAGTCCTACGCAAAATTAACCGAGCTCCCATGCGAATCACAAGCACGTATTCTACTCTATTTGAGCGAATATCCTTAGATATAGTTGGTCCGGAATCTGGTTCCGCTAAACTGAAATATATATTAACGCTACAAGATGATCTAACAAAATATTCTATTATCTACCACATCCAAAACACGACAGTCGAAGAAACAAGCGAGTGCCTTATTCATTTCATATCCCTATTCCTAAAACCATCCTTACTGATCAAAGTACCAATTTCACTGCAGACTTGTTCAAAAAAACACGTTCCTTTTTAAAAATTAAACAAATTTGGTCCTCTCCTTACCATCCCCAAAACTCAAGGTGCCCTGGAACGAAGTCATTCAACCCTTAAAGAGTACCTTAAATCCTATGTTTCCAAAAATCAGGTCAACTGGGCTAAATATGTATATACAGAAAAACTATCAAATAATACCACCATACATTCCACTACAATATATTCTCCTTATGAGTTTCTCTTTGGCCATAAACCATTCATCCCAAATTCCATTTATGACACTGTTTTAGATGCTACTTCTCCAGATTATATAAAAATGCTCCAACATCGTCTCAAGTTTTCTAAGGTAAAAGCTCTGGAAAATATCATGAAATTTAAGGAAGCATTTAAAATATATTATGACTCACACACACGTCCTATTAAATACAAAATTGGAGACTACGTGTATGTCAAAACCCATCTTCGATTACGTATGGCTCTTTCACCAATTTGGAAAGGACCATGCAAAATTGTCAAAATCAATGGTAGAAACACCCTAATATTACTTATTAATAGACGCCACATTACTTATCACTACGATGAAGTTAAACTCGCTCATAAAAGTACTTCTTGATGTTACTAATATATGAGTAAGCATATATTTTTAATTAATTTCATTATTTAATTACAGCATCCTATCATCGGCGCTGGATAAACTAATCCAACCCACTGAAAAAATCCTGGTATATATTTTGATCCCTTGGGATCCCAATGGCGATATTGTACCGTCGACTCCGAATTAAATTTCGCAAGGCGGTACAAAGCATATGAATAATGAATTTCCACAAAATTAACACCAAATATATTCAATATACTCATTACTAAATCATCCCTTACGGAAGTAATTAAATAAATATATATTAATCAACAAACTTTGAACAGCGCTGTTGATAATCTAACTTTATATTTTAAAAATCTAACCTACTTATCAGACAATCTACTCGTAAGATTTAAAATATTTGAATTGTTACATATATTAGGAAAGAGTTTACTAACACTTTCATTTAAATCGGATGATATAATTAATGTTGTCATGTTTAGCAAATAAAATATATTACATCCTTCAATTTTAACTACAAACGAACTATCTGTTCCATTAGTTTTTAATGTAAATATTATAATAAATATATACGAAGTTGTAAGTTATTATGAAAATAATCAAATCGTTTTTGTTTTAAAAACTCCAGTTGTAAACCTAAAAGAATATATTTTATATCAAACTGTACCTTTAACTATTATTCCATCTGTTAAATACTTAGGCATAACTAGAGATAAGACATATTATTGTAAGTTAAATGATATAAAATATTGTAAGATTTAATACAATCAATTTTATATTTGCGAAATATCTGATGTGTACTCGAGCTCTGCGGCTCCAATTTGTGAAACTAAAATTATTGTAGGTTATATTCCACATTATATGTAGGTTAAAAAAACTGCGAAACCCTGCTAGAATGGCGTATACTAACGGCGTTTACCGGCGTATACTTAAAAATACAAATTAGAATCATCATTGATGCAACAAATTGAAGAGAAAGGAAAATAAGAAACCCCACCTTATTTTGACCAGCACTTGGGTAATTTATTTATGCTACTACATATTTTTTTAAAATTTATTACCATGAATAAGAAAAAACAGGGTTAACTTCAGTATAATTTGTACTATTTACTTTTAACTTTTCCCGTCGCTATGTTCAAATTTAAAATAACTGTTTTCTTACCAAATAAGTTTTCGGCTGTGGATATATGAGTCCTATGATTTCAAAATCAGCCAGACCCACTTTTTTACTGTACACCCTCTGCGGTTTCAGGTTGTCCGAATAATTATTCACTGACTATCATTATTTGACACTTTTTGTCTAAAACCGCTATTTCCCGACTAAATTTGACATGAAGATATTGAAATTGTTCAAAAATCAGCCTCTTCCTCTAAAATTATTTCTAATGGGTATTAGATTCACTTCAACTAAATTGCAGTCGTGGAAGAATTGACTAAAAAAGTCCAAAAAGTAACTTCTAACAAATTAAAAAAAATGTGGAGAAAAATTAAATTAAAGGAATAAAGGTACGTTAAAAGTTTAATGGGTGACTAAGGCTTTTCTTTATATAATAAGGCACTAGAGCGTGTTTGTAATAGTCAATTTTTAACTATCATACAATTCACAAAATATTATGAATGCCTGCAATTACATTCAAACATTTTAGAACGTATTAATTGATGAATAGATATTATTACTTTTAAAATTCACTATAGTAGTTGCCCGCTCTTTCACTTACGCACAGTAATTTTTTCTCATTTAATCATTATAAATATTTCATTTCTTTTTAAATTGTTTATTAACGTTCAAACCCCATTCATCGCATAGTGATTATTTAAAATTTATTTTTGAAGTTAAAAATTAAGTTTGCACGGATATGCTGCTATAGAAATCTTAGCCAATATATCAACACACAAACAAATTTTGCAGCCTTATTATGTTAGTATGGATTTATAAAAATTAATAAGTAACATTTTTTGAGATACTCGGCAAATATGCCTGATTTTCCGAACTGTGAACACAATACAAAAAGTTCGAATTGTGCTTCCTTGACTATGATTTGATGAATATACACAAGCAATAATATATAACAGATTATAAAATACATAACGATAATTTTATTGTAAATTTTTACATTATTATTAAAGTACACAAATAACTTACAAATTTGTCGACCTAAGGATGAAAATAGGGTTAAAAATATGAGTGCAAAATAGTTTCTCTTAAAAAAAATGAAAAAAATATGTATTTCTGTAAATCAGTTGTCATGTCGAATTTGAATGTGAAAAAAGATATAATTATTGAACTATTACAACGATGACACAAATCATCAGAAGCATTAGCCAAAGACAAAGGAAACCCCAGGAAGAGATCATTGATCTGAAAAAAAAAAGCGGATCGCTATCCTCAATCATAACAGTCCGTTAAATGAAGAGAATGGCATAATTTTAGGGAAAAAAACCTAAAGATTGTATTTGAGCGCTGATCGCAACATAAAGAAAATGTGATATGTGATCTTTATAATAATAGCATACTTCCTAAAAATTAAGTAAAACTATAATTTTTTGGAAGGTGATTGAATACAAATTAAAATAATGGTTCTGGGAGCCCTGGCCCTGATGTGCGCTATCGCTGTGTAAAATTATTAGAAAGTGTAAAAGTAACTAAAACTTAAGAAACAGTCTTTAGCGGTGCATATTATCGCATACTAAAAGATGGAGACAAAAAATTGCGAGTTAAAAATAATTGCCTACCAAAACTGCTGATCAGTTTATTTATTCTAGTAAGCAATATAATTTTACAAATCCACTATGGTAATTGGCACTTCTAATAGTATATTAACGAATGAAATTTTGATTTGTTAGTATTGTTACGAAACAGAGAGGCTCAAGGGATCGAATGAGATTGTGAGTTTAGTTTACCGCGCATTGAATAACCTCAGAACATATTAAACTACTAAGGATTTTTTCAGACGGCTATGGTCTCCGAAATAAAAATAAAATATTAATTGTTATATATTGCAGGTGATTGTAGAGATAAAATTATAGGTATTAAAGAAATGAATTGGTAATATAAAAAAAATTATTTATAACAAACAATAAAAAGGCGACAAAACAATCTCCTCACTTTATTGATTTTATTGCTTTCTAAGAAATCGTACGCAGCGCAATAACGGATCGTTATATTGAATTATTAAAAATATTTAACAATTAAGACTGAACTACACGAGTTAAACTCAACCAAGCATCGCAAAACAAATAACACGCGCACGCAAGAAGCGGCACCTTGGGATCGCGTACTCTTGATCGTACTCGTTGTCTGCGGGTGACGTTAAACTGGCGGAGGGAGGTCACTGTCGCTTCTTTACGCAGTAATAGTTACTATTCTTTGGCTAAGTGTTGATTGATTTTTTTGAAAATTATTTTATGGAGTTGCATTTCCTCAAACTTAACCTGTTGTTCTTAATTAAATTCACTATAAAACATACTTGTACACTGAAAGTTTTGATATAATGGATTTGGTTACATGATATCACAAAATATTTTGATGTCTTTTACCTTCTAATCAAGAAGAGAGCATATTTGAAAACTCCCTTATAAATGAATTTTTGCTGAAAATTTTTTTAACTCTGTCAACCACTTGCTCGTTTTGGATATAAAAGCAAATATAACAAAATTATCATTCATTTCCAAAGCTTTGCTTGGAATTTTTACATATCTTATTTACTGGTCAAGCCTTTTATATCTATTATTTTATAGAAATTTAAAATGAGAAAATAAATTATATATTTTTTATTAGTAATATAATTTCTTAAGAAGTCTGCAAAAATGTACAGTATGATAAACAAAAAAATGTATTATAACATTTTTTTTCGTAATTTCACATAATATTAATCATTTAAGACGCACTGAGGGAACTCAAAAAACTTTTACAAATTATGTATCAATAATAAAAGCATGTATGTTTATCGCACTTATACCGCTTCATTTTGCTTTTCTTGTTTTATTATTTATATATATATATATATATATATACACATATATATATATATATAAATATATATTATGCTGATATAAGGGGAGATGTGGTTATTTCAATGGCCGGACTCGTGAGCCTTTCCCTAATCTTATAATGAGAAGACGTCCTTGTTTTGTAGTGCCCCGGGGAGTATTACTCAAGTAATAAAAGCATTCATCACCATTGATACACACCAATAGTATTGAAAATAAAAAGAGGGGTTAACATCTCGTTTTTTTTTCGTGCTGTAAGATTTAACATTTTAATCCATCGTATCCACCTTGCTTTGGTAGCTTAATATGTCATAATCCGATTATTATTGTCTAGGTAAAGTATTATCCGTAGGTTGAGGTGTGTGCTCATAGATATAACAATATTATTTTTCTCGATGACATAGGATGCTATATATATAAAGACAGAGTTTAAAATCAAAATAATTGAATGAACTTCTCGTTTTTTGAAGTCATCAACTCGAGACCAAATTGCATTTAATTTTTTTTTAATATGTCTTTGTCGGATGGTGCATTTAGTATTGTAAGCGACGATTAGACGCTACTAATGTGTACTAACCTGACATACTATCAAATACTGCATCTCGCAATTTATTGTATTCGAATTTACTAAATTAAGTTTACCATAATACGTCAAAAATATGGGACCTCGTTAGTCCATATTTTGTTTAAAATTTTAAGAAGAGAACCGGGCGAGCTAGTACTCAAATGAAAAAAAAAATGTATACCTATAATAAAATAGTAACAAAGTGAGTTCTATAATATTAAAACAGTAACAAAAACGTAAACAGTAACTGATTTAGAGTATATAGTGAAAATAGAAGCAAGAAATTTTTTTTTTACTTTTTCTGCATATTAATTTGAGTGGGTATCACGTAAAACATACTGGACAGATTTTGATGAGATTTTGCATGGTAATAGTATATACTCGGGGCAATATATAAAAGGAAAAAACCTTTTTTTCATAGTTACACGGGAACGAAGTCGCAGTCACAGCTAGTATAGTTTAAAATGTCACACCTTTATTAGGGTCTAACACTTTCAGTGTGTTATTCAATAGCAAACAATGAATCAGGCAAGTTTTAAAGGGCACATATTTTATTTACAAATTAAGTTAAAAAAAGTGGTATATATATACTTACCCTTTGTCAAGAAATTTAAAAAATATAATTCTAATGAAATAAATGTAATTAAGAAAAATTGTCCTAGGACGTCAAAAGATCGATTGGATTCAAAAGTTGTGGTTATTTCCTAAAGACTAGACTTCCTCTAATTTCTTTTTTCTTATTTTTGGTACGTTGCTAAGTGTTTCCTCTTTCGATGCCTTTATTTAATTACATCGATGAAGAGGTTAACTTAGGATTCATGTAGTGGTAACCAATTTGTGTCTTTTCTTGTAATAAATGTTTATTTAAATGTATATAAGTGCTGTATGAATTCAAAGTTTAGTGACTATGATACCAAAATTATATATTAATTTTGATAAAATTTCAATGACCTAGGGGCTATATTATATATATCAAAGTACACTTATGGTTATTTAAGGCAACCCTTTAACATATCTAAGATAAATAAAAATATAAAAGGTACCGCACCTTAGTACAGTTTATATTTAATTATTTTTCTGAACTTTATTGTTCAAGTGGGCTATGTTAAGGAATTTAACATGATCCACTAGAACTTATATGGAGTTTCTATAATTTTGTCTCTCAACTCAACTGCAATCTCAATGACCTGCATCTGTTCAAACTAGGAAAGAGAATGTTAAAATAACAATTCAATAACACATGGCATATTTACATAGATAAAAATTGGGGCTAATAATGGAGAATTAGAAATTAAGAAACAAGATAAGACGGCACGTGCAAACCAGCAGCATAAACTTAAGTTAAAAAAATTTACCTTTATTAAATAACTTTGAATCAAGCTATATTATTCTGAGCAAGGCCACATCAAACTAAATAGGTAACTTATTTGATTAGCTAATAAGTTTTTAGCCACGAGTTTGAAACCTTTATACAAAGGTTGTCCAAAGTTCACGAATGTTTTATTATAAGATATAAATAGACGCGCGAAGCGCGCTCGGTTAACAAGAGTTAGCGGTTAGTCTTAAATTGATCATATCAAAGAAAATGAATTTAGAGAAAAGTCAGGTACGAATTCTTCCACTTTAAAGATTTACAAATTATTCATGTTAAAACATAACTTCGATGGGCTGAACCAATTAGTATCTTGTTGGGCTGAACCAATTAGTAACGAGAATCAAAATTTAATTTAACTTTCGGAGAAATTTCATACAGCTTGGGAAATTTGTATTAACAGTTGTGTATATATTTGTGTAACGTGATGCTTTCAATATAAGATTTGTTTTTTAATACTAAGTAAACCTCTTTCTCGAGTAAGTGCGTGTACTAGATACTAATTTTGACTTGTTATGGCGAGAGAATGTTACGCATGTCATGCTCAGGATTGCTAAAAATAAAATGTAACATTCTCACTGGTAAGAACATTATTGGAAAAATGTGTTGATACTGATTAATATTACTCAGTTAATAAAATATTTTGATCTTCATATATTCGCATAAATGTCATTCATATATAATATATTCGTATACAAATCGGATATATTCCTTGAAACACAAGAGTAGTAACAATATTAAATAATTTTTTTTTTCAATTGAATATTATTTCAGTTTAAAATATTTGTAAATTGCTTTACTGCACAATGGATACAATGCAAGATATAGAGAAACATACCGACTTAAACAGAATCACATAGAAATGCTATTTGACGTTTAAGAAAACAAGAATTTTCAAGATAACCTTTACTTTTGGAACTGCTAATGTCTGGAAAAAATTTCCTCTTCCCGTCTTTTCTAATTAATGTTTTACTTTTTTAAAAGTTGCCTTTATAACTATGATAGCGATAGGACCACTGAAGTTAAATTTTACCTAGAATATATTTTGCCATAAATACTTATAATTAAGTATACGTTCTTCTATGTTGAGATACATATATAATATGGGCTCACATTTTCTTAAATAGGGGCATACCGGATAGATATTTTGTAGAGGTTATTATCTTTTTTAAAATATTAATTCCATCTAAAAATTTTAACGGTTTATGATTAAGATACAGATTAAATATTGCTGAAGTTACATTTTTCATTTAACTTTTACATCAGACTATTAAAGTAGTCAAGCAAATGGAATGTGGAATATCTACATATTTTATAATAATTTAGTTGCGACTAAAACTAACTCCGTCATTTTGAAGGAATTATGTTTTCTCTTTAACGAAATATATCATTTAAAAATATGTTTCTACCTAAATAACGTTTCCAATATAAACAAAGAAACGAAATTAATAATGTCGTATTTTGAAAAGAAAATCTACAAACTTATCACAAAGATACACATTTTTTTTAAATTTCTATATATACATTTTTGTAACAATATCTGAAAGTGAATAATCCTGTTCATCGTAAAAACATTACTTGTTTTTAATCCGTGAAGTAGCATCAGCGATCAGGTAGACAGAATTAAGAAAAAAAACTATCGATGGAAAGATACATATTTGAATAAAAGACTATACTTGAATATCCTAGTCGCTGCTGCCTTGTGATTATCGTGCAATACTCCATTAAGATAATGGAGAAAGATATGAATGGAAACACGAAACACTTCGTTCTAAAGAAGAGTTTCAATGAATACGAATGGGTAGTTAAGAAATAAAGAATAGATAAGACTTCTCGCGTTTAAATTAAGTCAAAATTTAATCTTTCAGTATTCTGTGATTCCAAATGGAATGATAATTTGTTGTAATTATATGTGAATGTAATGTTTAAATAAATACATGCACACGTGAAAACCAATTTTAAGATACATTAGAGTATCCCCTCAATACGCCCAAAAAAGGAATTTAATGCATTGTTTTCATTACCAAAATTCACTCTCCACTAGAGGCATGTCAGTCCGTGGCAAATTATTTGCTTTAGTCAGTACTATTGCGCCGATATAGTGACTCAGTTATATTTTCGAGTCTAGTCAGAAATACTCGCAGCTACGCAATTTTTTACCTACCTATTACTCGCACTAATGCTGGCAGTTGGACACAATTGCAACACACTTAACAATCGTCACAAAACAGTATACATTCGTCAGTTTGTTATCCCAGTACAAGTATTTGATTATACTGATATTATACAAACATCAGATCTTTGAGGATATATGATATTAGATTATTTTTAAATTCAATTTTAAATTCTCCATTCTTGTCTATTGTTGTTTTTATCTTCTAATCTTCGCCAATCAATTACAGTATGTTTATTTAGTTTCCGATTATTAATGGTTTTTTTCAGCTGAAATGCTTATTAATATTTTTTCTTCCAATATTTATGGAGATTATAATGCATTTTCGAAGAATAATGGTTATATATTATATAGATTAATTTAACGCATAACTCACCTACTGTTTGAAACATTTTTGTTGTTTATATAGTGTTAGAATTCTTTTATATATTTTAGTATACTTATATAAAAATAGTATAAATTAACACACACGCAGTATGTACTTTTGATGTGATAATATTAGGATATAAATTTACCCAACACTTAATTCGCCATCGGATTCCACGTAAACTAGAGATAAACAATTAAGCAATTATATTTAACGAATATAATTAATTTTGATTAAATATTAAATATGAAACTAATTAGCAATTCATGGAGTGCTAAAATATGAAACAATATATAAAAATGATATAAGGTATGACAGATAATCTCTCAACAATCGACCCTTCGTATGTACCAAAATTGACATACACACCATAGACTTATTGTCATCAAAAGAGATACAATTCTCTCAAGTTGTCAATACCATATAATGATATTTTCTCTTTCTAAGAACACATTTTACATCAACAGTAACAAAGAAGTCATAGTACTGACGAAATTATACGCAGAAAACAATGTCGTGAAAATGCGCACATTATCTATAATACTTATTAGACGTATATTCTGAAAACAAAAAGTTACAAATGTATTATAAATTTAACGTAAGCATAAGCGTATGAGGAAGGAAAGCGATAGGGGGTATTAAAAGATCTAATAAATCAATACCCTGGTTTGAACTTGGAAGATTTTATAAGTAATAATATAGAATTTTAATTGCATGTTACTAAAATATATACATGGACACATATATTGCCATTTCTGCGGGTGACATTCAATTTATTATCGTATCACATTTCACCATCCACGTGACGAAGGTAATTCCCAGGAAATGGCTTATGTGGATGAGGGTCTGATGATAAATGTCGCTAGGTCATTTCAATAAGTAATTTTAAAATATTTCAGTACCTTTTTTATGGCAAAATGATCGGGATGTAGCAGTTTTGTTATTTGGAATTTGATCAAGATGAGTCCTTTAAAAGTCGTGTAAACTCCTTGCAGAGTTAAATATCTGAATGTATTATAATATCGTTTTTACTACACTTTATGTCGATTGCTAAAAATAGGTTGAGATGTATATTTTTGCATATATAGCTACGATATTACCCCTTTTTGCACAATCTTAAACTGTTCCAAATTATGCGGTAAGCTTACTTTAAAATTATAAAAATATGTTAGAATAAAATTAATTTTATTATAAGTTAATTTTGTATAAACGTCAAAATAAATTGAATTTCCAAGAAGTTGAATTTTTGAATAGCTTTTTTATTATATAATTATACAACTTCAAAATACAAACCTATGCATAAATTTTAACTTCATGAAGCTGTGGATTTTTAAACATATGCTTGCATTTATGATAAGTGAGTACTACCACAACTATGCCACATTGTAAGTTAAGCAGGATTAGATAGACATGCGAACAAAAACAAATGATAAGGACAAATATAAATAATAATTTAAGTTTTCACTAATAAATAAGTTTCTTTGTGTGGTTCCATACCTCAAAAGGAGAGCAGCGTTATTTAAAAGTAACTCAGGTATATATTTATGTGTCACAACCAATTTTGTCGACATTAAACAGTTTTTCTTGAAAACGGTTTGACGTAGAAATTCGAAATTAATTACAGTAATAACTCATATTAATGCTAATATTTCGCTGTTTACATAAATATCACTGCCGCTTTGAAACGTTTATATGAACATATTAGAGGTGTGAATTTAGTACTGGAAACCTTTTTTTGGTATTACTTCCTTTAGTTTTATTAAAAAATTTGGAGCTAGTTAGATGTAACTTGTAAGTATTTTTCAATAAGAGACTAGTTGCAAGGAAATCAAAAGCACTTTTTCAGAATACCCGCAGAGATATTCACCATAATGTGCACATAAGGAATGGAATAATCTAAATATAAAAATACGACCTCTTTATTACAAGTGGAACTCGAACAGTTATAAAAAAATATTATTTTTCAAAATATAAATGTATTGTCTACCATATCATTCCCAGGTATAAAAATACCATTTTCTAAGAATGATTTAGAATGTGATTTAAAATGATCCCCATAGTTTTTAAGCTAATTATAGTTAAATTTCTAGTTACTTGACTTTAGCAATTTTCGTGATGAATGGGGTATTATTTGTTGTAAACATTTCAAAATATCATTCAACATTTTCTTATGAAGTTAAAAAATAATTTACACCATATTAATTCCTAAGACCCTAGAATTTCAATACAAATATTTTTAAATATTTAATATTAAAATATATACTCCCGAATCAGTACAGTTAATTATATATATACATATATATATATATATATATATATATATATATATATGCTAAGTTTCAAGATTTTATCTCAAAAGTTTTCTTAAAAAACAGTTGGACAGAAACGTGAGTCCTTCAAGGGGAAATAAACCGGAACGCTATAAGCGGTCCGCTTTTAATCCCCTTGAATTACGTTACGGTGCATAATTAATAAGAAATTATTTTTCCCTGAGTATTTTTTTTTAAATTCTTGGCTTTGTATTCAAATACATATTTGGTTAGGATTTATGAAAAATTTTCTTAAAGTAAAAAAAAAATCACTTCATAAGTCGAGTCTTCCAAAACTACAAGACCAAAAGCTATTCTAAGAGATCGTATTCTACTCGTAATAAAGTGAAATTATAAATTTCGTTTTCAACGATTGTAACCGCTGAGCAAACAATAACAATTCTTTTACAGTTAAATTTTATTGAAGGAATTGGTTTTAACATCATTCTGTAAAAGTTCAGACAGATTATTTGAAACTGTGCTAAAGTTGTGGTTTCTTATATTCTTTATTGTATTTCACGTAGGAATATATTTTTATTAATATATGAGTACGGTTTTATTTTTTACTCTAACTAATTTTGATGAGAATTCATTCAGAAAAGTTTCCTTTTTCTCAAATTCTATTTGATGTGAGATATCTGGAATAACATTATCCGGTGTTTTTTTAATAGGACGCATTTTGTAATTATTTTATTTCTGTATAATTATTGAAGCGTATAAACGTAAGACAATGTGTCGTTAATTGTACCTTTTTGTGATTAGTCAAATCCCATAATAACTATGGTTGCAATATGTTATGCCTATAGGAATATTCACGAAAAAATGCAATCAGTCCTTCAAAGAAATAAATTGAGAGTTAAACTTCTTGTATTTCTTCGCTTCCTGCTTTCGTAAGACGTATTAAAAATATATCGTGACATCAGAAACTGCCTTGTTTATTCCCTAATAAATAAGGCAATTTTTTGAGCTGTTTAAACTTTAATCCCTTAAACAACTCGAAAAAAATTTCAATTTGTCAATTATATCGTAGATTTTCTATTGTTCGTAGTAAAACATTTTTCTAGTTAATTTTCTATAAGATTTCAATTTCAGAAGGGTAGTTCAGCCGGGATAGTGAGAAAATGTTTCCAACACTATCATGAGACCAAATATGGCAACGGAGAGCCCCAAATCACAATAAAAATCGAAGTCACAAAAAACCATATAAAAACGTGACTTCAAGTATTCGTAAGTACCTGCGTAATACTTACCTACCTGTTTAATTTGTTACTTTCTTGTTACGTCAATATAAATCAAACGCGTCAAACACGCCTAAGAGGTACGTACTAAAATGTAATTAGATTAATCCTTTAAAACAAGGAGTAATAAAAAGCTAAAAGTAACATCTGGGTTCTTTCCTTATAAACTTATACATTAACATTTAATGATTTTAGAATTTCTGGATTATTATTTTTATTTTTATATGGAATAAAAATATTTACATAAAAATATAGATCACAAAACTTACATGCCACATGTCATATAATGAGATATTAATATAAAGGAAGTTTTCTTTCTTAAGTTGTATTTTAATTTGCTATACATTAGAGCTTTACAAAATGGCAATCGTTTCTATAAAACAATACAATTTATTTGGAAAATGACTTCTGGATTCGGCCGATTAAGTTTGTTTAAGATGTTTTTAAAAGTTTGCCTCAATAGATTAAACGAATTACAAAAGTGAAAGTTGAGTACTTCGTTCAGTGAATTCTTAGCTAACTCGCATTGCATATCAATTGATTCTCGTTTACTAGGAAACGTGTTTTACGTTTATTACCTTTTTCGATGGCGGGTCTTACTGTGCCCCTTTCGCGTTGTCGATAATGCCTTTAATAAAGTTACATTTAATATTGTTTTTGTCAGGTTTGCTTGTGGAAATAAAAATTTATCATTGTCAAGTCAATATATATTATCAGCATAAGCCAATTTAATGAAATTATTTCAGATAGATATTCCACCATTATTTTCGAATAATTTTGTCGTTTAGGCATGCGTTCATATAGCACTGGCAAAGATCATACGAAGGGCCTTTTCTGTTAAATTTCATTTGCAAATTTGCTTTTGCATTGAAATAATTTACAATAGATAAAATCTTAATAATTAAGAATAAATTATTAAAAAATTTCAGCATACTTTATAAGTAATTATTATAAATTTCTGCCATAATAATTGCGGAAGTTTGAAAATGTTATATAAGAATTATAGCCATGAATAACTTTCAACTTTATTTCATTAATTGAAAAACACAATCATCCATAAATGGAGCAAAATTTTATATAATCTAATATAAAATTTTGATCTTTTTTAAAATACGCTATATCTTTTGAATTAAAAAAATATAAATGTGAATATTTCAATTAAATATCTTTTATTATTTTAAGCAAATGTAAATAGATAATATATTTAAATATTTAGACTTTTCCAGCACGAATACTATTAAAAACAATTACGTTTTGACCAAGAATTTTCATAGTTCGTATCTCTATATAATCATGAGTTCATGACTACGTAATATATATATATATATATATATATATATACATATACATATATATATATATATATATATATATGACTCCTTTAAGGCGCTAACAATAATTGTAAACTACAGTTAATTAGCTAGATTCTCATTATGCACACTATTATCCTACTTAAAAGCATTTCAATAACCGTCGGCTCAAAAACAAGGATTGACAGAAACACTCCTTTGACACACCTCTGGTACACAATTAAATGAAACTACGTGATGTAATATTATTTCTATTTTCTTTAAGTTCTTTACCACGACCTAGGTTTCGTTCTATTACAACATTTTAGGTGGGCTATTAGCAAAGATACATTAAAGTCACACTAAAGTCACGTGGGAGTAATGAGGTTAATAACGTGGGTGTTCAAAGCAACTCCTTGATGGTCCAAATGTAGTGGTATTTATATAACGCCCTGAAAAAAAAATAGTCCGTCTTAATTAAGCAGTCGTTACTGGTTGATTTGAGTTTAATAAAAATAAATGTAAATTATAACAATTTTTTTCTTTATTATCAAACAATTATATACTCTAGGCAAAGAATATTAACTATTACTGCCTAAGAAGCGACACACACCTCCCCACGCCAGTTTATCGTCACCCGCAAGCAGATACGGGTATGATCGAGGGAGTGCGTTCCTAAGTTGCCGTCCGTTATTGCGCTGCGTTCAAATTCTTATAAAGCAATAAAATCACTAAGGATAGGCAATTGTTTTGTCTCCTTTTTTTGTTTATTGTAAATAATTTTGTTTTGTGTCCCCAACTTATTTGGTTGGTATCTATAATTTTGTCTAAAGTATTTCACTGAGAAGTTTTGAATTTTATAATATTCCCAAAAGTCATTGTTTTATTTGAACGCGATGTAGTTGGAAAACGTATCCTTATAGCATCGGTCATAGGCTTATGATATTGTTTTTAAGAGATCTGTCACACGAACCAATTCGAATCAAGTTAAAAGTACAACGAAGACAATATTTAAGTGTATCACATTTATAAATAAACACAATTTATTTCTATTTCAGATTTTATTTCGTTTCTAGAATCCATACCAAGTACTTTTTCCAAATTCTATCTTAGTATTATTATTATCAAATCACATTCAGACATTAAATATATAGTATAAAATATTTATTTATAGAATTATATTTTTACAATTAGGTAATAATAAAGACGTGCGTGCTTTTAAAAAGTTACTGCGCCAGCGTGCAATCGAGACAGTCATTCGATCGACGCTGTTGGTTATAAAGAGAAATAGCTATGTTGTTCACGTATAGCATCAACTCGTTCGATCAGAGCGATTGCCCGCAACGATTGAGATTGATATGTAGTGACAGTAAATATTCTTTACCTGCGCGCTGCAGATAGCCCTACATTAATTTACACACATACACAAAAGGATACGAACAGGCGAATACGTATGTAATAGTGTAGGCAATTAAATCTATTCGCTAGTGTGGAGTGTCGGGGGTGTGCTCTAAGTATAGTTATTTTTAAGTCAGTCAATTTATGCTAAGGCGACAAGTAGGGCACACAGCGTCCCTTACGCTGATTGCTGTATTTCGATGTGAAGCAGGTTAAAAATATTGATATGTGATAATTTCCTTTTGTAAGCCCACTTCTGACTTTAGAAAGATATTTAATTTATTGTTAGCTAAAACATATTTTTTTTTTATCTTTAATTATTTATTTGTTCAAATATATTTTAGCATTGGCAAGCTTATGGATATCAGAAATAAATTTTGATATTTTCAGTAGGTAATTTGTTTTTGTTAGTTTATAGAAGGAAAATTTAAATAAAACATTTAAAAAGGAAATATGTGACATTTCGACTTAAATAGCATATGTTTAGTTCTAAATTAATTTAATGAATAGTCCACAATTAAATGAAACTACGTGATGTAGTATTATTTCTACTATCTTTAATTTCTTTACCACGACCTAGGTTTCGTTGTATTACAACATCTTCAGGTGGGATATAAGCAAAGATCTTTGCTTATATCCCACCTGAAGATGTTATAATACAACGAAACCTAGGTCGTGGTAAAGAAATTAAAGATAGTAGAAATAATACTACATCACGTAGTTTCATTTAATTGTGAATAATGAATTTCTACAAAATTAACGCCAAATATATTTAACAATCAATTAATGAATAGTGTAAATATCATTTAATATATTGTATGGGCTTTATTAAAGACAATTTTCCACCTTGTCCATAGACTTCGATTAAAGTTACGGCTTCGAATCCACTATATTCACTGAATCAAAATTTGTTTTGGTTCGGAAAATAGGTTTTCAATTAATAAATTTGTTGAAGTTGGAAAAACAGGTTTTCAAAAAAATATTCTGTGAAACGATGTGATATTTTTTTATTATATTTTGGAAATTAATAATTTGTTCACTTTAAATTTTGAACCAATTTTATTTCTGCAAAAGTTATTTTAATTTTGTTACGACAACGGGATTTTTAATGAAAATGCAATACTTTTTAGATTAATAAAAGTTGTCTGAAAATATTTTTGAATTTCATGATGACGAAACATTGTGTCTTTTATTTGGAATTTAGTCACAATATCTACAAGCATAATCTTTCAAAATATATAATTGTTATACCTTGAGAATAAATAGACCCTGATTAGTAATAAAACTGGTTTAAGTAAATTTAAACCGCTAAATTAAATATTGATGTAGTGAACCCAAAATTACTGGTTACTTATAAGTATTGTTATTTCATTCATTATATTTAAGTTCTTTTATTTTGATTCTATTTTAGAATTTCAAATAAACTTCTATGTTTTAAATGCACCCTCGTAACTATTGTTAAAAGTGTCTTTATTAACGTAATTTCCATGAAATTAGTCTACAGTTTGCCACAAAATAAAGTAGTCAAGTTCCTAGCAGTGACCGATTCGTTTGTAAATGAGTTGAGAAAAGATTTACCTTCCAGTTTGAAGTTAACAATTATACGATCGAGAACTCTGCTGAATACTTCATTGCTGGTAACACTTTGAGTGTGACATCCTTTGTTAGCATTCCGTTTGGATTATCCCAAAATTACGAAAGCAAATTGAATAATGGCGTTGTTTTTCAAAGTATTTGTTTACGTAGTTTGTTCAAGAAGTACTCGACACAGTTTCTGAATCAATTTATTAATACAATTTACATAAAAAACATTACTCGTTTTGCAATCTCAAAATTTAATATGCAATGGAATTTTTTCAAGGCACTTTAGATAATCCATGTGACCAAACAAAATGTTTAAACACAACTTATTCGACGAATATATATTTAGCGTTTTAGCATCACTATAACTTGAAAATATATTTCATACCTTTAACAATTCTAACGATTGCCTGGTTTTAATCTCGGCAGATCAATATGATATAAAGATATGATGTAAAAAAAAATGGCCAATGGACAATACGTATAGAAAATTCGCTATTCATTATGCATCTTAATAATTGAATGTTATTTTATGTAGAGTTGTTATTTTAAGAAATCATGCAAACTATATTACAGCGATGTAGTATTATATCAAAATTGATATCACCTCTTTAGTGGGAGATAGGGTCATGTTTGATGATTCTATGAACCATAACGATTGTCGTAAGTATTGAAGATTAAACGACTGTTGTTTAGAAGAAAATAAAACATTTTCTTAAAAATATTCAACATACTTTAAATAACCGATAAAAAGTCCACTTAAGAGTATAAAATAATGAAAATATAAGTAATCAATTTGAACCATTGCAGAATAAGATCGTTTCCAAACAAATATAAATTTGCAAAGTACTGCCGCTGCTATTATTGAGAACAATAAGATGTGACGTAATATATTGAAGATACGTTAAGTAATTGATGGAAAAAATAATTTTATATAACCCATTTCGCCCATTTTTCTCCTTTGAAAAACAGTTTTCACTTTTTAGGAACCGTTAAATATTATTTATAACTTTGTATTGAAGTTGGTTCCTTAATTGTCATCTTCTGATCTGCATTTTTTTTATTTTCATGTTTTAAAATTTTACGAATAATAAAGAAAACTAAATGTTCAAACTATCAATAATATGTTATAAAATATATAATATGTTATAAAAATATACAGACATACACACACACCTTCATAAGCACTCCTTGTTTAATTATCTGGATTCCCCCTCGCCTTATTCTACAAAAATTAATGTAAATCTTTTTTAATTTTTTTTTTCTATACCGAATCCAGTTAAATTAAAGTCATCATTGAGTTTTTTTTAAATAATAGCTCCACTATGGTCCTCTTACACACACACATATATTTATATATATATATATTTATATATATATGTATGTATATATATATATATTCGCATGTATGTATATAATCACAATATATACAATCATATTATTACAAATATTTCAACTTATTGATCGTTTCATAATTTCATTATATGCAATATAAATACGCTAATAAAATTTTCCCACTTGCAATAAATAACTATATATAAATTATTTTAGTACTTGCTTAGATATTGATCTTCCGTTTCACATCAAAAATTACTAATAAATTTACATATTTATGTGATTTTATTAATTAAAGATGATTCATTCATTACAATTTAGAGTTGTATTGGCTCTTCATAAACATTTAATATACATGTGTTTATTACGACAACTTCATTTAATTTGTATTGTGTTTAAAATGACAAAATAAATATCCGTTCTTACAGTTACAATCTGTCTTTTCTATTTATGGTAAATTATTCATTCATATAGAACTTCTTCAATCGAAAGTTTCACAAAACATTGTCGACTAGTTTTTTCCTACTTACATTAAACATAACATATTTTTCGTTCATAAAAAATTAATGTAAATATAATAAAAATTAAATTTAGAAATGTAAATTAAATTCAATATTCAAAAATGTAAATTACTATTAAAATTCAGAAATGTCAAAGATTAAGAAATGTCAAAATTCTTGACCTGTTTACCACAAGTCCAGAATTGAGAATTATTTAGAAGACCTAATAGTTTTTTGAATGTTCAAGTAGAGTTTTGGACCGGCAAAAACGTTAAGGTGTTTAAAATGATCAAAGTGACTACATAGACCATAATATTTAAGGCTTATCTGTTCATGTATACATTTTATTAAATAGAAATTTAGAATCCATCTAAGAGAAATAACTAATTTATTGGTTTTATTAAAATTTATTCACTGTGTACTCCTGTTTGGTTTTGCTATCTAGAACATTACAAATGCGAAATATAAGCCAAATTCTATCTACTACCAGATTTTACCATAGATTGATCGCAAATCTCAAAAATAATTACAAATTATATTTCAAACTTGAATTTGAAAATTTATTGCTCAGAATTTATATTTTGAATAAATTTGAAAATACATTTTTGGGATTCTTATATAACAAGTTGATAAAGCTAAACTAGCGATTTTAGTAGAAATATATTTTCAGTAGCTCAGCAGAGAGAAAATTTACAGGTATAAGTAAGATTCGTATAAACATACAACATGTGCTTCTGTCAGAACGAGATTTCATACCCTGCCGTAAGTCTAAATACCGGATTTATCAGTTCCGGTTTACTTTTTCTTTGTTTAAAGATTCCATTAAATACTAAAACCCTTTCAACGAAACATATTTTTCGGTTTATTTGTGGAATTGTAACGTTATAGAAATATGTGTGGTAAAATTCGACATGTGCATATAAAAGTATTTAAAGTCTACAAGACAATTTTGATAGTCGCAAAATAAAATAAGAAACTAGAAAATTCTGTTAAGAAAAATTTCTTATACTGCTAAGGCTTTATTCCAATAATGATTTCAAAAACTTTATTTTCTTGTAAGTAAAACAGATGCTCTACATAATAAGACGAATTTTAATGAAACAACATTTAAACAAATATCACTCCTGTCCTCATATAACAATCCGTTTGAAATATTAAATGAATTGGAGGAATCAACTGAGGAAAAGAGCTTGATTACTGCAGACTGCAGATAATAGTTGAAGAAACGTTAATACGATGAACATGAGTTTCAGGTTTATATTTATTTTGTGACAATTTGTATTATCTTTCAGGTTTGATTTTAAGAAACAAATGAAGTTTTTTTTTGTTCAGACATTGTTAATAAAAATCTTAATTTTAAATATAGCTTTGTTTCTAGTTTTTGTTGTATATAATGACAAAAATTCGGTTTTACTTTGGACGTGTCAACGTCTTACTCTTTAGAATAATGCGCGTGTTCAAAATGTTAGCGTTATTAAAATTAGTTCGTCTATTCTCGGATGTGTCTAACAAATTATGAGTGATATTTTTGACATTCCCATATCATTCGCTTACTCAGGGTATGAGAAGGCCGAATGGTTTTATTTTTGAAAAGAAATTTCCGACAAAAAATATAATTAAATTATCTTCAAATTTTATAAATAATTCGCTATAAATAACAAAATGAAACTAATTGCTTGGAACATGAGTATCATTTCCCTTATCACAAGCAGACAATATAAGGGTCAAAATAAATGCGGCTATCTAGTGGAGATAACTTGCTTCTTCTTTTCCTTTTTCTTCTTGCTTTTCCTATCCTTTCCTTATTTATTATATCTTTAAGTATATACATGATTTTATTTTCGAACTACTTTGGCACGCAGGTCACTTTATTTATATAAACAAAGTCCTACCGGTGGCTCTACTTATTTAGATGAAATTTAAAAATAATTAAAGTTATTTAACTGCAAAAATATTTAAAGGGCAAGCACGAGTAGATATCGCAATGAGGGTTTAGTACATATTAAGACGCTTACTGAAGAGTACATATTTTTATTATACTATTATGTTATAAACATATTAAATTTTTCCAAAGAAAATGTATTAGTTGCTAGATATTTCACAGAAGTTAAAAATAATGAATATTTAAAAATATTTAAAATATGAGATGTAGAATAATCGTAAAGCTTACTTCCAACTTTCTAGTAGACTTTTCATACTTCCATTTACTCTTTGGTTTAAGTATTCAACGAAGCATGCATAAGCTCATTTATTTGATTAATTGAGATTTTATGGTGTTGTGATCAATCCTTGAACAAAAATATCTCATCAGATGCTCCAAATTCTATCGATGCTAGGTTAAAATAATGATTGATTGGTTTTTTGTTTAATGTATCCATAATTGTGCACAATTTTATTCATGTAGGGAGTATTAGTTTAACCTTTAATACTTAATTTCGAATTCAATATACTAAAATATAAGGAAAAGTTTTGTTTGATCCTTTCATCACAATCTTATCAAATTTCACACAAAAATTAGTTTTATTGAAGAAGTGACCAATAAAAATGCAAGAAATACATTGTTTTGTTTATTATGGACACTAAATTTGTCCATAACAAACAAAACAGTGTATTTGTAGTTTTTTAGTGTCTTTAAATATTTGCGTCTATTGATAATAAATATTGACTTTACAATGACAAATTTTTATTTCCACAAACAGACCTGACTGAAAACAATATTAAATTTAGGCAGAAGAATCCGCGGAACGAAGTACTCAACTTTCAATTTTGTAATTCGCTTAATCTATGAAGGCAAACATTTAAAAAACATCTTAAACAACCTTAACCGGCCGAATCTAGAAGTAATTTTCCAAATAAATAATATTGTTTTTGTAGAAACGATTGCCATTTTGTAAAGCTCTAATGTATAGCAAATTAAAATACAACGTAAGAAAGAAAACCTCGTTTGTATTAATATCTTATTATATGACATGTGGTATGTAAGTTTTGTGGTATCTATATTTTTATGTAATATAACATGTGGTATGTAAGTTACGTGGTATCTATATTTTTATGTAAATATTTTTATGCTATACTAAAATAAAAATATTAATCCAGAAATTCTAAAATCATTAAATGTTAATGCATAGGTTTACAAGGAAAGAACCTAGATATTACTTTTAGCTTTTTATAACATCTTTTTTTATAGGAATAATCCGATTACATTTTAGTACGTACCTCTTGGGCGCGTTTGGCGCGTTTGATTTATTTTGTCGTACTAAAAAAGTAACAAAATAAACAGGTAGGTAAGTCACGTTGTTATATGGTTTAATTTACCTTCGAGTTGGCTTTCAAGTTCGATGTGTTGTTATTTTTGGTTCAAACCTTGAGATCGATTTATCAACTGCTTTGTATACATATTCTCTCAATATCTCTATATTTTGATAATTTCTACCTTCGAACCACAAATTTTGATGGTACTGCCTACCTAAACCGTGAGACTTAAACATCTACTTTGTTAAATACATTTTGTGGCTATAAAACAGAAATCGTGTCTTTGAACTCCGGGTTCCAATTTCTCATTATAATGTTGCAGTATTATGGCCTACTTAGTGTATATTAACTCATATCTTCGTTTCGAATAATCAATACATCAAAAATTTATTTAGGAAATTCGTTTATTAAAAGTTATTTCGAATTATTATTCTACTAAAGATCAATGATATACATTTGTGTACATATAAAAAATAAAGGAATAAAAAAATTACATTACAGGATATACTAGTGAGTTATAGTATATTTATAAACATTCATAGGACGGTGAAAATAGCTCAACTTTAACAGCGGCACCAGCAATAAAGCTGAAACCGTTATTTAGCCGCACAACACGATCGAAGTCTAGGTTGACGAGTGCGTAGCTCTTTGTCTTCCATTTATATTAGTTATCTCTTGTTAAGTTATATTCTACACTATCCACTCTATCATCAGTCGTAATACGGGGCGCTGTCGAATAAATCAGCCTGTGATAGGTATTGGTCAATGACTTTAAATATAGATGTATTGATATATGAATTCATATAATAACAAATGCCAATGAATGAATGAAAGGCTTAATGAGTTTCAATGAAATTTTATATGAAGATAATTAGTATTCCAAGTTAAGAGTTACGTTAAATAAACTAATAAAAACTTAACTAAACACACGTGCAAAAAATTTATGGCATTGCTATTGACGACGAATTTGTCTTAAATAAGCCAAGTGCAGTATCATTAAAAATTGATTAGAATTCGACCATGGAGATTGAAGGTACACCATAAAATCTTCCAAAAATTAACAGCACACCGTGATCGAGTTTGGATGATATAGTTGTAGGGATAATCTAATACTAAAGTCTCTAAAATTTTTATACCATTAAGTGCAGCATAAATCTGCCCTTTACCAAAGTCAGAGTACAATAATGAAGCTGCAAGATGGTGACAGAAAATCTTCCCTGATGAGGGGAATATTCTTCGTGTTCGGGTTTGTTAGACATGTCTTGATCTAAGCAAGATAATAACAAAATAAATAGATAAGTATGTACTCATAGGTACACACTAAGGTGTGAAGTAACTAATTTGTTAGTAGGTAAGTAGATAATGAGGTAAACACAAGTATAAACAATGCATGAAGTGACTATGCGTATATATGTAGGTAGTACGTAGGTAGGTAGGACTTGAAGTAATGATTATAGCAAAGCCAAAAGAGAGAATGTTATAATGAAAATGGGAATATTTAAATGGAACATTTCCGGTAAAATATCATCTCGATCTAAATAAGTATTCAATTATATATTTTTATTTATAGGCGATAGGACAGATCGTATATATATATAAAATTTGAAACAAAGCTTTGCTGTTTATCCCACAATAGTCAATACGCACATACGTACGTAATGTTTTAATCTAGTATTTTAAACAGATCAAAATAAATTCAAGTGTTTCTCGCAAATATAACACGGTGCACGCAAGGCCGTTGAAGGTTTGCCTGCGAACTACCGCGTGCTTTGATAATTCTATCTTATAAATTTATAGCGAACGTCATTGACTGATAAAATAAATGTACAATTTGCACATTTTATGGCCCAGCGCTGCGCCGTTACCCTGCACGCTATCGAAATTTATAAATCCCGTTAATCGCGCAATCACGTAAATTATGTTGCTCGTTGTAAATCGCGTGACGATAACTTAAATGTGATCCGTGTAATTAAATAAAATAGAAAAATATTAAATAATGATACCGTATCTCACTTTAGTGGGTTGTATAGGAAAGTCTAAGCGTAATACGAATTTTTTGATAAATCTCCTGTTACCTCAAATAATTGCTTTTGGGAAACAAAGCTAAAGGATGAGTGTAGGGATTGTGTTAGTTTTGTTTTGCTATGTTATGCTGATTTTATAATGCTGATATTGTTCGTTGGAAATTAAAAAAAACATTATTGGTTTCGTTTATCATGTTATAAAGATTTTTTGTGATCATATTTTGTTGTAGATTTCCATTGGTATTAAATCGAATTTTATACAGAAAGTATAGTGTGACTGTTTACCAGATGGCGAAGCATCGTTTAAAGATAGTGTATATGTAGTTTAATTTTTGGTGATGACAAATCGGGGTTTAACATTTGTTAAAGAAAAATAAATAAAGTTTGGTACGAAAAATTAAAAAAAAATAATACTTAAATAACATATTATTGACTATGTAGGCATCACAATCATATATTCCCGAAAAAAAAAGAACTTTCTTGAGGACAAAGCAAAATAATTGTTATTGTACTAGTAAAGATGATATTTATAAATAGTAGCAAGTTGTACATTTTGCTGAAAAATCTTTAAATGTACATTTATATATACAGACATACCCAGAGAAAAATACAAGTGAGAGGGCGCGCGAGAACGTACACGCGTCCACGTATTTATTTAGGAAAATTCGTTTATTAAAAGTTATTTCGAATTATTATTCTACTAAAGATCAATGATATACATTTGTGTAAAGATGAAAAAAAAGGAATAAAAAAATTATATTACAGGATATACTAGTGAGTTATAGTATATTTCTAAACATCCATCAGACGGTGAAAATCGCTCAACTTTAACGGGGGCATCAGCAATATAGCTAAAAGCGATATTTAGCCGCAGAACACGACCGAAGCCCAGGTAGATGAGTGCGTGGCTCTTTTTCTTTCATTTATGTTAGTTATCTTTTGTTAAGGTATATTCTACACTGTCCACTCTATCGTCAGTCGTAATTCGGGGCACTGTCGAATAAATCATATATTGGAGAATAGGTATTGGTCAATGACTTTAAATATAGATATATTGATATATGAATTCATATAATAACAAATGCCAATGAATGAATGAAAGGCTTTATGGGTTTTTATTGAAATTTTATATGAAAATAATAAGTATTCCAAGTTAAGAGTTAAGTTAAATATACTAATAAAGACCTAATCTGTACACACGTGCAAAAAATTTATTGCGTTGCTATTGACGATGATTTAACAAAATACTGCCTGAAAATCAACTTCCTTCAATTTAGAAATTTTTAATTTTAAAGGTCCCCTTTTTTTGCTGGGTACAGTTTTGCTTACCATTATTTTTCTTAAATATGTTACGTGAGTTGATTTGGCATGGAAATGGATGGCTTAAATTTTTAAAGTTTTTTAAACTCCTTTTCGTTTCGACTATATATGTATGTAGATTTGAGTGAACGTGTGGCTTTAAATCTATTTCTGTTATCATTAGCATTAAAAACATATCATAACAAATAAAAAAAAATAAAAACATTCCCAAAATTAAAAAAAAAGTACAATATTCAATTCAGTTAAAAGTGCCTTTGCGATGAGATACCTAGTTCGTTATTGTTTATGGCTGCTAATAAATTACTCATTCTCATTTACGCGTATTACGATTAGTCAAATAGTAAAATAAAGTATGTTTAATGTATAAGTAAAATATTAATGTAATCAGTAAAATATGAATGTATATCAATTTATTAAATAATATATTTCTTACAATACAGTTCCAACGTCACAACCCAGGGTTACTATTTGCTTCCAAAATAAAAAAGACAGTTTGCAAGGAAAACGGTTCTCGGAAGCTGAAGTAGCGTCTTCGAAAAGCTCGTGGAAGAGACGTCCAAGGAATAGTGAGCCAACTGATTTGCTCAGTGGTTCCATCCAATAAAATTATATGCGATGGAATTGAAAAGTATGGCTGAGGTCATTAGGAAAAAAATATAAACCATTTATAAACTTGCTAGTAGATTCCAATATTTAAATTCAGAAAAATTTTGTTGTTATTTATTGTATCTAAAAGATTTTATTGCAATAAGGGAATTGCTTAAAAAAATTAAATAATTATAAATTTACAAATAAAAACCCGTAGTACATGCAACTGAAGTGAAAATATTGATATTTATGACAGACATCACATTTGAGTAAATATGTACCGGAAAATTTAAAATAATTAAACCGAATTTTAAAAGGAAGTAAAGAATTATGTTCGATTGCTTTTAATTAATGTACAACTGAGATCAAACGGTATGATGTCTCATTATGTAAGACTATTATGCTTACATATTCGCAACGCCTCCCACTGCGGTGACATAACCAATTATTGCGGAACACTACATGTTACAGCAATTCTAATGAAATTTTACAAGGGTTCATTCTCCGTGAGATATGCTACGCATAATCAGTTTCTGTGCTACCGTATTACGTCCGTTAATCCAACTGGTATTTCCAGTACTAGATATGATTAATTATATTTAAATAGAATATAAGAAAAATGTTGTAATGAAGTTAGAATACCCTCTGTCTTTTATTTTCAAAAACTATATTTCTATAATTAGTACTTATTATATATTGCGTTAAATTATCGGATTATGGATTTAATGTTGGTATTGACACTTTGTGGTTTCAAAACCTTATGTTTTCTTAATTTCAGTAATATCTTCTATATTACCTTCTCATATTTCTTTATTGACCTCTTCTCATATTGTTTTATTCTTATTTCTTCTCTCGCTTGTTTTTAAGAAAATTATTTATTTCCACAGTTTTCTTGTTTTTTTGACTCTTTGCCCCAAAAGAATACAGAACGGCAATTTTAAGAGAACAGAATGATGATGATCTCTATCGTTTTTCTTTGAAACAGTTTGATGAAGAAGTAAGAAACTTGGCATGGTGATAAGCATATTTATCAATATAAATTTCAATAATTAACTCTTCAAAATATTTCCATGAAAATTATAGAGAGGATAATTAAAATACCTGAATTTTGTGTTTGAAATTTCATAGGTCATTTAAAAGACCAAGTAGTAAGTATTCCAAAATTATTTAATTTTAAAATTTCTTATGAGATAAATCTAGACATATTGTTGAAAATATTTATAAGATATATGTCCTAGCTTCTTATTTCCGAAATTGCTTAAGCGAAATTTATAAAAAAATGGCGTTGCTAAATATTTACTTGAAGTTCACGGTAAGGCTTTACCGTTTATTATAAATTCATAAATTTGAGACATTCAAGATAATTGTGAAAAGTTTTTAGGAGGCTAGAAATTGAGAAGAAATGAAAAAAGTTACGTCATATAAAATCATATAAAAGTTACGTTGCCGCATATTACTCTTTGTCATATTTCTGTATGTATGTAAGACGATCATTAATTAAATAAAGGGAATTATTAATAATATTAAGTTGAATACGTAGTTGAACGCAACCTAGTTGTACAAGTATATAGCTATTTCCTTGTTATCTACTTCCCTTGCACGGGGTTATTATGCATTCCTTCTTCGAGTGTTCCAATATTGTTAATCCGTTTCAAACGCTAGGTTATCCCGCACATTAATCTCTACTCGAAATAATCGAATCGGTCATGAATTAGTTCGTTTTAGATCCTTGTCAAACAAAAACTTCTTTCATTTTAAGCACGGGGGCTGTAAAATAGAATACAATACGAAAATTCGTAAACCAATTACAAGACATATTTATTTATCTGCAATATATTAAACGACAACAAATTAGGATAAAATGTATACATGTGTATACATTTTATCCTAATTTTCAAACGAAAATTTATAAAAAATAATGCCATAGAATGTACACTTATAGAAATGAACCCATAGATGTCTCTGCATGGATATTTTGTAAACAGTTAATATGATGAAATCCTGCGAATGAGTTCAACTTCACTTTTACTTTATTACCCATCGTCATAATGATTTGTTTAATATAATAATATCGTTTTTATAAAGAGTATACATCCAAGATTTATCTAAATTCATTTATTTGTTAAAAGCGACATTCATTGAAATTAATGTAGTTTTCCAAAATATTATTGACTTAAATAATTATATTTATAAACCGGTTTTAAAGTGTTCGTTGAAATATTCGTGAAAAAAATTATTATTATTTTCTTTAATTTTACGTCTACAAGAGACAAACTTATCTTTGGAGTTATATAAAGAAATCAGAAAGTATTATATTCACTCAGACCATCAAAGTTAAGATTTCTATGGAAATAGAGTTGACATAGAGCAAAAAATTGTCTTATTGGACAAAGAGTCAATTTGTCGAAATCGAGCGAAAAATTGTCTTAATAATCAGAATTGAAACAAGTTTATTACCCCAAAAACGGTCAAAAATTCCTACGAGGAACAGGGTGCCAATACTACAATGGTCAGTGCTTTTTAAACCCAATGAACATAATCCTACTATAACGGATTACTATATATTGTTTCAATATCAAGATAAAGATTAAATTAAAAAAAAACCTGCCTTGAACTACCATTATCTTTTCTTTTTTTCAAATTTCTATTCGTTAATCACATGTGTCATTATATAGCTCATATCTCCTTATTACATAGCTTAAAAGTTTTTCTGATATCCAAATCCATAAAATTATTAAAATTAGAACAATGCAATTTTTTATTTACTAATTTATGATAGCGGTAATATAATTAAAAACTTAAAAATCTCTTTATATTTCGCTGGTGTAATTTTTTATTTGGAAGCAGGTACCTGAATAATGTCCATTCATTATGAATAAAACGTCAGTTATTGTATTATATATTATAAGGACGCATATACCCTTCATATGCTCGCATCGAGCTCATATTAGTGGTTTTTAAAAAGTATTATTGAACATTTCTTTATATTTTAAACAACAAAAAGTAGAATTATCCTTAGGGTAAAATATTTTCTCCTTTATCCTTAAATCCCTATGATATCAAATTCTGTTTTAAACATTACCTTGATAATATCCATAAATTTGAACGTCCTTATCCGGAAGATTTACTTATTTTTCTAATCGAATAAGTAACAAACAAAATGCGCTTATATATGCAAAGTGTGATTCACATTATGATATATTTGCTCCTTATGCATTTTAAAAGTATTGATTAGTGATAATTTTTTAAACGTACAGTAATCCAAGCATGTGAGTGAAGTTAACCTTAGAGTAGTTGTCGCAAGATAGTAAGACCAAAAAATTATTTAAAATTTTTTCTTTGAAATTTTTTTTCAAAATATTAATATAACATCATTTTACAATGATTTAGTTTTTTAGGCAAATCGCCGGACGTGTTTTTTAAATAAAATTAAGTGCAGTGAAATTATTACTTTTCCTATAATGTTAATTATACAATTAATGAGAGCGATTTTTACCAAAACTAAATATTAAATAATTTTCTTTTACAAAATTGACTCAGTCATTTTAAATTGACTCAGTTTCTAGACCAATTGCTCGACGCGTTTTTAAATTTTATGATGCTTTAATATTATTGGTACAATATTTCAGAGCAATTTTTACTAAAACTAAGTGGAAAATAATTTTTAAATTTTGAAGTTAGATGTTTGTAGTTTAAATTATATAAAAAAATCGACTACGGTGTTTTACACAACAACTGCTTTAAATTTTGTATTATTCCATTTCATGCCGTGAATCGTGAATTTTTTTTGTTCATAAATAAATTTTGAGAGGAAGAAGGTAATTTAAGGAAGTTTTAAAAATTGTATTGAAAACTATTTAAAATTATACGTTTTCAACTGACTTCATTACTAATTTAGTAAAATTAATTTAATACAAAGGAAAAAAGAAGCATTAGTAATGAAATGACGATTTAATACGTAAATTATTTTACTACTTAATTTCGTGCAGACATACCTCATGTAACCTAAACCCAAAAATCTATTTTGCAATTGTGAAAAAAAATGATAGTGATATAATGATTTTTTCATAAGAAAGCACCCTTTTTAAGTTTTACGTTTATAAATTAATAAACGGATCTGAATTGAGTAGCATACTGTTCAAATAATTTTTGTTGATTAGGAAATTTTACAAGTTTTTACTAAACGGAAACCGTTAAATATCTTTATAAGTTCGACTTCATCACATACACTACAAAATAAATATTTTACATATCTGTGCATGAATTTTTTTGCATAACCTTATTTACCTTTCACTATATTTTTTGTTAATGCAATAACAAAGGAATCGAAATCGAGAAAAGAAAAAAGTCAATGCACTAATTACTGTCATACAATACTACCTCGACACCACTTGATGTGTGCAATCGATATGAGCTGATGATAAAATAAAATATATAAATTTGGAAATTTTTTTTTATTTCTAGGGCATATTTCATTTTAATATTATAATATCACATGCTATATTTAAATAATCTCGCAATTACTTTTGTCACATGTTCTGAACAATAACGGCCGGTTAATAGAAATGTAATCGGATGAAAAATAATTCATTGGAAAATTGCTTTTAGTCGTTACTATTTCATGAAAATATACAAACAAAAATTTAAATGAATAAAGTAACAAGAGGTTTTTATTAAAAAAGTTGTAATTTTGTTCATTTTTGGAAAATTATTTCAAATAAATTTGGAACAAGGAATATACATGTTATGTTGACATTATTCTTGTAGTATATTTACTTTCTTGTGGTCCTCAATAAGGTAATAAATTAATGGATAAGATATACATTTAAGTTTTTTGTAATTATAACTTATTTTTCCATTTGTAAATTTGTAAGAGAAGTTACACAATGCCACCGTTATTTCATGACAAAATGTTACAAAGTAAACATAGAACAATTGTTAGGTAAAATTAAAATCGCAGGCTAAAAAACACACATTTTGGTTTTCAGGAAACAAAACTAATCTCCAAGTTTACATTAAGCTAGGTGTGAAATGATTTAAATTTCGTCAAGTAAAAATGTCTTTTTACTACCGAATTTAAATATCAAAAAAACTAGGTTTTTCTTTATAAGTTTAATGTGAAGTAGATTGCAACTACTTATCGTGCACTCAAATTGAAAAGGAATAAAATATTATTAATAAGATAAAACACTATAAATTCAAATGGCTCAAATTATTTTCATAATTTTAATCAGGACATGAAAGTCATGTCTTGAACCGAAAAAAATGAACTGCTTTGGAGTCAACTAGAATTCTCAAGTTGACTTGATTTTTTATGGAATTTAATTCATTTCATAGCGCCTATTTAAATACAAAGATTGATTAAAATCTTTAGGAATATTGAAAGCTTTTCGTTTTATTGGCATTTGTCTAATGATTACAAAAATTCACAAATATTTATTTATCTTTACTAGATAATTTTCTTTAAAACAACTTATTTACAATTAGTTTAGGGAAAAAATACAGCCATGATACTAAAAAATACAGCGATGAATTTTATAAAAATGCATAATTGTTGAAATATATACTTTATGATTACTACTTTAATATATAAAGGAAGTACGACCTTCTACGCTTTCTTGCTATGGGCAAAATGTTATAAAAATATCATAGTAATAAATGGATTTGGGAGAAAAGAACGTCATGTTAACTGTTAGAAAATAATGCGAAATATGGTTTAAATCTCTTGAAAAAGTATTTTAGTGGACCTAAAAAAACATTAAACAATTTGAATTCAGAGAATTTTAAAATTTTATGTCCATTTGTAGGTATATCGTACACACATGCACATACACACTCACACACAAACGCCTGCACGCACGCACGCATTAATATATATATATATATATATATATATATATATATATATATATATATATATATATATATACATACATATACGAATATAAATGTAATACACATATGCTGGCATTTCCGCGGGTAGCGTTCAATCGAAGGTCGTATCGCATTTCACCATCAACGTAACGAAGGTGGTTCTCAGGGGAACAGCTCGTGTCGATGAGGGTCTGATGATTAATGTAGCTAGATCATTTTAATAATTAATTTGAAAATATTCCAGCCCCTGTCGCCACTCGAAATAATCCGTATATCGGAGTTTTTTATGTGAAATGTGACGGAGAACGATTTCTTTAAAACGTCGAGAAAATTGTGTTGTAATTTTGTTTATATTTAATATTTCTGCGAGAAATAGTTTGAAATATTTATTTCCAGTTTAACTGCAAGTGTCATAAATAATGGGGCAATGTTAAAGAAAATTAAAAATTTAAAAATATAAGAGATTTTTCTTATTAATTTATATCGTAAGCTGAGTTGTTACAAACAATGAAATAAATTGCTTTTGTTTTCAATTGGAAATATATTGGCGTCTGGAAATAGGAATTCACATTTTTGAGTAACAATACTTTTGCCTCCAAACTTTATCTATTCCATTACTGCAAATTTTCTTAGTTTGGTTTTAGGTTAAATGAAGTCCAAATAAATAATTTGAAGGAAATAGTTTACATGGTCGGGAAGAAATTAAAATAGGTGTCATTAAGAATTTCAAATATAGGCAGAATTATTATTATTATTCTTCATAAATCTAATGGACTGTTTAACAGAAAGAAAATTATAGTTTTTTTACATAACTTACACATTTATTAAAATTCTTGACCACAAGAATAAAAAAGATACGTAATGAACCATCACCAGTTGATGCAATTTCATGTCTGCGTTCTATTGTAACTAAAGATTAGAATGTAATCAATATTGGGGTATTATGGCAAACAGTTACGTATAAATGGCAAATATTCATAATTATCGTAACTTTTTTATACATATCTAAATCTCATTTTTTTTCTTCCAAGTCAATATACAAAAAATATATATGTGTATTCGAGTTAAGAAATGTTAACCGAGACTAAGGAAATATTTCCCTTCCCTAACTTAGCATAATATTATAATTGTGGGTTTCCATCTGATTAAGTTATGACAGTTGAAAAAATTAGCTTTAAACAAAAGTTATCAATGTAAATTTTTAAATATTTTTTGATTGGTCCACATACCAAAAGTTGAATTTTGAAAGACAAAGATAAATTAAATTGTAAATTTCATTCTTTATTCCAAGTCGTTTTGATTATACAATTTTCTTTTAAAACTGGATGAAATTACGTTTATTATTTATAAATATGTATATTGCGTGTAATAAATAGATAATTTGAAAGAGATATACAATTTAGAGGCAATAGCCTGTAAAATTCAATCAGCTAATGATGAAAGTCATTGACTTAAATGAAAAACGTCTAAACAGAATACGGTATGCATAAAAGCCAAAAGGATTCTTGAACCATTTCGGGTGATTGTAAATGAGAACCCTTATTAAATACGTTTATTTAAATTCCTGTGAAAGCAAAATTTTTTTGGAAGTAATTTCTGAAAAAAGAAAATTTCCCCTCATTTGATTATTTTGGGTATATTTTTACATTTTTAATTATTCAGAAAATTAAAGCGCTTCAACGAAGAAATTCGAATATCTTGAAATTTCGTTGGTTGAATGCCTTATTAATATTTTATACGTTGTCCGGAAAAAAATTATTTAAAATATCTAACTTTAGTTCATAATAAACGGATCACTTTTAAGTTTGAAGCATTAGCTTAGATAAATTTAAAATTTCAGACTAAATAATCTGTAATCGAATTGTTGATTCGTTACCTTTCTGTCCTATTTATATTTATACTAGATTAGAAGATATCACCAAAGAACCATTGAGATATTTAGGTATATTAAATAAACATCTGTGAAGCATTGGAGAGAATAAATAAAGGATGTAAAATGAGAGTGCATTGTGGAAAATATAATGCAACACATTGCACAAAAATAAGTAAAATAAATACCAAGCATCCTCATTGAAGAAGTGTCTGAAATTATTAAAAAAGATAATATAACCTTTTTTATAAATGGGATTCCATGCGTATACTTTTTGCAAATATTTTATTTATTTTGACATAAAAAGTATTAATGATTTTAAAATAAATACGTTATTGTAATAAAATTAATTTGCTACACATTTAAAACAGGTTTTCTTGTAAATCTTATTAAGTATATTAATCATTCAGATTATTAATCAGTAGAACAAAAGTGGTCAACATTTAGATCAGACTGGTCAATTCAAGGAACTTTTTTTTAAATATATGACATCAAATTCCATTATTGTAAAAATATTAACGACTACGTTTTAACTTTGTACAATTTTATTTGAACAGTTTAAAGTTGAACATTTTTTTAACCTTTTTGGAAACTATATGTTTATCCTACTTACGTATTAATAGTAGGTATTTAAATAATATAACCTTGTAATTAGTTCAAATATTAGATGTTTTTATAAATAACTCAAAATAAATTCATAGTATCGAATGCGGTTTGGCCATGAATAAAAATTAGCAAAGTCTAGAATTAAACTCTTAAATTATTATTGCATTATTTCGTCTTTAGAATTAATCATATCAATTCAAGTACCACATTAATTACATATGCAGGGAATCAAGAAATTAGCTCCGAATTTACGTGGAACTCGCGATTAATTTTTTATATTGCCTGTGTATTTTAAAATTTCGAACACATATTTTTTGGTTACACAATAAAGACTAAAAATGTTTATTATATTATTAGATACAAAACTTTTGAATTATTAGATACAAAACTTAGTGGACAATATGGGGTTGAGTAGAGAAATCGGCAATTATTGGAACAATGGAAGTGAAAGAGTGATTTGAAACTGTTAATACGTTTCCTAACAGAGTCCTAATTTTTCTATAAGAAAATGGAGAATTTTTTCTGGTGATACCATTTACGTCACCATATTCCTTATATTTTCAACTTAAAAAGAATGAACGACAAAGAAATGGTTCAATGAGATATGGTTATTAAATTTATGGAGTGATCCGTGAGTCAAATGCTATTCTATAAAAGATCGAAATTAAATATGGAGTGACTCATATTATGTGAAATATAAATATGGAGTAACTCATATTATTTGTCCGCATTAGTTTTGGTAATTTTAAATGGATTTCATTTCTAACCGACTTCAAAAATGGAGAAGGTTCTCCATTAGACGCGTGTGTGTATTTTGCGTATTTCGGAAACGTGTTGAATAATTATTATATCGTTTTTCCACGTAATTGTGGTCAGATGTAGATGTGGGATGATTTTATTAGTATTTTAGTCACAGATGATGGTTGGTGTCTTATGATGAAGTTGATTGATCTCCCCAGTTAAGAAGTAGATTAATCAAATTTGGATTCATTTAACTTTCTTGGCCAGTCCATTGGTTATTAAGAGTGACAAGAGTACGGATGACTATGGAGTAGCATAACACGCATGCAGTCACATGAGCGCAATATTCGATTCAAAAATATCTACCAATTGCAATTTTTACAAATTTGTTCAAACATAAAAACGATATTTCACAGCAAATTTTCAATTGTCATATTTTTCTTATTTTATGGCATTGACTGCATTTGTTATTCAATAGTTTTTTGAAGTCAGTTTGTTTTTTTTAGTTTTTCATATTGTTTAGCGTCATTTGGCGATGGAAATATACAAAGGACAATGTACATTTATTAGTCATTATTAGAAATTTTATAAATATTTGATGTTTTAGCCTTCAAGTGGACGTTTTGTTTGCACTGAATATGTTTTTATTTAATAATACATCGTAGAAAATGAAATTAAAAGGGGCAAGCTCGACTAACTGGCATAAGCGTTGTACAAGCGCGTATCAGATACAGACTGATTTGAGCAACTATCGAAATCACACCGCGCCGCACGTTGCATAATATAATTTTTTTCAATCTCATTAATTTCATTATTACAATTTAATATTTATATAACTGTTTTTGGGAGTTTTTTTTCATCAGTTTTGGTTTAAATTAGTAAGATTGGAAGTGGGATAGAATTCAGGCTGTGATCCCGCTTATCTGTTTGACCGCGTCGTTGGCACCATATACGTGCCAGCTTTTTATGTCCCCACGCCGACCATGCGCGTGTCGCCAACGTAGCCTGCGTTCTTGTTAACCCGACACGATCGCCGATTGAACCACGTACGAGTTCAGAACCTAATCCTAGTCAGGAAAATGTCGCTTGCAAAGGGAACGCACCATCAATGTCTTAATTGATTTGGTGAACATTGATGATGGGTGTAAAACTTTGATGGTATAGACAATAAATAAGTGAAGAGATTACGAGTGTTTGTCACGTATACGCAACTCTTTGATAGGTAACACTCGCACTTAGTTGAACAATTGGATAATGAATATTCGTTCATAGTGTAGTTTTAAAAGGGAGACGGGACTAAGTAATAAGTTAATAGCGACTATAATTACATATGGTATAACAGGTCCACAGACCCGAACATCAACCACGAATGCTAAGCTGGAAAATAGCATGTCTAAAAGGGATAATATGTCGTTCGCAAAATTTTCCACGCAATCAAAATTATGTTTACTTTTTCGTGAAAATCAAACTATGCAGAATGACATTATTGTGGTCGATATTTTTACTTTTAACTGTTTATTTGATATTTCTTTGATTTTACCACTTTTTATTTTGTCATCCTTGTTGAAATAATTTAACTAAGCGAGTTTTCCGTGTTTTAAAGGGATCAGGAAGCCAGGAGCGTGAAAGTTCATCATATGTAATTTTATAAAGTGATTCAAAAAAACGAGAGGTTGACCTATTTGTAGAACCTTTTAAATTTATGAAAGCACGCGTTAACATAGTTACGGATGTACTAAACATGGAGTGCGTTCGGCATGTTTGTATTTGAGATTCTTGATTATTAATGGGAGAAGTGTTCTACTCGGACAGAATAAAAAATTCCGTCTAATAAGATGATTCCTGTTAACACTTCATTTGTTATTAATAATTTGTAACAGTTGATGCCAATCATGACTTGCTTTTTGTATAATTTATTATTTGGTACTGCAATGTTTACTGTAAATACCAGAAGTAAGATCAGGTTGAGTAACAGGATTCCTATCAGTTATCTATTCTCTCACCTTTAATATGCTGAGCCACTTTACGTGCATATAATTAATAAAAATTCTCTAAAGAAAGGCAACATTCAGGAACCATAGTCTGTGTAAAGAAAAAAAAGGGTCAGACCAAATATGTAACAATTTTATAAACTATATGAAATAATTATTCAGTAGACCAATGGAGGCAAAACAAATACTTTACAAGCCTTGACATGGCCAAGAAATTTCACCAGATTTCTTTGTGGAAACAACCAATTCTACTCACTGGGTTTATCATATCCAAGGTACTCTTTGAATATCTAAAGGTGTTTTACGGGTTGGTCAATGCACCTGGTATATATTAGAAAATTATAACGAAAACTCTTCCCAAATTTATCCAGTCTGGTGAAAACCTGATCCATATCGAAAACAGTTTAATCCTAAGTAAAGCCATAGATAGGGGATTAACAAACTCTAGCTTCTTCGTCAACAAAAAATGTGTTTTTTTATTAACGCATATTGAATATTTAGAACGAACTATTACAGAAAGTTAGGTACGACTGAGCGTAACTAAGTTGAAATTTTGACATTGTCAAGCCAAAAAATGTAATGTAGATTTGCTAGTTTATGGGGTCAGCTAGTTTTTTTCACCGATATATTCTGCTTTGTGGCGGCTACACTCTTGAGGCCTACGCTATTTACTTTAATGGTGAAAGGCTTCTTCAATCGTAAATTTGCTTGTATTTTTTCGGAAACAGATGATTTTGTGCCTCCTTTCGGGTGATGTATTTGTTGTGATAAGCTAAATACGTACCTATTTCTCCTCTACTGTAGGCGAACATACTAATGTAGTGCTTCCACCACGCTTTGGATAAGATACGCCAACGATGTACCATGTTATGTTTTGTCTTGATGCTAGGTTAAGCTAACGTCGTGCCTCCAAGCTGAGTGTTTTGAGATATGCTAACCTCTTTTTTGATATGTTGCATAATAAGAGCTTAGGTACTTAAATGTGTTTGTAAATGTTTTGTGCAGGTACACACTCAGAGGATGAAATTCTATCTTGGTTCCCTTCGAGTCGCCCTCACAAACTATCGGGTAGCTGACAATGGACGACAAATAAAAGCTCGGTTACACAAAATAATATATATATAAAAAAAATTAAAAAATAAAAAAAAAAATATATATATATATATATATATATATATATATATATATATATATATATATATATGAAATACGCATACTTCTAGAAAACTTTTTTTTTGTAAATTTAAAAAGATTATATTTATTTTGATTTTATGAAATAATGAAACAGTTGCATAATCGTATATATTCGTATTTGTGGAAAACCCCTTGTATTTTTGCTATTTTATTAAACTAGACTGAATATAAATTCTAGAAGAAACGGAGAAATATATAAATAATTGTATGACTCTTATCAACCACCGTTTATCTAATGATAATGTTATGAATAACATAAATTCTAAATAAATATTGACTCATTAGAATCATCGTATAATAATATTAAATAATTTGACAAGAAATTTACTACACAAATAAGCCCCGTTTATTTTTCATGACGGTTTTAATGAAAACAAGATCACCACTCTTACTTTATCTGCTGATAAATTATCAAAATCTGTCGTATTACGAGACTGGATACAATTGTATCCCCGTTTATCATACATTATTAGATGTACTGTATTCATCAGTAAATCAAAATATGAATATTTAGCTATATTATAAACGTCAGTGTGCTTAATTTAAATAAGCAATGTTAAGCAGTTTAATTTTCTTTAAATATAACCTTTTTTTATATGTACTTATTCGATTTATAATTGCTAGTAGATTTTTAAACACAGTGAGTTTTCTTCATAAAGGTCTCAAATAACGAAAAAATGCACTTAAGCCTAAAATGATAAAACCGTCAAAAATACAATTCACTAATTACACGTTTCATAAATAATTTTTCTCTGTACGATTTGATTTATTTTGGTAAACTTGAAGGATATTTTATTTTAAAGGAACGCAGTCTCTTTGACGTCATCTTTTGGTTGAATAAAACGTTTTAGAAAATATAAATAAACACGATTCTACAAAGGTATATTTGTTTTTAAAAATAATTCAAAACATTTAAATTAAAACACAAACTAAAGAAACAGTGAAACTTCATCAGCAACGCAAATCAATATTCGGAAATAACAGTTTCAAAGTATTTCTATGCGCGAAATGTGTCTGACAGTTGCATAACACTTTGTGAGTGACAATTTGTATCTTACGTTGATGGACATTCTCAATTTAAATAATGATTGCCTTTTATAAGTTGAGCATCAAAACATAAAAATACAGACAAATGTGAGGAAGTGGAAAAAGGTGTAGATTTTCATTATCATTTATAGATTGTAAGACATTGAATATATTTGGCGTTAATTTTGTAGAAATTCATTGTTAGCAAAGATTCCATCCTTGCTAATATCCCACCTGAAGATGTTGTAATACAACGAAACCTAGGTCATAGTACAGAAACTAAAGAAATTAGAAATAATACTACATCACGTAGTTTCATTTAATTGTAAGACCTTACTACAAAATTTTAATCACGAAAAAATAGCCTGTTAACACCCAATTTATTCATTCAAGTGTTTATCCCGTTTTTTTTATCATTAAATTGTCTCAATATTATGCATGGCACCTTTTTGTATTCAGGTCAATTTAAATAAAAATTAAGCTCTTCCTAGTTTTGTGATTGGAAGAACGGAAATCCGTTATGTCACACTCATTATTTTTCAATCGAGTATTATATCCTAATACTACTAATACTAAAATATATGTATACATTTCAATGTCACACTCATTATTTTTCAATGGAGTATGATATGCTAATACTACTAATACTAAAATATATGTATACATTTCACTGCAAAATATTATCATAAAAAAGAAAGAAAGATTTGATTAAATAGTGATTCAGTAGTTACATCTAATATATTTACCGTTAGCGTCTTCCTTATTCATTATTTAGAACTATTATTTGTATTTCTACCACTATTCAAACACCTGTGTTATGTAAATATCGAATTCCGTAGTGAAATGGTGGAAAATAAATACAACTAAAGAGAATTTCAATATTCACTTCGACACAAAAATTGCCAAACATGCCTTTTAAAATTAAATACACGAATGTCAAAAAAATTATTATTATTTGTTGCTATCCTTCTTTATAACTCTGCAAATATCTGCGTAATACAATATACGAATAAATGTGTTTCGATAATTGTTGTGTAACAATTGTTGTGTTTTATCCAATTTCCTCTAGTAGAACAGAATAAAATAAATAAAACCTATTTCAAAATTGAATTAGATAGTAATATAAATTTAGAGAATTATGTAAACATCCAAAGAAATAAATATATTGATGGGTATTTCACAGATTTTACAGAATTTATACAGAATTTTTTCAGAGAATTTCTCATAAAGCCCACTCCCGATATTGTAAACAAATAATGCCAACGGCAAAACCTCCGATTATGATAACACGGATATTTATAAATTAAATTCGATAGAAAGTTTGATACTTGTCACGATCCTATAATTTTTTCTGCATATTTTATATAGTTATTTCTGATTTTGTTTTTTCAAGCTATTCCTATTATAGTATTCTTTATAATGAATTTAGATAAACTTTTCATTTAAATTTTTGCTTTCATTCAACATATTTATACAAAACATGTGTATTTATTTTTGAAGTGGTCAATCCATTCAGCTTCGTATGGAAGCGTTGGTGGAACATGCAGTGTTTTCTAGTTTTTCGCCATTCAATAATTTAAAGTTGAAAGTTAGATTTTTAATTGGAATATTACAGAACAGCCCACGCTATAAGTCTTATCTTTAATTATATGTCTATGTTAATGGCATTTTTAATTTTTTTTATATTTTGTTCACGTTGGACGAGATCGCGAATCATAGTTGTCATATTGCATCATTGTAAGTTCTCCATGGACTGTGGCATCCTTAAGGATACTGGAAAGTTTAAACCGTTCCTAAAGATACTATGTTCATCCAAATTGGATTATCCGTTACTGTTCTAGGTAAAAACTACACACACATATACTTGGATAAACTCACAAACATATATACTTGCACACATAGTCTGATAAATACAATTTCCTTTTTAACATGCCGCAGTCAGAATAAACCGTAAAATACCGACGTGATTTTCATCACATTTGATAAATTGTTAATTACGGGTGCTATTAATTTACTGCTGGCCGCCTTATAGTTGGCCGCCTTATACCTTAGAGTAGCTACAACTTGAAATTAAAAAAGTCATACGTCATTTAATTATGGGTAATATTTATTTGGTGAATGACATTTTAATTTTTATATTTTAAGCATATTCAATAATGAAAAAACAAACAATTAATTAATAATTATTTCGTTTCGAGTAGAGGTTTACCATCATTATCATCATAATTATTTCGTTTATGTGTAGATAATTTCTCCATAAAATAGTTCCTTCCGTATACTAGATAATACCGCATACAACAAAATTAAAATAAAAATCACTAAAAGTCAAGGGTACCTTGCAAGCTGTCATTTTGTTTGTTTTCAGAAGGGGGACATTAAAAGTTCGTACGATGACCTTTCTCCGTAAATACCTTTATCATTTTGCCATAATTTATACGTCGTGATATGACAACTTTTGAAATGTATATTTTGATAGGATATTTATTTTGAAATAGAGCAAAACGTTGCATTTCATGCATAAAATCATTCAGGCATAAAAGAGATGGAGAAAAATATGTAAATAAACAAACTAAATCATTCATTTCTAAAAACAACACCCCCACTTTTATAATTTATTAGAAAAATTCATAAATCTATTAAATTCTATGTTTATTAAGGATGTCATTTAACGTAATTAAAAATAACGATAAAAAATAACGATGCAATGCAAATTTTACCGGCAAATTCCATTGAAGGACTCCCATTGTGAGGGTCATGTCCGTAATGCGCAGCGTAGACACATTACTTCCTACCACGCAAGGAACACAATGGATGAATAGATATTAAACAAACTCTCCATGCAGGAAATGGACTCGTCGAATACAACCTATTTCCTGTTCGCATTTGTCATTGTAGCTAAGTCAGGAAGTTTCATTGTCTACCTTCTTTTAGTGAGATTGTACTGAGTTAGGGAAGCGAAAGGCATGCTCATCTATGTGCGTAAGAAGTTTATATTAAGTTTTTATTACCTACCTATTTTTAGTTTAAATTGTGCATCTAACACGCCAGAAAAGTGCAGAAAAATAATAAAATTAGGTAAAGGAAACCGCAAAAGAAGGTATATTTTAATGCTGTGAGGATAAGGATATACAATAAGTAATAAAAATTGCAAAGAAATATACAACCTAATTTATGAGTTTAGGGTTCATGACGAAGTTACATTTATTTGTAATTTGACCGAAACCAAATACTTACCATTTTTCGTCGTAAATATAATTTGGAACTTTTATCGAATTTATTAATAGGACATTCGATATTTTATTTATTGTACATAAACAAGTGTAATGCAAGTTCTATTTTACTTACAGTGAAAATACTTTACATAAAATATTAAATCAACACGAATTGAAAAATCTTTCAACCAGAGGTAATCATTGTAGTATTACTTTGGTGTATGAACTTTCTGCAAGAGTTTTGTTAAATAAACCAACTAGAAAAAGAAACTCTATTTTAATGGCATTATATCTGGATATTATCTTAAGGGCATAAAAAATAAAAAAAGATATTAGTTCAGTTTGAATTTCTGTACGTTAATATATGTAAACAATTTATATAGGTTGAAATTTTAAATTGATATGCCATAATCCTAACTTAAACAAGGCGACAATTAAAATTGTAATGAAGCTAATTTACCAAATATTTAATGAAGCTAATTACCAAAAAAAAGCTAAGTATAAAGAAAAAAGTTTATTAATAATATTTTTATTAAATAATTTTTCAGTTATCAGCGGAAAAGTTAAGGTTTTATGAATCTTCGTTTGACCATACTGAAAAATAATAAAGCACGCCTTGATAACCTTTAATGTGATGTGGAATTTGCAATAAATACCAATTTTTAATAAATAAATAATAATACAAGTTACAAAGCAGTACCAAGTACTTTGAATTCAATAATATTAGGTTCGTAAGCTGAAATTACAATTAGCCTCAACTCTAAACAACAATGAATATAACTTCATTGAACATAATGAAGCCTATGGAAAAGAGATTCATTGGGATTCACCATTTATAAAAAAAGTAAAAGCCGGATAGAGGAGCGAGTTATTGAAAAAAAAAACTGAGTTTTAAGGTTGGGTTTTGATTTGGTTTGGTTGGGGAATGATTGTTATTTCGTAGACATAAAAAAACATTTCAAGGAATAATGACCATTTATCCAAATATAGGCCAGATATTAAACAGTATATGCATATCTAAGGCTAGGATCACCCCATCACGAGAGTAACAACATAGCAACTATCTAGACTTAAGCTTGATTTAACGTTCAAATCTATCTTTGTTAGCCACGAGGCATGAAAGTGCTTCAGAAACTTTTTCAATTACAAATATTATAATACTTCATACGTAATCAAGATCACAACCATTTACAAGCTTAATCAGTTTTGAAAGTTATCAATCTGTTTGGAAGATTTCCCGGGTGGCCCCTGTTTTTGAATCTTGTTGTAAATCCGTTGTAAAATATCATAGAATTATAACGGTATTATGTCCATTTATTAAAGTTTCGAAACTGTTTTTCTTCACCGTATCTATTTGCAAATTCAATTCAGCTGACTGATGGCTAGCAAGATTTTCCTGAAAAGCATTTCATCGCATCAAATCTTAATAATTTTGTGGATTACGTGGTTAGGGATTTGGATTGGGGTTGGCAAGTAGATTTTAACTATTTTATTTAAATACGTATTGCACCGGGACGATAATGATACGCTCCTAATAAAATTATTAAGGTTGGGGATATCTCCCACTCTATTAAAATTATTCATCAATTACTTTCGGGATTCGTAAACAATAAGTTCAGTTTTGGAAATTTTGTATTTTGGTATTATGTAAATCAATCTGGAATCAACCAAATTACTCCACTATTGCTTCTTATTATGGTAAATTACTTGTCAGTATTACCGGTTGCCATCTGTTTACCGATGATATAAAATTCTTATCAAATGTATCTAGCCAATTTAGTAGTGAACGGTTCTAAGGTGATATCGATGGGAATCTGGATTATAATGGAATTTGTGTAATAATATATATTTTAATACGAGCAAATGTGCAACGATGACCTACATATCGTCTTGTGCATAATTATTGACTTGACCCAAATACGCTCCATAGTGTTTCATCCCACCATTTATATAACTCATAGATAATTAACAGCTGATAAATAATCTTCTCATATTATATCGTCGAAATCTGTCCGAAACCTAGAATTTGTAGTATTTCTCCGATTTTCACGTAGTAACTATTTATTTTAATAGTGATTCTATAGTTCGTAGGATGCTTCAAATTAATTCAGTGATTTGATCTTCGCAAAAAGTTACTTGTAAAAAACATTAGTTCAATACGTTTTTGTGTCAAAGTATTTAGGTATTATCCTCATATATTCGCTTCACATTTTATGATGGACATGATGGGATGAAATTTCCTTCAACTTCGACGGAAATTGTTTTTGATTGTGCATATTTTAAATATATTAAGATCCCCCGAGTTTAGCAGCGCTTTATGTTTTCCAAAATCATATGACAGGATGATGTTCGCCTGTCTTTCATGCACAAAACATAATTGAATATAGTATTGGGAGATGCGTCCAGTCTTTATATTTTTTTGCCATATTAAACGCTTCAGCAATAGGATTGTGAAGTTGTTTATTGTTTCATGATTGGTGCCTATTTAGAATGAAGTTTATACGAATAATGTCTAAAACACACTTGTCTATATTACATTAGTCCTAGTTAATTTAGTCCTATACGCACGATGGTTTAGGTCAATCTATATATATATATATATATATATATATATATATATATATATATATATATACATATATGTATATGTATATATACATATATATATATATATATATATGTACATATATATATATATATATATGTATATATATATATATATATATATAAACAAATAAATTACGTAATTTAACCACATTCATATAAAAATAATTTACACGTTCGTATTTATTAGCCACTACAAGTATATTGGACTAAACCATATTATTTTTCCATAACCTAAAATAAATACATGGAAAGGAAGTTATAATCATACTTTTAAATATATATACCATTTATAATCCACAATTGTATGAAGGGAATACCATTATACAATGAGAAAGTATTAATACATATCTATGATTGTCTTTTATTACAAATTTTAATAGATTTTTCTTTGTTCTATTAACAATTCGTGGCAATTCCGGAATATTGCATTTATATATACAAAACTTCTCAAAGTACTAAATAAATTTACGTATCAATTATATATTGTGTGTTTACTGTATACTATTCCATAGTATATGTATTTTTTTGTTAAATTGCTATAAATTTTTTATCATTAATTTATATTTATCCATTGCTATTCATTTTTTATGTACATCGAATGGAAATTATGTATTCGAAAAGTTAACTCGTGTCATTTAAACTTTTCCTCATATAATTTCATTCATCTTTTTGTCTTTTTCTTAAATGCTCGTTTTATATAATAAGTATACTATTAAAAAATTACGTGAAAGGGAATAAGTTGAAATTAAAAAGCTATCTTCTTAAAACTTAATTGGTATAGACTACTAGCTCATTATTTTTATTTCAAAATTAATTTTGAAAATTGACCATTTATGTTGGTTAAACAAGTCAATCAATCTTCAGTAAACACGTTTAGCAAACATCATAATATTTGTGGTGGAAATGTATTCTTGGAAGTCTTTTGTTTCATTAATAAAGAACTGTTGAATATTAAAATAGAAATTACAAACCTTTTTTTCTAAAATTATGACAAAAGCTAACTGCTAGTTATGAAGCTATGTTTTTCATAAGACCCTGTAATTTATCTTCAATTATAGATTTATAAACAGTTTTTTCAATTCTTTTACTTCTGTGTAAAAACATAGTTAATCCTAATGACGAACAAGATTGGTGATAGTTTTATTGGTAATGAAATTACGTAACGAAATAATTGATGTTTTGATTCAAATTATGACTTTTTATAATGACTGAAAATACTTGGCTCAATTTTTCCTGTTCTATAAATGAAGACGGTCCTTTAAAGTTTCCCTTCTAATAATTTTAAATAAATATAAATTACAATATTGCAGATAAAATAGAAATAATATTTTATATATTACTCAAGAATGTTTCGGTACCTGAATTAACTGACTCACATAATTTTCTCAAAAGGCGATAAAGCTACGCTAAGATATGATAAAAAAAAACTTCCCGGCAATTTATCCTTCACATGTTCTAATTCTATATAAGCTGATATGGTTTTCAACTGTTAAACAGCAATAACGTATTGAACCTACAAGGCTAAAAAAATATATAGCTTTTCGTAGTAGAAGCGTTATGAATATGATATGAGTCAAACATTGAACCCATTTGGAAAACTAACGAATACAAGAAAATTTGGGTAATTTTCTGATGATAATCTAAGCACGTAGAGTTTTTCCTTTTTTAGGCACACATTTTTACTATTACGGATTTTAAGACTCAGGCTACATAAATATTTACATTCACGAGCTATGGTCTGATACCATTACTCCTAGGGCCCGAGTTTGTTTTGATCGAACAGCATTCTGATTTCAGGCGACATAAAATTATCTCTCCCTCTCTCTCTCGGTATATATATGTTTATATATATATATATATATATATATATATATATATATATATATACATGTATTAAGACTTCACTTTTGCTTTTACAGCGATTGTTTGTAGCTTTACGCTTTACGCCCTGAGAATGAAAGTATAATTTTAGCGATCCACTAATGAAAGACATAGAAAAATTAATTTCACAAATGTAACAACTTTGAGGATAGGAGAAAAGTTCAAGAATATTGATTACAAGATGTACAAGTGATAATCTCAGGAAGCTGCAGTAAAATTGATAACAAGTCGTCATTTTGCTTTGGTGAGAGTTTAATTGGAAGTGTCGTACTGCAGTGTCACTTAACTTTATTTCTGCGAGCAAGGGGTCATAACATGTGCACCTGAATATAAAATTAATATATTGAACAAAGGAGTAAAACAACTAATTAAAATAATATTTGCAACAAATCACTGAGTTATCCACCGTAATACCGCATCGCATAACTCAAAACATTGATAGAAGCAAATTTATCTGAATTTATCGCTGTTGGTGATTGACTCTAGAAGATCGGACTTGGATCAATTGGAGTACCAGGTGTGAATTTTTTAGAGAAAAAGACGGCTCTAAATTTAAAGAAAATTGTGGAATTCTGAAAGTAAGTTTTCTTAAAATTATAGCTTAGATACCCGTGTAAGGAAGAAAAAAAACATTAAAACTAATTTGATTTTCTGAAACAATTTTTTGATTTTCTAAAACAAAAGAAGAAAAAGGATTTAGTCAAGCAACGGAAAAAAATAAAGAAATCCTTAAATGGTTATGATGGTGAATGCGCCTATTGTGATTATATGTGATCTCGGGCGACTGAAGGTTGGACAAAATGCATTGTGAGGCACACTGCTCTTGCGCTGGAGAAGACTGAAAATATCACAAAGCTTCTCAATTATAAGTCAATCGTTATTTTTCACATTTTATTATTATTTATCATTATTAAAAGGAATTCTCACAAAAGAAACTCTGTTTTTGCGACAATCGACAAATTACAACATTCGCAGTGATAAAATTTTTAAATAACTACCTCTAATTAACGGAAATTCTCACATCTTATTGCCTCAAAAAGCGCCGCCGAATTCTCTGTCCAATAAGATCAACAAGTGTACATGGGTGAAATTGCATATTCACGGTGTAGTAATATAAGCGACAATATATACAAATGTTCATGTAATGTGTATCTTCTAATTATTTTGAATGGAATACATATTTATTAAATTCTAATGTCTTTTAAAATAGATCATATTTATTGTCAATAAGTATTGAGAATATTTTTAAATTTTAAGGGCAAAATTTTTGAGAGGTTCATTCCAGAGGTAACTTTAAAAGGTTACTATAATATTTAGGATTCCAGTAAAACCTATATAAGATCTAGGTATTAATATGTGCATTTGCGAATTGTTTTTGTCTTCTATGCTGTGCTAAAAGTATACATACGTATTTTAGTCTGGTATGCAGGATGACGTCTTCTATTTTTTGAAATGTAAGACATTTTGTATGATTAAAAGAAGGTTGCTTTATTTTTAATGTTGTAAGCATAAATTGCATTTAAATACAATGGCTTCAATTCTATTGATTGAATGTACATTATTCATGTTTTATACTTATCCATAAGAAGGTTAAAATAAAGCCTTCGATATGAAGACCCTGCTGGTTTGAGCCCCGGAAAGTTAATTTTTTGTTTATTTAATGAAGAAATAAGCTACATAGCTTATTTTTACAAAGTTTATTTGGCCTAATATTCTAAATTATGAAATTTTCATAAAATCAGATTTCATAAATACGTAGCAAATTTCATCAGAACAAATTTTAACGTAAAGAACCTTATTATATAATTTTTTGAACTAAGGTTATTATTGGCACTTGATTAAAAAAAAATCTTTTTTAAATATTTCTAAGTTATATTTCTCTGAGAATAGTAAGTAAATTTAATATATTTATTGATAGAATAATTAAAATTTCTCTTTTCTATATTGCATAAAAGTTTAAAAGTGGTTATTTTGGAAACAATTTTTTTTCACTTTCATTAAATATACTATAATTAGAGTGATGAGGTAAGTAAATCTCTTGAAAATAAGACCTAAGGAAAAATGCAGCCTGCACACCAAAAAAGCACTTCTTTCTGTGCACCAAAAAGGCACTTCTATCTGTTAAAAGGCTTAAATGATGTCTAATGATGCTATGTAAGACTGTGAAATGGCTTAATGAGTCCTACGACTCATACTTATGCGTAGAAAGCAACATTTTTGTATAATGGCAACATTCATTGGAGGCGTTAATGAAATCTTATATACATCGATTCACTATTTTGGTTTTGTAGCATTTTCTTTTCTACATCATTTTATTTAGAGTTATTTCATTTAATCTGAGTTTTATATACACTATTAATTAGAAGAGTTTAGTGATTTTTTAATATCCCTATTAAACATAAAAATAGTTTTAGGAAATGTGAATTACAATTAATAATCGTAAAAATAATAATAAATATACAATTAAGAGTTTTTAGAAAGAAAATGCCATCGATTATTTAAAAATAGTACATTCGTTATACCAAAAATTTTTTTGTAATCTACCCAATTTATGTACAAGAATTTAATGAAAGAAAAAGTATTATGTGCAAAGTTCTGTTCTTAAAATTTCATTTTATGATAATTACGTCGAATTATCGTGAAATTAATTTTCTTAGAAGTTACTTTCTATTATTTATTGCTTATATTTTCTTTTAAACTATTAAAAAATCATAGTTTTATTTATTATAACTCGATCCACAACAAAGAGAAAAAAAATCATCAAATGGATAAATAAAGTCGTACGGTAATAACTAGCGTCGTACAAGATGGCTGTACGGCGTGGATGGAAGAAAGTATATATTCTAACAGTTGACGTAATAATTGTTTGTTTCTTTAGAATTGTGTTTAATTTGGTTCAATATCTTTCAACAACTGTATTCTGTATTAAGTGCTGCCGTTATAGTACGAATTCGATAAGGCTTATTTAATAGGAGAGTTTCAAGAATGAGCATAATCAAGAACGTAATAAAAAACAAACCCTTAAAAATTTGTGGTTAGTCATGAATATAGTATCATCAGTGAGATGTGTTTTTATTTATTTAACTTTTAAATAAAATATTGTTATGATACATATTGTATATATTGGTTTTTATTCCCCATCTTAGTATTCCAGACACGTGTCACAATAATCTTGATAACGACTCGCCCCGAAATTAGTAAAGGTTATATTATCGTAGTATTTGTCCGATTAATTATTCACTGCTAGTTCATTTCAAATATCTGTGTAGGTAAGTGTCTAGTACGTTTATTTTGTCAATTTTATTTATAAGCAATAAGAGTATCACGACATTCAAAGAGATGTCATAAAGTAAACTAAGAATGAGATTTTATAGCACTCGCCCTATTAAACGTTTATAGCTACTGCCCATACATTAAATTTTTGGTCGTGTAAATTAACATGATGTTACCAAAGTATATTGTGCTATTTATTCTATGTAAATCCTTACGATTTTTCGGTTTCAGAAAGTGAGTACCAGTTACTTATTTACCATCTTATCATTATCTGCATTGTTTGTGAACTGTAGCTTATGCAAAACATTATCTGAAGTACCTCCACTGAATTTGCTCTTGTTAAATTTCTATTCTTATTTCATCAAAGGTATTTAAAAAAAATGTTAATGTGATTTCCATGTTCATATCTTTGATTGATGTCAAGCTTTAGGGTATTGAGTGGATGAAACTCTTGCTTACTTTAGATAATTACCTTAAAATATGGGCGATATTCCATAAAAAGGTACCGATCACATAAGATCGATTATTGATTGACTTCTATATTTTGAAGATCAAATGCTTGAATTGATAAATGTTATACTTATTCTTGGCATTTTTATCCAAATTAATTTATTAAAATTAAACTATAATTTGTTATTGGCGGATATTTCGCATTTTCATGGTATTTAATGCACATTTTTAAATAAGAAAAATGAAATTTTATTAGACGTGTTGTTATTTTTCTTAAATTTTAAATTATGGAAAAATCTGCCGAAAGACCAAGCAATAAACTTCTTTATTAATACAAACTATAATTTTTTATAGTTTGCTATAAGTTTAACAATTTTAACTACGTATCTGGTGTAGAAATTGAAGGTAATTTAAGTTTATATAGGTTAGATATTATTATAGGTTAGATATTACTTTTGAAATTAATAATTTCCATTTTGATTCTAGGGGTGTAATAACTTTATTTTCATTATTTATACTCATAATTTTAAAGTCTTCTTTTGATACAAATAGAGCTACGAAAGAACGGTTTTGTGCAAGTATTATATTAAAAGTAGGTGATTTGTACTAAAATAAATAAAGAGTATTACCCAGTTTCTTTTCTACAATTCAATTGCATATTTTGTTGGCATATATATTTTAGAGAGATGTTTCACATAAAATTGTAACTGTGTGAATCAATGATTTTGATTTTACCGTCTCGTGACTAACAAGAAAATCGATAGATAATATTTATATATCAGACCAATCTCTGTTTTTCCAGTTTTGATACAGAATATTAATAAATGACAAATAATATTTATTTATGATTAGCATAGGTTTGTATGATATGAAGATAGTATCTATAGACACATGAATAAGTTGAATACAATGAAATTCGAATCGCTCAAATATAATTCATGCTTCCAATATTTGTATATTTTAATTCGGTATTAATACGAACAAATATTTTATCCAATAAATCTAAGAATTTGGGTAACGAAAAAAGCAAATCGATTACAATGAATGTAGAAAAATAAAAGTTTTTATTAAATCAGTTTTTCTGTATTGAAAGCAATTTGCATGCCATAATTGCTATCGGTCTGTGTGGCTTTTGAAAAGGAACTGGTATTTAACTATTTTATTCCCTATACGGCACAAAAGGAAAAAAGAAAATTGAAACGAGATTTGCAATTTAAAAAGTAAATGTTACTTTGGAATGATTGTGTTAACCCTAGAAACTACTTAAAATAAATATACTTAAAATCCTAGTCAGTTATTTTTTTAATTGTCGATATTTTGTGCCACTTTTGTTTAATGAATTACGTTATGTTACGAACGGAGATATTTAAAGTGTTATATTGCTGGTTTCTTGAAATATTTGTTTGATTATTTCCAATTTTGTAATATTCTTTCACAATAATCGTTTTAGGCGCTCTAGGCTTATTGATATATTTTGTATTTAATTTTGGTTTTTTCTCGTCAAGCATATATTCCTTGCATTGTAAGTTATTTGGTGTTTCTTATTCAATTAATATTTACTATCCAGGATTTATACAGTTCTACATTTCAATATTTATCTATCCTGCATGATAGTGGTAATAGTCTGCTTAAAGATTACTGATTCTTTTTCTCTTTGCTTTTATAAATATTATATAATGTCCAATACGTAATAATTTTTTCTGCCACAAATTTAAAAAAATATGAGAAATATTTATAAATAGAAAATGCTCTCTCTGTCACACTTTTTCTTTCCCTTTCTTTTTCTCTTTCCTATTTGCATGCACATTATATAAAATTTTAATAATCAGTTTTATTTCCTAACATTTGGCTCTTTAACAGCAGACAAAATAAAAATATAACCGTTTTATGCAATACGTGTCGTATAACATACAACACGTACCATAAATTAATACGTAAAATAATAATAAAAACATAATGGTAATAACATGTATGTACAATACTTATATCATAGAAGTTCATCATTATTTTCATTAGAAGTCTTCAGATTAAAGCCTGAATTGGAAATAAAGTTTTAAAAGCCTATGGATAAATACCAGAAATAAGGTGAAATACAATTTATTCATTTTTTCCCTTTCGTTACACTTGTTGCCGTTTTAATGATATTTTATTTTTGAAAAGCTTATCTTTTCCGCATATTAATGAAAAGTAACCCTAAGCCGAATTCCAAACATTTGGATATCATTATTTCTTTCCTATTTTCATTTAGATTGAAACTGTCGACAGGCGAAATATACGAGCTTTTTTGGACTGGATAAATTTTAAGGGTTCAATAATAATTGTACTTTCAACGTCTTAATGTAGACCTATTGTATTTTCGTTGATATTCAAAGACTTTAATTTAAAAAATGCATTTCCCTCACAATTACCAAAAATAAATAAAGACCATGTGTTGTTTAATGATGAAAAATAATTAACTTTCGATTTTTTAAGCAATGAAATATTCGGGTGCATATCCCATGCATAATACATTATTATATTTTATTACATTTACCTTAGCTTATTACCATGGTACATATAGTATTTTATTTAATTTTTTATGGAATAAGTTATTATATATTTATCACTTAAAATATTATTTCGATATTTCTAACCTGGGCAACAGTATTGACATAACAATTTTACAAAATGTGTCTTTTTAATAGTACTAATCACATTCTCTAGAACGATTTTACATTAATATAGGAACGATTTTATGTTTTCATTTATGGTAAGGAATGGTAAATGTATGAAAGAGAGAAATATAGATAAAATTAATATCAATATTACACCTACATATAATACCTCATTTGAGTTATATTATCTAAATTACATAAATAAATCAAGGAAACTATTTTAAAAGAGAGACGTCTTAATTTAACGTAGAGCCTATATTGATGAATCAATAAGACAATATATTGAAATAATTGCAAATAATATGCACATTATATGCTATTTACAATAGCTTCCTTGTCATTGTTTTAAAAATTTCACTGAATACTGAACACTGAATACTTTCGGTGGAATGACTCGTCCTTTTATAGCACACCACACGACTCCAAACGAAAGAGATCGAAATAACCAAGCTGAGATAGAGCGCGGCGACACGGACGGAACATCCCCAAGCGAGATGGCGTGTACCTAGCAGGTCCCGCGCACCCGTACCGCAGAGCTAACAAAAAGGCAGCCGCCGTTGGCTCTGCCCTTAGCTTGCCGTCGACCAACAAGGGATGTCGACAGACAAACTCCATATGATATCCTCGCTCTTGGTCGCCGAGACGCTACACACGAAGTTAGTTTCCGTTGGATGATCCGAGGTGCAAGCATGGTTTACCGCGTATCGATTGTTATTTGATATTGCCTTTTTTTGCTTCACATGTTTTATCATTGAAATTGTCTTTTATGGTTTGTAGGTAGCGTTAAACGCAGCTACATGGCCCCCTCGCCAAGTAAAATCATACGGGTTTTAAGATTCGACCGAACTTTGTCTTCGCTGAGCGTAACGGTACGGCGGATGGTGGCTTGATTAATTGGCGTGGTGTCGTAAGCGGCATATTGGTGTGCGAAGTGGACGGAGCTGCGTGTCGTTCGGGTAGATGCAAATGAGCGCGCGCTGTTGCGGCCGGTGAATTGGTTTGGACGGCTCGTCGTGGCGCGCGGGCGGTTACTAGCTGTTGCGTTTGTAGTGTAAGCTGGTTTGAGACGGTCAATTAAGATTGTGGCTTGCCATCCGAGCAGTTGGATCGTGAATATTTTTCCGTCTCGTTTTAACACTCGATACGGGCCGTCGTACGGTGGTTGCAGAGGCCTCTTGACCGCGTCGTTGCGTATGAATACTCGTTCGCAAGTCGCAAGGTCTATGCATGTAGTGTAAATTCCAAAGTAGCATTGCGTATTATCGCAATGCTACTTTGGAACTTTCACAATTCTTACTAATAATGTATAGTTCGGATTCCATTTGTGCAGAAATATTTAATACAACTCTATGTTGCAAGTCCAGATTGGTCTGAGTATTTATTTAGAGTGAAACGGTACATTTGATTTACGATGAAGCCAGCAAAACATTTCCTCGTATTCATTATTTAATTTATTTTCCTTTTCTTGATTGCATCACCAAATGTAATTGAATATTTATTCCCGGAGAATTTAGAAATCCCAGAAAGGGATATTTACTTCAAAAATGTTTCATCACTCGCTATTAATGTACACTAATTTATTTCTCAATCTGGTTATCTCTCCACCATCGTTTCCCATGATATGGTAATTTTTTTTACTTAAATTTTAGAATAGATTCTATCTACTGGTGTGAAAACGCTTTTTCGTAGAACATTAACGTAAATTGTAACAGTTACTCACTATTAAATGAAACTACGTGATGTAGTATTATTTCTACTTTCTTTAAGTTCTTGACCATGATAAACCTAGGTTTCGTTGTATTACAACATCTTCAGGCGGGTTATTAGCAAATATTAAACCTTAGGAATATCCAACAGCATTTATATGTTTCAAACACAATCGTGGAAGCCGGGTTTGTGTAGGTTTTCTCACTGCTTATGTTAGTGAGTTTATTGTAGGAGAACGGTGTAGGTTTTATTATATTTCCGAGAGTTAGAAGATATACAAATATTTTAGTGAGGATAATAAATTCAATTGTGGTTTTTATATGAAGTTGTACATTGCAAATATTCTGGTGTATGTAATAAAAGTAAATGGAAGTTATTCTCAGTAATATATTTATACAATACCAAGGGTATCTGAAAGTCAGAACAAGGTTATATCACTAACTCCACATATCTTTCGTTTTATTTATTCATATATTTATTTATTTCTTTATTTTTATAAACTTATATTTATATGTGTAGTTGGGCTGAAACAATTTGAAGAGTACTGTAGTCTCAGTGTTGTCTAATTATAATATATTTAGAAGATATTAAGTATGGATGATGTTATTATTTTTAGTTGTTCATTTAAAATATTAACATTGGTGTCTTTTTATGTCTGTTTATTAATAAACATCTTTTTTATGTCTGTCGAACATGCATCTTGAACTTTCATATAAAAAAATTAATTTCATTCTAATTATATATTCATATATATATATATATATATATATATATATATATATATATATATATATACACACACACGTATACATGTGTGTTTGTTTGCATGTGCATGTGAAAACTCTATAAAGCACATTTCGAATAATTTTATTCGTCTATAAAATTTACCTAATTTTATAGAGGATAAAATTAATTGAACAGTTACAATATAGCATTGGCTCACATTATAAAACTGTTTATTTTCTTCTTTGATGTGAAGTACACAACTGTTAAGCCATGAAATGAATATTTTCAAATAGTGCTTAAGTAATTTTTTTCCGTTACCTATTTACAAAAGTCAAAACTCCTTAAATTTTCACTACACTCCGTTATGCTTATGCCAGCCCCCCTCCACGAAGAATTTGCAAATTATTTAATTACACTTATTTTCCTCGAGCAGCGTGGGTAGGAACGCCTTTAATACCAGAGACAGATAAAGTCGTCTCGTGCAAAACGATTAACTTCTAATCACCTCTTTGCGTTATTTACATAACACATTTTATTTTTAATTAAACATTTAAACAAAAAATTGTTTTCTAGAAACAAACGAGATGTAGTCAATACAGCAAAATAATTAATTAATTTAATAATTTTTAGTTAATTATTTTCTCAAATTAAAGTTCAAAGCCACAAGCAAATTTTTGAAAAAGTAATATTCAAAATATTTGATACTCTTACATTTTCTCGCCTCTATGTTTACCTTAATAATATGGAACAATACCTACATCAAGAATTCTATGATGTCCGACTTTGCGACTGGCGCTTATCAACAGCATTATATGCAAGATGCTCTCTATAAGCCTACCGAACGCGTGCTAAGAGTGAATGCTTGCTGTTTTTGAGTATTAGCATTTTTGAATATTTAAAATTGAGAGCAATGTTTACCGATAAACACATGACGTTTTAGTTTATCTACAATTTGCTTCATAAGAACAATGATGAACATTAGTAACAATAGACACAAGCTTGTTCAAACAAACCTGTTAAAGAGGCAGTCGTCTACTGGTCGCGCTCTTATACTTTTATTTTAATAACAAAATTATAAACTCGCATGCGTTTTCGATAAGTATTAAATAGATTTAATTTTACATGCTTATTTATATTTTAACTGAACATTATTGCTCTCTTCATTCACCGAAACACAGTCAAAGCAATGTATTACATCTTTTTATCCTTAAAACACTTATCTTAGTTAAAATTTATAAAACTGCATGAAACTCAAAACAGTAATGCATTCGTTATCATTAGCAGCAAGCTTATAATGAACGCCAGGTAAAATTCCTTTTGCAGTAACACAGATTATTGGTAATTGTTATGCATAAATATATATGAATAATATCTGCTTAAATTTATATATTTGTGTAATCCATTCATAATAATTATATGTACGACTAAAGAAAAACTGATATGCATTTACTAACCTAACAGTGAGCGCGCACTTAAATTTTCATTTTTTTTCAATATTTTGCATTCCTCTGATTTTAGTGACATATTTCATAAAACACAGACTAGTATGTAATAATTTTTCAAAGCGTTATTTAAACATGTGTAGTAGAAATTCAACCCATAAAATTTTCTTACATTTAACTTTTCATTTAAGCTGGTTTCTTTAAAAAAAATAATTCCAAACAACCGTGATACCAGTATTTAATTTTATTTTCCTGTCTTTCGTAGGTAAGTAAATACAAAAGTTAGGAAAATGAACTTATTTTCTTGTAATAGGAAAAAGCTCACCACTGCGCGCGTGCGCGCGTGTGTTTGTATGTATGTGTGTGTAGATACATAAATTACTTCAAGTGAGCGTGTGCGTGCGAGCGTGCGTGCGTGCGTGCGTACTTGCGTGCGGGCGGGCGCGCGTGCGGGCGTGCGTGCGTGCATGTGTGAGTGCGTGCGTGCGTACGTGTGTTCGTGCGAGTGTGCTTGCGTGCGTGTGTACAAGTGCGCGTGCGTGAGTGTATGAGAGCATGCGTGCGTGCGAATACGCGCGCGTGCGTGTTTTCGTGAGCAAGTGCGTGCGTGCGCGTGTGTTTGTATGTGTGTGTGTGTGTATGTGTGTGTGTATGTACATAGATATATAAATTACTCCATCCCCTCAAAAGTACATTACGACATAACTTCCCATATTCCTGTACGCGGCGAATTTGCCTTTGATAAAGGGTAAGGCTATTTAAATAGTTGTTTTTATAGCTGGAAAAATGTATCTTTTAAAAATAATCTCTTAAATTTGTAAAAGTAATAATAAAGGTGCAGGAAAACTGTCGGAGTTTGTAATAACTATGGTCAAAAGGAAAAATAATTTGAACAACATGAACCGTAACCAAAAATGCAATTTCATTATATCCAACGCAACACAAATTATTTTCAACCGTATGTGGACTTCTGATTCATCATATAATATTAAAGCTATGTACTTACCACAATGAAAATGGAATGAAATATTTAAAAAAATTAGGCAATACTAGCAATACTACTGTACAGAATTGACCCTAAACGCGGAATCCCTCCAATTTATACTTTCTCACTTATTCCATAGTTCTCACAGAACTTTCAAATTTGAGAAAGTAGAAAAACTAGTGCTTTCCGAGTGAGTGTAACGGACATATTTAAAATTTAAGTATTTGCATACTTTCTTCTATATACCTATTGGTTATAAACGAATTTGCTTGTGCTGTTAAAACTAATTCAACGTCATTAGGAAAGTAATTGATACTATATAATCATATTTATATTTTTTCTGTTAAACTTAACTTAGGTAAAAGTTCATATTTTTAAAAACAATAGAGAACTTTTTCGAATGGACTCTCACTTTTCAAATTTATATTTCTGAAATGTACTGCCACTTTTCTTTATGGAAAACTTTTCTCCAATATCAAGTATTGTATTAGTATATGAACAGACCTTACGCGTCTTGTGTTACGATAAGAAATGTTTGTACTGCACGACAACCTCGTGAAATGTTTACAAGACGGATTATATTATTTTAGAAACGAATAGCTTTAAAAAAAATTAAATTGTGTGGAGTTTGACTGAAGTTTGACAAATTTTCTCACAAACTATTTAAAGAATCAAAAAAATCGTGAACATTTTTCCTCAAATATTCGTTCATTCACGAAAAATTCTCTTAATTACGCTACACAAAATACCCAAATTAAAAATAAAGGTCATTTTAACGTTGGATTATAATTCCAATGACTTCTCATTTTTTTCTTGTGACAAATTTGTTTTATGAAATCAAAATTAATAATTTTACACAGCTGAAATATTCATTTGCAGATGCTTTCCCAATAAAAAAACGCTATCCACATTTTGCACATACAATTTTACAAGGTGATTCATCAACTGACGGTTTTTATTATCAGAAATATTACCAATAAAATAAATTAAATATTGATTATTAATATCAAATATAAATCTTTTGTACCCGCATTGCATACATTTCTTAAGTTTCTTGGTATCACTTCAAACCATTCATTCGTATCATTGTAATATTGGGCAAGTAAATTTTAAGGTCTACAAAATATTCCACTTTATTCTAATTTTTACAGGATATTATGAAATTTTATTTATATTTATGAAATTTTATTTACGGCCGATTTAAATATTAATGAGATTGTTATAAGTATAGCCTTGGAATATTATTCCATCCGATTATCGTAATTATCGCTACAAAGATATAAGGGATTAACGTTTTCTATAAATATCCAATTTAGTAGTTTTAACGGTAATTTTAGATTGTTTCCATTTATTCACTTAACTTGAAATTGATATTAACATTTTAAATTTCCATACTTAAGATAATTAAAAATTTAATGAAACGTTTTGCTTACCGTAAATTCAATATTTTTACCCTAAATATTACTGCCTAAAATCGTATTTAAAAGCACATGACAAGCGAATGAGTTCTATTATTTCACAGTCGTTAAAAGCAATAACGAAATAATTTGAAGACTCTTAAATAAAATTTATTTTCAGAAACTACCACGTGTCAACCACAAATAGCACTGAATGGACGAGTCTGAGGTTTCCAATTTTTTTGAACATATAAGTCTGTAGTCACGACTTCAGACCAATTGTCAAACATCAATTTGAAACAAAATATTAATCTATTATATTTACCCAATTGTGAAGTGTATTAGATTATTATTTTTGCTTCATATTGATGTTAGTTTCACACAGTCTTTGAAAATCGCATTACGCACAAAATGTTACATATTAAGGGAAGATGAATTTTATATCCTTTCATTCAAAACCGCTTATTGGTTGTTTTAGTTTACTTTAAAGCGCCTATATATACTATTTTACCCTTATTTTTAACCACAAATACAATTAATGTTTGTGCAGTAAAACTGATACATCCGGCGAGGTCGAACTATATCGATGACGTTACAGATACCTAATTAAAAATCCAAGTATTAGATGAGAATATAACATCGAGCCTGGCGTTATAATGAAAAAAATAAATTTGATATTCTTTAATTGTATCGGATGTAAAGATTAGGAAGAAAATATTTGCATAGCTGATTAAACCCATTAATTAAAGGAAACGGTTAAAACATGCAATGAAACATGATATGATGTAAGCTTTTAAACGTAAAATGTATATACGCAAATCATTTGTCATTCGACCACTGCAATGTTGAGGTCGATTATATCGAAATTTTGAATATTTATCACATTACGAAAGTATAAATTTTGTTGATAACTGGAACAATATTATTATAATATATGTAAGTATTTATTCCAGGAGTTTCATCATATTTATGTTTTTGTAGTAAATTAAGGCGAAAAGATTAATTTTTTAACGATCTTTGTTACGTTTATAACAAGTTAAAAAGTCTACCCTTGAACCAATAAGAGAATGCCTCAGACTACTGAATTTCTTTTCCATGCATTTAATCAGATGTTATTTATTCTTGAAATTAATTACAGTAGAATTCCGTCGTAGTGAACTAGCTGAGTCCACAGGTGACAATAAAAGCGAACTTCCTACTTTTCGTACTTTCTACTACGTGGGTGTATAATTGAACTTGCGCAGTAATCTATGCGTAAGGAAAAATCATATTACGGTTTTGCACGTGAAGTTTTATTGAATTCAATGAAGTATCAAAGTGGTATTTCACAGAAGAAGTTCTTTCTTGTGCATGTTTAATATTTTTTTCACTGCAACCGTAAATTGAGCTTCGAACGTCTCGTTTAATTACTCAAATATTAATCGCAATTAAATGAAACTACGTGATGTGGTATTATTTCTACTTTCTTTAATTTCTTTACCACGACCTAGGTTTCGTTGTATTACAACATCTGCAGGTGGGATATTAGCAAAGATCCCACCTGAAAATGTTGTAATACAACGAAACCTAGGTCGTGGTAAAGAAATTAAAGAAAGTAGAAATAATACTGCATCACGTAGTTTCATTTAATTGTGAATAATGAATTTCTACAAAATTAACGCCAAATATATTCAATATTCAAATATTAATATCATTATTAAATCTTTAAGCTACAAAACGAACTATGTCTGCTTCTACATCTCAAGTAAGATGCATTCGGTGTCAATATATTATGTGCCAGACATTGTTAAAATAGCCAGTATTCCCTTGCACCTGAAGCAATTCACCATCTTGTTTCAGTACTAGGTTATCTACCTTTTATGAAAATAATACCGAACATAATATCACCAAAAAAATTTCCACGACTGCTAAAAGAAACTAAATTGTCACCACATTAATATTAATTAATATTTAAACGTCTAAATATGTAATGATTTTAATACATTTTGAAAAGATAAATTTATTCTCGAACTTACGTTTCACGGAGAGATTTGTCGTAAAAATGGGGTAAAGAGCTTATATCTGAATATTGAAATAAAAGAAATAATAATATCAAATACCGCAAAAAGTTATTCAACAGAATTTTTTATATTCTGGAAGATTCACAATTAGAATCATCTATTAAAAGACCTAAATATCAAAAAGATATTATTTTTGTCCCTTTGTCAAAGATAAAAAGATTTAAAACTCGTGCATTGAGCGCCAGAAGCACACACACACACACACACACACATATATATATATATAATTTTTTTTTCAACTGTATATACATATATATATATATATATATATATATATATATATATATACTGTCGAAAAATAACTAGTTCATTGTGGTTATTAATAGTAGAAAGGACTATAAGAATATTTCACATGAGAGGAATATTTTATGACATGAGATTCTGAACTGTTATTTGATATATCTCACCCAATAAATGATCTAACCTGAGTATTTTATCCTTACTTAAATAAGCGTGCAGTTTAATCTTAAAAAGTAAACAAAACCATAGGCATGTACGATGTATGAAAAGTTGCATAAAAATTTATACAAAATAGTATTACCAACAAGTCATTCACCACTAAAGTTTTAACATTATTTATAATTAGAGCAATAAAAAAGAAATAAACACATCAGTTGTGAATAATTTTATATGCAATTTACATCTTTATTCGTCTCATATCGGTTTGTTTTCGCCATTATAACCAACTCATTCCTGTAAACATAATATCCAAGAGATAAATTTGCAACCCTTTCCTGGCCCTTCCTGGTTATTATCTCGTATTCTACGGGATCCGCTTCCGTCGTTTTGTTTACGCTTGATAAAAACATTTTATTACGCGGAGTAAATGGTTTTAGAGTATTTATGTTCGCTGTCTGTTTGCGGCTGATATCCTTACATAAAAGTTCTATACGTAATTTTTATAGAAACTCTTAACGCCTATACGCGTTCTTTGGTTTAGTTCTCTAAAGAACTGAATTTTTACGTGAGATTAAACTATTATTGAATACATGAGAGCTTATTAGAAAAATAGCTGTCTAAGTTTTCAGATGTAAACGTGCAGCTAGAAATTATAGTATTTAGTAAATATTTATTTGCTTTTTGTGTTACCCTTTATAACAACATATAAGCTACGGGGACACATGGTATTTTTAGTCAGTCAAATGTTTAATAAAGTTAGAGAAATTCGTATGTATGATGCGCAAATAGTAGCAAAATAATCGTCCAGAAAACCTAAAAATTATTTGGCTTCTTCTACCAAATGTGTTTAACGAGTCAGTTAAATGAATAATTTTTATAACAATTATATATACATATGGCTACAATTCTGGTTAAAAATCTCTAAATGGATTCATATAGCTAAAAAATGCAGGTTATACGTCAATGTAAAGCCTTAATTATTTACAATAATGTGTATGAACCCAATATCTTCTTAAAAAACTAATATGTGTTATCTTTTACGTGTTACTTTTTAGTATAAAGGTTGGGAAAGACCGAGCATAGTTGCGTAAGGCTTTTATGACCAATTTTGTTTGTGGATTATGTAGTTCAGAAGACTAATAATTTAATACAAAGTTAAATAAATTCCTAAATCCATTAATTCATAGCTGATAAAGAGGAATATTAAGTGAAAAAGGCTACTCTAAGTATTTTACGATTATAAGTGCCTATTACAACCAGTAGGAAGAGTAATATGTCACTGAATGAATCTTTTTAATCTAATTCTAATTTTAAATAAATAATTACACGACGTAAATAATATTTATTTAATTCGCGTTTAGTTGAAAATTATAATTTTTTTATTTCTAATTTAATTTATTTTTAAAAAAAATCTTTATATAATTTGATAAAAACTTCCATGGCTTATAACAACTTTCTTATTAAAATTATATCTTATAGCTTTATTTTAATGTCTGCTTACAAAATTTATTCATTTGAACAGTACCATAACGTAATAATTAAAAATTTGAATATTTTGTAGTTAAAGGGCAAAAATAACAAGAGCAAAACTCTAAAAGAAATTATTTTTGTTCCAATTAGTGACAGTCCCCCTATTGCGGAGGTATGGACTATTGAAATTTGGAGTGATGTCAATATGCCTTTATTGATCATGTTCCCCAGTGCTTCGAATTCATGGTCATCGTGAAAATTTAATTGCATGGATGTTCATAGATGGACAAAATTTAAACTTTTGAACTTAGCATTGCTTCAAAACATAAAAAAATGTTACTTATTAAAAAATTACTTTTCACCTTTATTTCAATCATGGCAATATTTGTGCAGGTTTCATTATCGAAAAACTGTATTACCAGTACGATTGATTTTTATTTCTATGAAATAACGCTCATAACTTCACTATTTCGAGCGCAATAAGAGGTTCGCAGCTTCCTATCGTATATCTTTGAAAATGGCCCATGTCTGGTACATTATGCTTAACTCTGACTTTGAAATAAACGATTTCATGAATGGGATGACATAGAAGAAAATTGTATCGATTATAATTGTCATATTTTGTATTCAGAAATTTGTAAAAGTAGGCACATTAAGCCATTTTAATAATATTTTGTACCTAATTATCATAAATCAGTTTTCTTTATTGTTAGTTATTACCCATAACACTCAAATTCAGTTTTCCAAATAGTTAATTTTTAAAACAAAGAAGTTTGCCCAAAGACAAAGGGTCTAACATTCCAAAAAATAATATTTCAGCTTTAATATACCTTTTCTATATTGCCTCATTTTATTTTTCGTAAATACTTCAACGTACTGTATGGTTGTTCTTAAAGCAATTCTAGGGTTTCATTATATGTATGAGGAATAAAGCAAGTAAAAATCAAATATACACAGCTTAAACCTACCAAAACAATTAAAATACATACTAGCTGACCCGTGCGAAGTCTTCGCACTATATCGCCATCTAGCGTGTTCCAAGTATACAATTTGACTAAGATATTTGATGTGTCGCCCACAGATGGCACTCATGCCAATTGTTATAAAAATTAATTTTTTTATTAACAAAAATATTTTTTTCGAATTTTTTTATATTTTTCGCCCAAAGTAGAAAACATAAGCTTTAAGTGGGTATTCTTTTTATTTTTTTTGGTGCAGTAGTTAAATAGATCGAGCCGCCGACCAAAAAACACCTTTTAGAAATAATATATTTAGATATTTGTACTACGTTCGAATTTTAACAAATTTAATGAAATAAAATAGTCTAACAACGAGTATACACAACATCGAAAAATTTTACGTGCGGAAGACGACCGAACACGGTGTTTGTACTCATGTATCTGCCAGCATTTGGCTAGTTACTTAAACACTTACACCACCCAAATCGCTCTATACTTAACTTCTAATTGAACAAATTTCGTTCTATATATCTGGGTGGAAAAATTCGTTGCCTGGTTTAAAATACAAGTTGCGTCTTCTGATGATTAACGGATATGCTACACATTTATTTCAATACTACCCGTCAGGCAACAAAAAGAAATATAACTTTCTGTGGTCAGCCGTGTAAGGTATGGCCAATATAACCCTAATTTTATTAATAATTTTAATAGTAATATTATAATAATTAAAATTATTAAAATTATTTATAAACTTAAGGTTACATTGACCATATAAGTACAGTTATCTGTTGATAAAATTGAGTGCACTCGCCTTCATTTCGGAGGCATTCTTCATTTTTAGTAACTGATGGCATCGAACAGCATAACCACGCTAACGAACAATCCGTTCGAAATTTTCAGAATAAATTTCTTCATCACGGTGAGATCTTGATTCTGAAGGCGCTTATGAAGAGAAATTTCTGCAGGTGGTTTTATTTTGCCGGCAATTTCAAGTTGATTTTCTTTTTTAAACGAGATTCACATTGATGAACATAACACAGTACAAAAATATTATAAAATACTAGTTACTTACAAAATACAGTACAAAAATAGAGTATATACAGTATTTTTAACAAAATACAGTACACAAATAATGTAAAAATACTAGTTACTTACAGGTAATATAAAACATACATTGGCTTTATACCAACGTGTTAAGGAATCTTAGTTGCCTACGTAACCATAATATTACTTGTTTTTCATACTTTCTGTGTAACCTACATTTACTCACATTATGCAATTACCCAAACACTAGATAGCAATTGCACCATAGTATGATATGTTGGTGGTGCGTAAGAATAAATTTCTGGAAGTGTGCCTTGATGTGTTGTAGTTATATTTAATTTATTTAATTTTTTTGTTATCGATACCGAAACGAACAGGTTTAATAACAGTAACATTTCCATAAGTGTACTTAAATTAATACGATATATAAACCATTAAGAGCAGTATTTTGAAGATTTTCGATATTTCGATTTCTTTACGCAGTAAACATTTTTTAGAGAATTCCACATTCTGTGAAAAATTACTAAAATTCAAGAATTTCCTCGAGGTTATTGGTGAAAAGTAAGATATTATTTTATAAACGCAATAGTAAGCTATGTTTTTGTTAAATTTCACAGATATGCGTTGCATGTTCCGAATGCAAGGTCAAATAATATTAGTCGATTTATGAAAACATAGATGTTTTTGAAATAATAAATGATTTCTAAACTTTGCAGGTTTCCATAACCCTGTTTTGCTTTAGATTGATTACTAAGTTTATCTGCTTATAATTTTTGTGGGACCACTGACGTAATGACAGTGTAGCAAATTCCACTAAAAAACTTTCCGCAAATACATAAACGTTCCTTTTTTGTAAAAATCAGGTTGGTGTCAAATAAAATGTAAAATAATATTTTTGAGCAAGGTAATTCGGTGATTTTAAACCGGAATCCTGGAATTAATTAAAAGTGAAGCGTTATTTGTTACCTTACTCAGTACAGATTGCTATGTGTATATTAATTGAAACATGTATTATGTATTAAAATCGAACTGCAAACGGCAGAGAAATATAGAGAAATATAAAGGGAATACTCTTTACAACAAACGAATGGTTTAAAATAAAATATAATTTTTTTTACGAAAATACATTGCAGGTTACAGTTCTCAGTGCATTCACATTTTTAGGTATTATTATTATTAATACAGTTTAATGGTTTAATGTTCTAAGTAACATTAATGCAATAGAGCCCACATTGGGCCACGCATGAAGCAAATTTCCATGTCCTCATTTTCCATACATATTATTTATTATACTAGTTTAAATAAAGTAGATAATATATTTCACATCCTTTATCACTTTTATATAATATCAGTAAAAATATTCACATGCCTTTTGATATAAAATAAACATTTTAAAAACATTCGGCTCATAGCATTAACTATATTCTGATGACAAGACAATATTCCAAATCCTTCGGCACGTAACTACATTTTATGGAGAACCATTTATTGTATAATACTCAATTGCGTATGAACTAAATATTCGTGAAATGTACACTAGTATATGCTATGCATCAGTATATGAGTATAAAATACACCCCCAGTGTCTGGAAAAACATCTAAATCGCACTTAATGATAATCTACAAGTCAAAATGATTTAATACAGGAATTTCCATTATCCCCTATCCCCAATGTGCCACTTGCATGTTTCATGTAATTTTATGTTAATTGTATTTGTGTATATAATATATATATATATATATATAGGATTGGTTAATAAATTATTATTAGCTATATAATCCTGTATAATTATATTAACCCCGAGTTGCTGTCAACAATTTTATTATCTACTACTTGTCGCTATTTAATTGGCAGCGATAATATTCCCTTATTGTCAAATTCCGGTGACTTTGATTAAAAAAACTATGCGAGGTGGTTTTGGAGATCTTTTTAAGGTCGAATTTTTTACGTAAATGGTTATTTAGAGCCCTGAATAAATGGTAATCAGAGGATGCAATGTCCGGCGAACATGGTGGGTGAGTGATTAGAACTCAGCCGAGCTCCTCTAATTTATCACCAGTACGTTTTGCAACATGTGGTCTAATATTATAATATAGAAAATAAACTCGATCTGTTTGACTACTCAATTTGTTAGCTAATCGGTTCAATTATTCACAGTAAATATCTGCATTAATACATTAGAGGGATCTACACCCTCTCGAAGCAACTCCCAATAAGTAATGCCCTTGACTTTCCACCAGCAGCTGAGCATCACCATTTTGGCACTTATTTCAGGTTTGGATACTGAGATTCTTATTTCTCCGACGCCTAGTTATTGACTTTTGCGTATGTTTAACGTATGTAACTCACTTTTCATCGCCATTTACTAACTGATTCAGTCAGTCAAAGTTACGTTTCAATATCAATAACTGTTGACAAGTATCACTCTGAACGGAAGGTGACCACACACAGTATTTTGAAACATTTCCCGATTCGTACAAATGTGTTTCTATGGTACCATGACCACAGTGTCGCTCATCTGCCAATTGATGAATCGTCAGTCGTCTAGGATCCTCCTCAATCAAGCATCGTAATCGTTGAACGTCTAATTCAACAGAACGTCCGATACGGGGTTCGTCCTCAACATCCTCATTTCTGAACTGTCCGAACCAAATCTTTGCCATCGTGTAAGACACTGTGGACTCGCCCATCGCATGACATATATTATTTGTGTCAGTTTTTGCATCGTGACCCAGACGAAATTCGTAAAGTAATAGAATGCGTATTTGATATCGATTTAAATCCATTATCTTTTAAGTAATTCACTTAAAGCTTCGGCGCCGACTGCTGTCAACTGACTGCACTTTGGTCTATTTATATACAACAAAAGAACCTTCTAGAAATTTCCAGAATCTTTCTAGAAAAGTTCCGAATTATGGTTAAAAATTTACTAGCCAACCTAATACATATATATATATATATATATATATATACACACACATACATAGATATACATGTGTGTGTGTGTGTGTGTGTGTGTGTATTCATGAATAATTACATAAGAATTGTTGAGTATATTTTTGGTTATGGTAAATTCGCCCCATCCTATTTAATCTATGCTTAGTACTTTCTTTTTTCTTCTTTGATACATATCTAGAGTTGCAGTGGCTATTTGTTCGGATTACTAATCCAGAAATAACTCAGTAATCAGTTTTCACTAGAAAAAGAATAATTCAACAAAAGTTACGGACCCAGAAGCCGAAACAGTGCAAAAAATTTAAAAGAAAAGCAAGTTCTCACAATATTAAAATATACAAACACGTGGACTGTCAAATTGCCAGCGATAAAACGCAAGGTAAATTGTCTGCAAACATTTATTAACACAAATCTTGGGAAAACTGATAAAAATGTCTCGTCGAAGTATTGTGCGAGACGCACACCAAAAGAAATTTGACAAGTCCTCTAATCCTACTACAAATGTATGTAGTTTAACCAATTCAAAGCGTGCTACGCGCAAGGTATCTAGCTTAATAAATTTAAAGCATTGAAGGAATCTAAATTATGCAAGGAATCTAATTTAACCAGTTCAAAACATGCTTCGCACAAAATACCTAGCTTAATAAATTCAAAATCTGCTACATGCAAGTCTAAATTTAGTTTAATTAATTCAAAGCCTGCTATGCGTAAGGTATCTAGCTTAATAAATTTAAGCCCGCTACATGCACGGTATCAAATTCAAATATATCAACACGCCGCGTTACCCGCCTATAGATAGTCCTCTTTTTAATGAATCTATTAAATATTGAACATATTTGGCGTTAATTTTGTAGAAATTCATTATTCACAATTAAATGAAACTACGTGATGTAGTATTGTTTGTACTTTCTTTAAGTTCTTTACCACGACCTAGGTTTCGTTGTATTACAACATCTTCAGGTGGGATATTAGCAAAGAATGACTCTTAGGAACATCCAACAGCATTTATATATTACAAACACAATAGTGGAAGCCGGATCTGTGTGGGTTTTCCCACTGCTTGTGTTAATGAGTTTATTGTAGGGGAGCGGTGTAGGTTTTATATTTCCGAGAGTTGTACAATGTAACAGTATTTTAGTGAGAATAATAAATTCAATTGTTGTTATTTTATGAGGTTGTACAATACAAATGTTCCGGTGTATGTAATAAAATTAAATGAAAGTTATTCTCGGTAATATATTTTTACAAAAGCAAGGGTATCTGAAAGTTAGAACAAGGTTATACCACTAATTCTACATATCCCCGGTTTTTTTTATTCATATTATTTATTTATTTATATATAATTATAATTATATATATATATATATATATATATATATATAATATATATATATATATATATATATATATACATACACATATATATATATATGTATATATATATATATATATATATGTACATATATATTTTTTTTCGGGGTTAAAGAACTTAAGGTAATTACCTAGGTCGTGGTAAAGAACTTAAAGAAAGTAGGAATAAAACTACATCACGTAGTTTCATTTAATTGTAAATCTATTAAACTTAAAGGTATAGACACCATAAATAAATGCACCTCAATACTAGACAATTTTCAACTGAACAGACATACAACCGCCTAAATTCATACACCATAAATTTCGTGTTATGAAAGAGATAAATTTACCGTATTATTGTATCATAGGTAAGCATCTATTAAAATATTTTGAATGCAAAATGGACTACACGCGCAATATTCTGAAAATTAAAAATTCAGATCTAATACTAAATTTTTTAGACATTAACTTACATAATTCCGCTTAGATCCAAAAAATTTATTGAATGCATAGTATTTAACCCCGAGGTTAAAGAAAGTCTCCTAATTGAGAAATTTTATAACGGCAATGTTGTAATTGCAAATAGTTAAAAAATAATAAACGAATTAACATGTAAGTGATAAAAGACATCTGAATATCCTATGTTTCTTAAAGCAAACTTGGATTTAAAGCTAACATCACTCGACTCCCAAAATCATCCTGAACCGACTAAAACATGTAACAAAGCTTCTATCCCCAAAAATTTTAACCCCCCGGATTGTTCTCTACCAAATAACAACTTTATATTTGAACGATAAAGAAGCAAATGCACTTTACGTTATATGCATTGACTTTCCAGATATCTTTGATATTCCTGAAGAAAAGTTGACCCACACGAAATTTTTTCCGTATATACAAAAATATATAGATTACCTGAAATTTATAATGCGGAAGTGAGAAAGCAAATCAATCAAATGCTGGAACGAGGAATACTAGAACTTTCGGTATCTCCCTGTTTTTCACTCATCTGGGTAGTTTCCAAAAAGTTACTTTCTTCCGGGGAAAAAAAATGGCGTGTCGTGGTTGATTAACGCAAACTCAACGACATGACTATAGGGGACGCCTAACCCATTCCATAAATCACTGAAATACTTGATCAGGTTGGGAATTGCAAGTATTTTTATACTTTAGATCTGGCATCCGCATCACATCAAATTCCTATCAACAAAGTGGATGTTCCAAAAACAGCTTTTAATGTACCCGAAGGATACTTCCAATTTACTAGAATGCCATTCGGGCTGCAAATGCCCCCTCTACTTCCAATACCTTATCGTTGTTTCAAGGCATTTTATGATTTGTATATCTCGACGATATTGTTATATACGAGGACCTGAAATAGTATGACCTAAAATCTGACATTGATAACATATCCAGTGTTTTTAAAAAAATAAGAGAACTTCAAGCCAACAAGTGTGAATTTCTGTCCAGATCCCGAGAAAATTAAAGCCGTCACAGTTTTTCCAATTCCCCATTCTCCAAATAGAATCAAATCTGTCTTGGACCTAATTTCTGCCTACAGAAAATTTATTCCCGAATTTTCTAAAATAGCTAAGTCTTTAACAAATTTTCTGAAAAAGGATACACGACTTAAATTGGAAAATCAACAACAACTAGCTCTTGATATTTTGCAACATAAACTTAATTCAGCGCCTATACTTTGCTATCCCGATTTTAATAAACCGTTTATTCTTACCTATTACGTGTCTAATTATACCAATGAAACCGTATTATCATAAGGTCTAATTGGAAAAGGCAAACCCGTAGCCTTTGCATCACGAGCATTAAATAAAAGAGAAGGTAGCCTGAGCACAGCCGAGAAAGAGATGTTTGCAATCCTATTCGGATATAAAGCTTTCCATCCCTATTTATTTGGATGCAAATTCCAAGTCATTACCGATCAACAATCTCTTAGATGGTCCTTCAATCGCAAAGATCTCAGCTCTAAATAGAAGCGTTAGCGTCTTAAATTAGAAGAATAAGACTACGAGATCGTGTACCAAAAAGGGAATTTCAATGCCACTGCAGGCGTTTTTTTCTAATAACCAGTAAATCCCGTACTTTCTGAAAACGAAAATTTCGATGAAAACTTAATAAATTTTGGCTTCAGTCCTCACTTTGAATATCTAAACCTATATTTTGATACATTAGACCCCTCCTGAACTCCCTGAAAATAATAAACCATCAAACATTCAACCCTCAGTCGTCCGAAAATAACGACTTTCATTCCAAATTCCTCAAACTCCATCAAAATAATCGATCTATTATTAAACACGTACCTACGTTAAAAAATACAATGAAAATCTTACGAAAACTTACTGCAAATTTATTATTCTCCCAACTTCAATCGATCTCAATGATTCTAGCTCGTATGTAGCCGAAGTCTCAAACAATGTCGAAAACCATGATAAACTAATCTAATGTAAAAAGCAATTATATCCATTTTAAAGATCTTGATATAAAATATAAAACCATTTTCTTATCCTTCATCAATGCCCATCACTTTCATCAAATCTCATATACAGAAATATTTGAAACGCTAAAATCCATTAAGAACGAACTATGCAAAACTGAAAATATCAAAGGGATAGCAAATTCAGATTTTCAAAATATTTTCGAAAAACTCCTAACATTATATAACATATTCACCTTACTTTTCCAGTATAACCATGAATATATCTATCACAATAATACAACGTAACCATCGTTAAAAGAAATACAGAAAGTAATGTACGAAAATCATGACTTGCCTGTTGCTGAGCACTTAGACTGAATAAGAATGCTTAAAAGAATTTGCGAAAAATGGTATTGGAACGGCATGCGCAGTGATATTAAGAATTATGCCAAGCAATGTACGTCCTGTTAAGAAAATAAAGCCTTGAGAAAAATAAATAGAGCTATGCCATAACAATAATATCCACAATTCCCTTTCAACACATTTCATTTGATATTGTCAGACCCTTACCAGGGTCTGGTACGACCGAACTGAAATACATACTGACGATACAAGTCGACTTAACAAAATTTTCCCCAGCCTATTCGATGCACAGAGTTTTATCAGACTAGACAAGTAAATATCTCATTCATTTTATTTCCGTATTCAGCATACCCCGAATTATTCTTACTAATCAAGGAACCAATTTCACCGTGGATCTATTCAAAATTATATATGAATTTCTTAAAATCAAACAACTATTAGTCTTCATCTTATCACACCCAAACACAGGGTGCACTAGAGCGTAGGCACGCGACGCTCAAAGAATATATTATATCATTCGTTAACCAAGATCAAGATAATTGGCCCCGCTATGTATACACACGTATGTTAGCATATGGTATAAGTATCCACTGTATAACACACTTTACGCGCTATGAACTCCTGTTCGATTAAAAGCTATACATTCCTGATTCAATCTATCGTCCATCTCCCAATGTGCCATATCCTGAATACATAAAAATGTTACAGGATGGACTAAAATAATCGAGAGATGAGGCCATTGAGAATATTAACAAATCTAAAGAAAACTCTAAGACTTATGACACGCGAGGTCGTCCTGTTAATTATAAGATAGGATACTATATATACTTGAAAAATTACTTACGGCTGACAAAAGCCTTGTCGCCCATTTGAAAAGGGCCCTATAAAATAATTGAAGTTGGTGACATTGTTATCGTATTATGGTAACATTAATCATTAATAGAGGACACATCACACACGATATAGATGAATTAAAATTGGCAGAAATTCAATAATATAAAATATATTTTAGTTTTAAATTATAATCTTAATACACTTAACGCCGGGTTAACGCATTTCCTTATATTGGATCTATTAATCGTCGAAATAAAATTAAATTCTATTTAAACACCTTAGAAATAATTTTGCAGTCTCTATCTTTTCAATTGGAAAACTCCACTAATGCAGTATTGTCTAGCAGCCAAAATGTATACCACCCTTTCGTCATAACGCCGCTTGAACTATAACCAGGGCTTGCCGAAAATTGTAGACATTTACCTACCAATGTTTAATTTACTTTATAATAAGTATTTCTAAGTTTATATCGTATTTTGCTAATAAAGAATAAATTTTTAGTATCCCCTAAGCAATTTCATTTATTTCATAGTATACCGCTACTAATAGTGCATGACCCTAATTCACCAAAATTCTTCAGTACTGCAATACATAATAGCAAATATATGGCAAAACCCAAAGACAAACAGCATTATTGTGACCTTTACGATGTAGAAGTGTATAAAACCACAAACCATAAATTTTATATAGGTGATATTGTGAAAGTGTTTTTATCAAGTGCAAACCCCAACTGCAAAAATGAACTAATAACAGAAGTGATAAGCTAAATACCTAAAATATGCGAAACTAAGGAAATATAAAAAAATTAGACATTTGGAAAGCACTTATAAGTAATAGACGGAGCTATGTACAATCACGACCAAAAATATTTTCAATGGACGATATTAATTAAGAAGTTTAAGAAACAAATATGATAGGTACAAGTATACCACTTGACCTTCCAAATTATTGCATAGCGTATTGTCAAACAATATAACTTGTACCAAAGCAAATTATATTTAATATAAGTTCACCAAAGAGTACGTCTGATTTTAGTTTAATTAATGGCTCTTGCGGTAGGTTAAGTAACATAAAGAAAAATGTGAATAATGGATTCCTTATTTCGTTGCAAAATATTGACCTTGATCAGTTGAGTTCAATTAAAAAATCCACAAAATCTCTTTTAAACAATATCGATAAAAATATCAAACAAACGCATATAATTAAATAAGGGACGCATTATCCATTATTATTAATAATCACATTATGCAAAATCATAAGTGCGTTTAGTTTTAAGTTATATTGCGTTCCGAAACCTGGCGGCAGTCTCCGAAACTATTTTAAACGAACACTAAGAAACGACCCAGAAATAAACAACGATGAAAAATACGTAGAAGACATCCTGACACTCTCTCATCTGGTTTTTGGAAACGTCGCGTGAATTCTATAAATTTTACATAAACTTAGAAAAATATCCAGTAGTTTATATCTTTTTGGGGAAGGGGGGCTGTTATACCTTTTCTCTGTACAGGCTAATGCTGACGACCACCTTACCTACTTGCACTGTGAGCATTCAAGTTCACCATATCTACTTGCCCTGTCGGCATCCAAGAAGCAATGAACAACTCATTAGGAGCGTCAGTAGTATCCGGGTATCCTAACTAGGCGGTCGAGACTGCCTAATAGTTAACTAATATTTTATGATTAAAATTAATTCGTTAATGTCAAATAAATAATTGTGTCAATTATATAAACTTTTTTTTTTAAACCCAAGCGTCATTTCTCATATTTTTTTCTATACGTTTAAGCAAATGTTAAAAATAGTTTACAAAAAATACATATAAATCATAAGTACAAAAAATAAATGATCGCTAATATTTCCAGAAATATGCAAATAGTATGTCCGAGAAAATATTCGCTATTTAAATATAACGATCAGAACGATCATTCAAATCGTGAGGGTGATATTCCGACATTATTATGAATAAACATACACAAAAGCGGGAAAATCTACCCACGATTTGATTTTTCCTTAGTCGTGTAAGGGATATGTTGTCTTATTTTATGTCTATTTATATAATGGAACCTGTAATAACACATATTGACAAAGTAGAGCTTATAGGTTTATATGGTGAATATGGAACAAGCAGTACAAATTTTGAAATAACAAATCTATGATATACCTTTTAGCGCCCTTCTGTCCTAACAAAAGTTTTTTATAAATTATAATTTTTATTACAATATTTTTAATATTGGTATTATATATGAAAAAAAAATTACATTTTATGACAAATTTCAATTAATACTATATGTGTGATTGTCTGAATAACAAAATTATATTAATGGCCAATGGCATAAAATTATTCGTTCAAAGCTATTTCTAATTAGATACTCAATAATTTTTCTTCACTTTTAATCAAAATATAGCCGAACTTTTTAGCCTCGAGCAAACCATTAAACATAATAGACAGACGGATATAGCCACCATCTCCATATGTAAAACTGTTAAACATGATAGACAGACGGATATAGCCATCATCTCCATATCTAATTCTAATACAAATGTCCACTCGTGTAACTTATTAGAAATTGACCTTACTTCTTCAACGTTATTAAGACCATCAACTTTATTGCAGCAAGGTTACAAGTAACCGAACATGTAACTAATTGAAATTTATCCGTTTTAACCATTGATCCTTGAAGGCGAATAAGCTTCTCAAATGACACCTCGAAGGAAAATAGAAATAACGCCTGGTTAACGCATTTTAAATTTCTGAATCTGATTTCAACAGTCAATTTTAACTTGTTCTAATTTTAATTTCATGGTTCAATTATTATTTCTTATGCATTTGAAGAAAATTGTTCAAATACAAAACTGTATATATTCGTTTCCTTACGTATTCATACAAACTCGTTTTTATAAATATAAATAAAAGTTTTAATTTGTTATAAAAATGCTGAAACAAACGAATCTTAATTAATCAAAGACTGTAAAATGAAAGGACGTGAAAAATATCATAACCGCTTAAAATTTAATATTGATAAAACACCTTCGTTGTAATAAATGATCCGTAAAGCATATGTATAAAACTCCCACCATGAGTGTTTCGTACACGCTTCGGTAACTATCTAAGGGTATATAGCGTTTCCATTAAAATATTTACAATTTCTAATATTATTTTCAACCGTGTATATTTCTATAAAATATGTAATTTAAACCATAGCTGTGACGATTTGAATTTAGTAATAGATCATATTAACCTCTATATAAATCGTTGATTCGAAAAAAATTAGAATTTAAGAATTTTAGAGGGAGTAAATAAAGGAGTAAATCGATTTTTTTATTTTATATTGTTGGCAGCAACAACAAAAAAAGGGAATTATACCGATTTTTAAAATATTCCTTTCAACATATTACATGAAATAGTTCTAGACATATTACTAAAAATTAAGACTGTTCTTATTTAGTTCTGATCTGGTATGATATATTGCATTTCACGTCCGCTCACTTCAGTTAAAGTGCTTTTTAACCGATTTAAATTCTACTGTATTTGTTTTCATGATTATACATTAATATATTGTATGCAAAAATGTAATTTGCATATATTAATATATTACCTTATCTTCGCCATTTAACAATTGATTTGTATGATTCTATTTTTGTTTGAAAGGTATACTTCAATTGTGGATCGATAAAAATTTACTTAGAATCTGACGATGAAAATTAAAGTTATACCACAAAATTCTTCAACACTTAATAGCACAGGTACTGTGGTCAAGCTTGGATGATGTAGGTCTAATAATAATGGAATAAGAAACAACTAAGGTTGTCAAGAATTTGTTCTGTATTAAAATTAGGGTAAAATGACGGAGCTAGAAGGTGGTAACAGGAACTCTTTAGTGGTGATACTCCTCTTCAAATCAACGAATTTGGATTCGTTTGACTTGTTTTGATGTGAGCAAGAAAGTTACGGAGTAAATAGGCAAGTATATGTGAGTACATACAAAGGCATGAAGTCACGTTTTGTATATTATTGTTGTGAATTAAAAATTTGCAAACTTCGCACATCTGTCGCCATGACAATACAACATTGTAAATTTTAATTCATAAATATTATTAATGGATCACATATTCTCCTAAAGAACTTTTGATCTACGAATTGTGTACCATCTGCCTAAATTATAACACTGGAAGATCTGTTGTTTTTAAATTAGTACTGTTAGTCTGGAAAACAAAAAAACTCCAAGTTCCAATCCCTCATTTCTCACATTGCAAGGGTACTGTCTGCGGAAACTGTGAGAGTTAAGGATCTGCGTTTTCAATTCAGTAATTTGGATATTAAGCAAATTTACATTGTCATTGAACACTGGGTTCCAACTTTTCAGTCTAGATGTTATGGGATTAATGACCGGTTTCAAAAATCTCTGTCATCATCAGTAGCATCATTTTGCAAATTTATTCATGTCGGGAAACGTTTTAATTGGGTTTTAAGAGTGACCCTGTGAGTGATTAATTTCCATGCAATACTTAAAGAGTAACCAGAGCGTGTTAAGAAAAAATAAAGGCGCTTTGCGAAAATGATAAACAATGAAGCGCAGTTTAAGTGCAATAAATTTTAATTTCGCATGTATTTTAAATTAGCTTCAAGCATATATTTATATCAGTTAAATCTGCGTTATTACTTTTTTTCAATTAGATGAACTGAGACGCTCAAACGCTGGCGTCTCAGGTCATCTAATCTCAGGTAATGTATTCGACCACAGAAATGCAACATGAGAAATATAATTTCGAAAATGGTTCTTTGTTTTTTTTATGAGAAATGACGAAATTCTTTGCAGCTACGGAGAAGTATCTGATCTGAAAAGAGACGTATCTTATATTACATATAATAACTTCTTTAAAATTAGATTTGCCTATAATACATTAAGCTTCAAATGAGGCAACATAGGAAATATATGGTTTATTAGACCAGCAATTGCACTTGTTGTTTAGTACAGCGAAAAAAGAATAAAAAGCTTATAAATTAGAGAACTTGCTTAATATAATTTCTAATAATGACAAGTTAACTGAAATAAATGTTATATTTTACTATCTGACAATTAATTTGATATACGTATATTAATACTGGTTACATGTGAATTTACCGTCTTGAAAAGTATTATTGGAATACTCTGTGTAAACTATATTTCATTAAATTGCATATAGGGCTTTACCTGATTTATTTAGGTGATTTTAATAGAATTCCAGAATTAATGTTATTTTAAATTTTAGTTTTTTGTTTTCGTTCGCATTACCCAACAAATTTAATAATTAGGTGCAATATTATAAATAAATAGGTTAATATTTTGTCTTTTGAAACGTTTATTTGCACTAATATATTATTATCAAGTTTATAAGATTCAAGTTTGATATTTAGATTGCGAGTTCGACATTTGCATTTACATTTTGAGTTTTGTCGACAAAATACAGCATTTGAATTAACTACGCCTCTCTTTAAAACAATAGGGTTGAGTAGTTATTAACTGAATAAATTACGACTAATAATTGAGCTAATGACCAGAAAATTTTAAATTAATCTTTCTCATCTCGAAAAATCATTGATTACACTTTAAACTATGCGAAAAATTTTGAATCTAAATTTAGTTCTATACGTTCTCCAACATTTTTAAAAAATTTTATATGAAGGTTTTCATTCAATATGAAAAGAAATTTCGATAATATAAATAAATAGTTTTAATAGTTTTATTTAAGGTTATTGAATTTTGTTTTCTACCAGAATCTTGGATTAGAGTTTTAAAATATACCGATTTCTTCATTTTGGTTGGATAATGTGTTTTCACTTATGCGCCAGCAGCGTGTTTAATTTTGCGGTCCATCAATTTCTTGTTTAATAAGAAATTTATTGCTCTCGGGGTTTACCTTTGTTCTGAGCGAGGAATTATGTAATTATGTCAACTCTAGTCTCATATATGTAAATTTAATTATTTTATGAATTCTATATTATTACGTAATTATTGCTCGCCATTTTAAAGTACATCATGAAGTAAGTATCTCATTAAACATATTGATACATACCTATGTATATATTTTATTTTTACGAAGTCTACTAAAATGGAAGAACGCAAGAAAATGTTCAGAACGCAATAAAATGTTCAGATACGGGAGATGGGATCAAAAGCAAATTCAAATGTGATAGTACAGACCAAAATGTTTGTTTTTTTTAACCGCATTATATATATATTTTTATTTTGTTAATTAGAGTAAGAGATAAGTCCTTAAATATTACACTGTGAGAAGTCTTTTAACATTAAGCAGTCCTAAAGTTGTTGTTAAAAGAATAGAAACTCCAGCATCTTAAGTCAAACGGGTATAGATGATTGCTACAATTAGGAAGTACGTGTTATTCATAACATTTATCCATCGCTCAGTAGTTTAAGCGGTGTGTTATTTGTGATGAAAAATATGAAAAAAATAATCCATTATGAAAATTAAGAAACAATTTATTTTATATGTAAAGTCATGTACAATGAAGCAAATTAAATAGGTTATAGATTCACGCGCTCTTTGTTTATTAATTATCTGTTCACATACCCACATATGATCGACAATGGTATCCAACAAGAACTCATATTTAATTATAAGATTCCACGCGAGCATCGGGTGGTAATTAAAATTAATAATAACATAGCACTTTGTTAATACAGCTCACACAGCATACGCAAGTGGAGCAACATAGACTCCCATGTTTAAAACGAGCTTATCCCTTGTTTACATGTTCTTGTCCCTGTGTTCAAAATAATTCCAAAATTATGGACTTACAGTAAATTATTTGTGATACAGGTTGAGATAATTTCGCATCTAAATATTGTTCATAATTTTTATAAAATATGTTTTTATAAAAATTGTGAACGATTTTCGGTCTCTCGTTACGTTTTTAAAATTTAATAGTTTTTTTATGAATTATTAAATATATTTTTTTCTTTATTATACAAATTCTGTGTTATGGCAATTCAGTATTTTCAATATTTATTTTAAAGTTTTCTTTTTACTTACTTTAGTAAAAATATAGGGTAATACAAAAAGATACATTGCACTAATTAAAGCAGTAAATAAATAATTTTGATTGAAATAATTTTTCCCACGGTGTTCCTCCTTCCATTTTAAATTGCAGATTATTTTTACTAACAATTTTATTATCGTGTAACTAAATTTAAAATATATAGTAATAATAATTTTCAGCAGTATTATTTCGATCTTTGATGAAATTATAATAACGCCAATTAAGTATGATTATAATACGTATCACGACTGTTTCATGAGTAATTAGAAAGACATAAACATTTAAGGAAACGTAGTTTACAGGAATATATTTCCATCGCAACAAATAATATTACAAACAGTAATTTTTCATTTTATGGTATTATCTTTCATATCTTTTAGAAATGTAAAAATATAACAAAAAACTCAAAAAATTTACATTCAGGAACATTGCTACAGTTTTGTGTTAAACTATAAACATCCTACAAGTAACATATTTTTTTTATTATTCTGGATTGAACAAAATCCGAGATAAGATTGTGAATATTTTCAGCAATATTTATAGATCTATTGCAAAAAATTCCAAAGCGTGTTTTTTTCTTTCCATGAATATAAATTTAAAAAAAAATAAGATTATTTTCTTTACCCCATCTATTATTTTTAAATGTTGAAATATATCCGGACTAATATGTTCTATAACATAAACCTACCTTAGTTTGTGAATGATAACCTGATAATGAGTAACTTTGGGTTTGCGAATGATATTGTACTATTCTCAGACAACCAGAAAGAATTAGATAAAGAAATAAGGAAATTTAACTGTGCTTCCAGACATTGTGGTTTGGAAAAAATCCTTGACGTAACCAAGGCCATAAAAATACCCCAAATAGTACTGAAGACATCAGAGTAAATTATAGTGTCATAGATAGAGGGAAAAACTATGTGTATGTTGTTCAGAAAGTGGGAATGGAAAAGGAAAATAACAGGCTCGCAAGACTAGTGTGGGTAGCCTACTCTAAGCTGGAGTTCGTCTTCAAACTAAATATCGGCGCTGACTCGAAGGCTCGCATTTCGATCAGCGCATTCTGGTAGCACTTACGAGCAGAGCGAAGAGCAAGTCTTCACGAAAGAGATTCTTTATAAACTTCAATTGGCGCAGAGAGAAATCGAGAGAAAACAAGTAGGCGTTACACTGAGAAATCGTAAAATAAATTGTTGGATAAAAGAGCTCAGCGAAGTTTATGATACCAAAATAAACAGCTAAATTTAAATTGAAGTGTTCTACGACTACCCTTTACGGTACTGAAGTATTCTACGACTACCCTTTACGGTAGTAGTGAAATGGAGACCAGAGGGAGAGAAATGGCCATAAGAACGACTACCGGTTCGTTGATATAACTATATCAAGAGAATATCTGGAGTGAAGTGGATTAAAATTACCCAAGACTGAGAGAGACGTCGTAAAATGAAAGAGGCCTACACCTATGTGACCGAAAAAAATGGCTAAAAAAATGAGGAGAATACTTTATCAATATACCAAACAAATTTCTACGTCAAAACTGTTTCAGACTGAAAAACTCGAACGCATTCTTATAAGGCTTCCTTTTCTTTCTTTTAAAATACAGAATCGTCAAAATTCCGTCAGTAATAATCACCACCGTTGATAATAGTATGATTGATAATAGCTTAAAATATAATGTGATAATTGTTTAGAATATAGCCAGCTTTATAAGTCCACTCTGAGATCAATAAATATTTTTTGCACTAAGTAGCTTTAAAGTTCAATTTCAATATAATTTAATCTTCCATTTATTTCTATGATATTGATTTTGACGTCGTTTGGTCTCAACTACAAAAAAAGTTTAAAAAAGAAGGTGGCATGAATTATATTTTTATACGCATCTCCATTGATGATTTCAGGACTGTTACAATAACAAATATTATTTAGAAAGTATCTCTGATGTAGCCTCATTGAAATATTTGGGTATAGAAAGTAGAATAAAGGTATTCTACTATCTATATTTTATAAGATCGTTTGATAAATGAAACATTTAATATTCTTTATGTTAAGTTATACTGTGCTTCTACTTCTAAATTTTCTATTTACCTATCAATATCAACAAAACACCAATATATTGCTAAATCAACATTTACTTAACAATACATTTACTCAAAGCTACTGTTTATCTTGGTTGTTAACTCCCTGTATAGATTTAATTGGAATAATGGCAGTACATCTTGAGTTTTGTTATTAAGACCGTCTTTTATAGAAACTCTGTTACCATACGCCCCTTATTGGTATTATGTTACGCGGCAATTAGAATATCTCCTTCACAAGATTTGCTTGGCAAAAACAAAGACCCTTTCCAGAATTCTTTGATTTTGAAGTTTGTTATAATAATAATTCTTATTAATATTGATATAATTATTGTTAAAAAATGAGTAAGTATGAAATCCGGCTATCGATTTGTAAGAATGAGTTAGGTTCGTTAAAAACATGATTATTGGTATTCTCAAAGCAACAAAATAGCTTTATGCTTGTATGTTTGATATAACTTAAATGCTATTAATATTATATGCTTGGGCTTTTCTAATGATCACGGTTAAACGTATTTGAATAATAATTTCATGTACTTTTACCACGTGTTAATATGTGTATATATTTGTTTACTTTGAATGATGCTAATGAAAACTCGATGAGATTTTCAAAATATCGATGTATAAATAATATTAAATCATCCACACGTGCATGTTGCGTCATAATTAAAAGAAAAATGTTCAGTTTCATTTTACCAAAATTGTGTAATATCCATACGAAATTTAAGAAAATTCATTCTGCAGTTTAAGCATGACTGAGTAACACACGTCCAAATGTACTTCTCGTGGCATTAAAATTCCACGTATATGTAGCCTATGTGTTATTTTCCCATATAAAATATTCACCCACCAACATTTATAGATTTTTTTCTAGACTGATATATTATTAAGTAAATATCAGAACTTTAACCTTTATGTGAGATTAAGCACGATGGAAATATTACAAAATAAAAGCCTTATAAAATGAGAAGCGGTTATTTTTCTGATTTTCGTCAGATGCTTCTCTTAGGATAGAAGAAAAAAAACAAAACCAAATAAGGATTTTTTATTATTTTTATAATATAATTTCTTTTATTTACGAAAAAATTACAAAAGTTAAATTTGCGGTACAGTTACAGAAAAAGATAATAAAAAACAATTAAACCAGTAAACTTATTTAACAACTTTTTTTAGTAGTCCTAAAATTTTGATCAGCAATACACATGTAATTAACAAATTCAGGAAACATAAACTCATCACTTCGTTAATAATGTAGGTAAATATATGTATAAATTTAATATTAAAAAACATTTGGTTTAAATATGTTTTTATTACCATTTAATATTTTTAGTAAAACCTACAAGTAAAGAAATAATTTAAATAGTTCAGTTTTTTTATGCGAGCAGAATGGAACATATTTAATTAGAAGGAACGAAAATGAAAAGAAACCACATTACGTTACTTTAAAAAATCAGGATTTTAATAAGTCGGTGACTAATAAACCTGCCATTTCAGTTCAAAAATTATTTCATTTCTTAAATGTAATTAATAAACTCGAACTTTTTTTGGAGCTTTTGTCTGAAAAGTTTGATAACTTCAACTTTCTATAGGCTGCGTCTTTAATTGTTTTACGTCTAAATATTTAAACAGCGAACGAAACCCATGATAGTCAGAAAATAGAAGGTGGCATATATGTATATATGTATATATATATATAGGTATATACATATATATATATATATATATATATATATATATATATATATATATATACATACATATATAACTTATTATCGCCATACCGGTTTCATTGTATATATATTGTTCATTAATATTTTTCAGGTGTAGTAAATACAATGAATTAAGTATATTTAACAAAATAGAAAATAAGGATTATTTAGAAGCAATAAAAAATATGCAAAAATTAATTTGTATTTGCACTTTAAAATTAGCTAAGTTACGAAAATTTATAAGCTTATTGCAACCAAAAAAAAAACGGTAGGTAAAAAGAAGTACGTATGTACATACGTAGACTGATAGCATAAGAATAATTTTATTGTAGACAGAAATATAACATGAAGACTCTTAAATTTAATTAATATGATAAAAACCGAATAAGGTCTCATTAATCTGATGTCAAACATTTCTCTACTAATTAATCTTCGGTTGAATCATCAAAATGAAATAAAATCGTTGTAAAGTGATGGAAAAAGCACACGCGTTATAAATAAGTTTCAAATAAAATAAGATTTGAAAATAATTTTATAAATAAATATTAAAGATGGCGGAAAACACATTATCAGCGAACGAATCGCTATAAATGTACATGAAGCAAAAGTTCAGGTACGCGCTTAAAGCTTTTTGCAATTATTTCTTTTATTTATAACTTATTTTTTTAAGTTTAAAGGTCAAATTGATAAAGTCATATGCTTATTTCATTTACGTTTTTGCAACTAATGGCCCTTTATATAATTATCCCATATCAGATGAACACATCACGACTTTTTATTACGCTTTATTTAATCAAGACTTTTTCCAGAATTATTTTTAGTTCAATACTTAATAACTTGTATTTATGCACTTTCAGATTGCAGGTAAATTGCAACACAATTCGCTTGACCCTGCAATTGAATGATTAAATCACATGTATATATTACCACTCTTAAGAAAATAAAGGAGAATAAATCGAGTACGAAAAAAAGACGTATAATTTTCTCGTTTGGAAAATCATGAACACGCAATGATGCAACGCAAAAACGAAAAGTTTAAAACAAGGTAATGTTTAGTAAGGTATTGTAGATTTTTTTCAAAACCTTATATTTATCATCACTCATTTCCCTATGTATTGATATAATATTCAGTTCATTTTATTTACTGTTACGTTTATCATTTAGCTGTTATCCTTGACGTATTGTAATCTTTGCAGCCTAATTTAACGCAATCTTGGATATAGGTGCAAATAAATATAATTAATTCCCAAAGGTTTCAAACTTTTTTAAAGTAACTAATTGAAATAAGCAATTAGCTATATCGTAGCTTCAACTATTCCAACTTTATTCACTTGATTATAACCAGTATAAAGCAGAAAATATTAAGTCTAAAAATTTTGATTAAAAATAATTGCTAACACAGAGTAGTTTCTAGTACAGATAAATTCTCCTAAACCTTTTTTGTGTAATAAAAAACGTCGAGAAAATGTTTTCGTACATAGTTCTTATATCTTGACAATTTTTTTTGAGATAGAAGCTAAAAAAGATTCACAAAGTTTGACAAACATTTAAAATTAAATATGGAGTGCCATTTTAGTTACCTAGCTTAATCATCAAAATGAACAAAATAAACACACGATATATGTGAGATGGAGTGAAGGTGTATATGTATAAATATACATATATATATATATATATATATATATATATATATATATATATACATATATATATATATATACAGAGACACACTTGATAATTATTAATTATGTGGTTTATGTATTTTCGTTGTTTATTTTGGAAATTTAACACCGAGAAGGATATCACTTCATTATAAAGAGATGATTCCATATCTTCTCATTCATCACAAATATAATTAAATTTAGTTGAAATTAACTACATTTTGTAATGTATACTATATTAATAAGAATAATATGTGATCAAAATAATGTAAACTATATTGATTTGGTGTTGATAAACAATTATTACACAAGACATTCACTCAGCATATAATAAGTTCTGTCTCTATAATTAAAAATATAATATTTAAGTAATCTCTCACCTGGGCAAGGTGACCAGTAACGATAGATAGCCATACCTATGTTTCTTTAACGTATTTCTATGTATATCTCTATATTTTGACTCAGTAGTTCTCTTCACTCTTTCAAGAATTCCTTTATTCAGTACACTGATATTTTTCCATGCTATTCATAACTTTTTTCTTTACTGTCTTCTTCCAAAGATATTTTTTTAATTTTTCCGGTTACATCAAGTGATAATCTCATTACAACTGCTTTGATTTTCTTTGTATTTTTTTTTATTCTTTTACCTAATTGCTGGTTGTTTACTTCTTTAAACTTTTCGGTTCTGTTTTTACATATTTTAACACATATTTTTTTACAAATATTCTCGATTTATTTTATATAACTTTTTACCTGACTACTTACGTCCGGTTCCTTACAATATACTGGGTTCTACCTTCTAACTTAATTTCACTTTCACGCCACTTTCTTCTAATGATGATATAATTAATTCCTCAGCTTTATTTAATTAATTGGAATTCAGCACATACATTTACATGAAGCCGGGGTTTATCACGATGATCACAAGTTTGATGGTCTTTGATAATGCAGCGTACCGGTGGACTCGGAGTTTAATTCCCTTCTGCTCATAGCGGGCGCTCAGCGGGGCAATTTGAGTAAGTAAATGCCATAAATCAGTAATAGCAACGTTACTAGCATGTAGACAATAGCAACGTTACTAGCATGTAGAATCTATACACTACGTTCGCCAACTTAGCGATTGATAATTGATACGCGCATTGGTGAGGACTATATCCAGCAGTAGAACGAGACAGGCTCTCGATTATGATAATCGATTATACATCATTACATCAACTTAAAAACTTCCTCATAAATATATATATATATATATATATATATATATATATATATAAATATATATACATATATATATATATATATATATATATATATATATATATATATATATATATACATTCAAACCTTCTTTTCTTTTATCCCTCGTTTTTTTATAACTATCTTATTGTATTAGTTTCAACTTTACAAATTTTTATTTTAAAAGTTGATCTCTAGATTCTATGTACTCAATAGGACAAAGTGTAATATGTTGTAGAGGATCACCTTAATAATCATTGAAAGATAGATATTGGTATTTTATAGAAGATGATAGAATTTCAGACGATCTAAATGAATTTTTATCGGCAAATTTAGTCTTGTAGTGGAAAGACTAAATTTGCGGATAAAAATTAGTTTAGATCGTCTCAAATTCTATCATCTTCTAAAAAATACCAATATCTATCTTTCAATGATTATTAAGGTTACCTACTGTACATCAACAGTTGTCGTCACTCGATTGCCAAAACACTTTCCTTGAGACCACAATGCTCATTTATGTTACATAAAATGGTACGCGATCGACGACAACCACGCAAATACTTATGTGAATATAGAGGCTACATTCGTTTGCATGACAAAATTTCGCCAAAACCTTAAAAGAAATGGTTGATGTGGGGTATTGTTTATGAAAATATATTAATAGCGGATCAAGAGATAAAATGTTTCGGGAATATCGTATTTTAATTATTATGACCTATGGCATGTTTTGACTAATTGATATTTCAAAACTATATAAATGTTTTGAGTTCCATACCTTGAAAGGAAAAACGGAACTCGTGAATCACTCACATATCTGTCCATATGTTGGTCACTGCCGTTTTTATCAGAATTCGCTTCACGTAAAAACTTGCAATTTGGCATAGTCTTAAAATATATTGAATCACATACATCGCAATAGGTAAAACTTAGAAGTACTTACAAAAAAATTGAAGAAGGGTAAATGAAATACTCGGAAATTTGATGCATAATTCATTTGAATTTGATGCATAACGTAGGATGTTCTTTTGAAATGAAAATAAATTACCTAAAACCAACGGATATTATATAATTTAAAATCAACCTAAAATTATGAAAAATTATGGGTTTTTGGAAGCCTACGCAAAGTTTGTAGAAAAACTATTGTGATGACTCTACATAAATAAATATTTTTAGAATATTTTTAGAATTTATTATAGAATATTTTTTTTCGATATTCCCAACACGCCTAGGATATATATATATTAATAATATATACATATTTTCCTATTTTTTGAACGATTTTTTTTAGAAACCATGCGACAAACGCTTGGTGTAATATTAACGTACATATTTAACACAACCGACTTCTTCAAAATTTTCATATGACAATAAGAGGTAAAGAAAGGTCTTAAAATTAGTTTTTTGTTTATTTCATAAATCATATGGAATGTAATTTGAATGGCTTCTTAGAAGGAAAACAAGAATATTTTTTCACAATTTTAATTCGCATATTTAAGAAAACATCCAAAACCACTGAGCCAAGATTATGAAAAAAACAGGGTTCATAAAATCTGACTAGAGAAAATTGTAGATATTATCCAAAATCTTATATATTCTTTAAATATAGCCCACATTTAGACACCTATGAAAAATATAGTATTGAATACGTTGCAAAATATTCATGTTGTAAAAAATCAATATTTTTAAATAGTTTGATAGAAACGTACGCTTAAATGGTTGTGCCGCAGTGTATACGGATGATTTGTGTCGCGAGTTCTCCTATTACTTGACACGTATTTTTCTTAATGCGAACCTGATAATTGAAGACAATGCACAAAAAACGAAAATTTACCAAATAAAAGTAAGAGTACCGAAATACTTGTACTGGAAATTATTTTTTATTAAATACCCAAAGCAAGGAAATGTGAACTAAAACAGAATTTAGAAATAAAAAAAGACATTTTACAGCCTGGTATAAATATAAAGTTTTTTTAATAAAAATTTTATTAGAAAATTACAAGTAACTAGAAAATTTATTGAAAAGAGAATGTGAAAATATTTCCAGTCATATTAAAATTATCAACCATATTTAAAAACAAAACAAATAAATTTAAAAACAAATAAACAATTATTTCGTTTCATATTACAAATGTTGAATTTTATTTGTACTAATTTATCATCTAGATGACTTACAAGCCTACACTGGCTTATAGAAATTCTAGCCTTATTTTATAATTTTGGTTATTTATTTAATATTAAATATAGATTCACTATTACACACCTCGTAGTTTTTCCTTCTTAATATACTTTTAGTTTAATAGTGAAGGCGTCTACTTGAAATAAAAAAGTAAAAAGAAAAGACGAGCTTCATTTCTCCCGATATGTGAACACCGTCTTTATCTGATCTCTTATTTTATGTTTTAATGAGTTATGTAAGAATAAACGTTTAACATTTTGTATAGTTTACCTAAGTTGTCATCGTGGAATGAACTATTCTTAAGCACCAACACATCGCAGGTTACGGTCGTAAGGTTTTCTTAAAAAATCATTGGAGCTCGATACTATACCACTTTTACTATCGTTAATATATAGCGTGATACTTAATTGCCCGTAATGGCTACAAATATTAAAGCTAAGGATAAAAATGTGAAAATAAAAATTCTTTTAAAATATGCCATATATTTCTGGAAAAATGGGGTTAAGACTGGAATTTGGAAAAAAAGGTAAAAAGTCGGGCGACATTTGTGTAAAGCATATCACTTTATAACAAACTGAAATCTAATTTTGTTTTTTTTTTTATTTTAAAAGTAATATAATAATAGTCTACATTAGGATTTACCGTTGATGAAACCAAGAAAGTCTCAATTTTACTTTTGCATATGTTTTAATTTAAATTTTTCCATATTTCTTATAAGGAAATAATTCCATCGAAGCCAATCTTTTTGCAATTTTTTTTAAATATAATTATATCTATATATTCTAGATCGTAAGATTATATATCTAGTTGCATATGACAAAAAACACTTAATAATACGTAATATTCAAAATCTACATAAAATCTATAATATTTTTCACCCAATAAACATAGAAACACCGAATATACCAAAAAATTGCCGGGTATTTCTCAAAACCAATAACATCTAGTAATGGCTTAACAGTTTTAAGTAAATTTTATATGGTAACCAACTATCACGTTTCCACGAAAAATGGTAGTGACCGTATAACGGTGTCTACCAAATGGCAAGAAATTCTGTAAAATTGGTATACTCGACAATTTTGTAGTCTCTTAAAGACATTTGGTAACGAAAATAAAATTTTCGTAAATAATCACAAAAATTATTTTTCAAACCGTTAAGATATCAATCGATCATATCAGTTCCCGCAGGTATTTCAATGCATAAGTTTTTTTAGTTCACTTGATTTGATAATCGGAAAATCTAATTTTTATATCGAATTCATCCAATGAGAAGAAATTTCGTAGGTTTCTTTCAGGGCTGTTCAAATATAAAAACAAACTTTGAGTAATGACATTGCTATTAATAACGACATATAATCTATTGGTAGCATCCGATATTAGTTATTCGGTTAAGGAAATTTACTTTATATTATAGTATAAGGAATGCTTAAAAATATGAACTTACCTATTGTAGTGGTGACTTAAATATTTACGGAGTATATTACTCAGTTAAATATTCTGCATTAATAAATATCAATGCAGAATATTATGAAGTTAATTATTTACACTGTATTTGTTGTACAGAAATGATTGGATTTTGTAATAATAAATTTATTATAACAAAAGGATTTTTCCTAAATTTTGGTAACAAAAAAAATTGCAAAGTTACAGAAAATAGCTAAATGTTAAAAAATAAGCAAATAATACAATTTATAAATCAGAAATTGAAATTACATTAAGGCTTTTCTTTTCTTCAGTACATTAATTCAATGTAAATTTTCCTTTGTTGCTTTGCAATGTTTAATACAATGAACTCGCCATGTACCAGCATCCCAGAGTTATACATGATAAAGCTTTTCGCAAATTATCGGAAAATGTCAAAGCAGAACACCGAAAAACTAATTAGATTATTTGACATCGAGTCTTTCGTGAATAAATAATTGGGTTCATAAGACAAATATCGCTATTTAGTCTAAAAATAGAAAGTTCTGTAAAATTTTGTTAATAAATGAATAAGTATGGCTGACTGAATCATTTAATTTTGATTATGGGTGACGTAAATATTCATGTATTTTTATTTAGGGGATCTGGAGGAATTATACGACACATATCGTAATGCAAATCATGAGTATAGGGCATCCATATTCTGTTTCCTAACTAAATTTAAAAAGTAAAAAGATTCAATAGAAATATTTACCGACAACGCTATCAATGGAATGTTCGAAATATTGTTTAGAAGTATTATGGTCGTGATAATGCATTATGTAAAGTTTTTAATATTTAATTTAGAATTTTGATTGAAAATTCAAAGGAGGTAGCAATAAAAGTAAAAACCATTAATTTTTCCCAACAACGGTCATAAATTTGATACCTAAATTACAAAAAAAAATTATTTTCTTTGAATTTTCGATGTAGACGATAAGTTACCTTACCTACTACATTGAAAATAAAATGTTTACAATCTATATAAAGTGGCCATATTGCTGAATAAAAAAGACTGGCTATTTATGCATTTTCATTTCAATGTGCTTCGATATACTTGAGTGTAATGTTAAGGTTAACTTAGAAATTAATGTTTTTTTTTAAATGAACAAACAACCAAAAAGTAAATGTCATATATGTGTGTGTGTATATGAGTGCGTTTGTATGTGCGTAGGCATGTACATAGACGCGTGTGTGTATATGATTGCATGTGAGTATGTGTGCATGTACGTGTTTATGCGTGTGTGTGCGTGAGTGCATGCATACGGATGTGCGTGCGTGCAAGCGTGCGCGCGTGTGTCTCCTTACGTGAGTGCATGCGTGCATGCGTTCTACGTAATCAAAGTCATAAATCGAATTTTTAAAAAAAATGTTTCGTATAAAGTAAAATGAAGACAATGTGTGAAAGTCAGCCGTCGAAGTCAGCAAATCGTAGCGGGGCTATAATTAGATAATAGCGGAGGTCATACAAAACGGCCTTTTCATTTTAGGAGAATATTTTCTTTTATCTATGTACAGAGTTATTATTGACTTAATATAATAAATATATAGACATCTTTGGTTGAGTGAAATTCTGAAGATGAAGAATTATTTTTATTCATTTGTAATGGTTTTAGTGTATTCTTTATTAAACCTGTGAATGTATAAATACCGTTGGCCATTTTTGACGTGAATATGTCTTTAAATTTGTTACTATACGGGGGCAATCCAAAAAGCCTAATGTTTGAAAAGCATGAAATCGAATTGACTGATTTCCGATATATGTTTAGGTTTAATTTGTTCCACGTGTAAATGATGTTAGTAGGCATAGGTAATTGATATGTAGGACGTATCTTTAGAATAAAATATTTTTTGTTAGGTTTCAAATGTTGTCATATATAATAGGTATTTATATATATATATATATATATATATATATATATATATATATATATATATATATATATACATATATATTTTTGGAAAAACTAAATTCAAAATATTTACCCTTCCTACCAGTTCCTTGTCAAAAGTTTTTTTCCGATTGATATTAAATATAATCCTAGAAGAGAAGTATTAAATATAACCCTAGAAATTCACAATTGTTTTTTTATGAAATACGATTTCTTTTTTAGTATAAGAAATAAACCAATTGATTTCTTAAAGACAAAATACGTTCAATGAAACCAATATTTTTTGATGATCAACCACATTGTTCAATATATATTTTCCAATTCTGTCTAAAATAAAATTCGTTTTATGAAACGAAAATGTTTGTTTTTAAAATCAGATCATTGTTACAGTTATAAAATGTCCGAACTAAAAAGAAAATAATGTATATACGCGGAAGTAAATAAATGTGAAAATATAAATTGGGAACGTAACAAGTTTATATAGAAAAACTAATCGAATCTACAACAGTGAATAAATAAATATGTAACTTATTGATTTTTTAATATTTGTTAAACCCATAGTTGTTAATAATATATGTGTAGATCGGAATAAACCTCATCTCAATTGCCATTAAACATTGATGAATTATATATTTATAGATATCTGTGCCAAATTTAGAGTTTCTAGCTCTTCCAAAAGTGACCATAGTTTTTGATTATCAGAGTTATAATATTTACGGTTTATGCCAAATACCTCGAAAACCACTATTGATATAAACGTGAAAAGTTCCAATAAATTATAACGGACTTCCAGTATTTGAAATTCAGATTTATTTCGATACAAATAACTAATTCATTTTATTATATAATTCGTGCTGTGCATTCAATGATGTTAGGGCTCGCTTAAGTCCGCTTTGGGAACCAGTGTGTGGTTAACCTGAACTTTCCTCTCGAAAAGACCTTTTCTACATCACCCTGAAGTAGGCATAAATTCCACATCTTACTTAATGACGACAAAGTATCAAACGACTGCGAGTAGCTAGTAGGATTTTTCTAAGGCGGACATTTTCGATTATTTTATCATGGGATAATCTTTATAAGATTAATGATTCTGATGAAATTAATAACGTTTTTTATAATTCATTTACCAAAACCTTGAGCCAATTTTTTTCGAAATAAAACACACATTAGTATAAATCGGTGGTATAATTATCCGACTTGATTCAACGTTGGGCTTGTTGATAAATTATTTAGTCAAAAGAGTTATAAAGAAAATTGGTTTGGATTGTGATTCGGAAATATTCAGTTTTTAGCGCATGCCGGGTAAACGTGAAATGAAAGTACTGCGTAGCGTTTATGCACGAAATATGGGCGTCAAAATTAAGTTTGAGTAGAAAATATTTAGAACGTACGTAAGATGCAAGTACTTAGTACACATTCTTATGACAGGAAGGTATAATGTGTACGATATAATATGGGATTACGTGCACGGGTGAGGCTGCAGCAAATGCTTTTGCTAAATATTTCAAGTCAGTCTTTTTAACAATGAACTGATACTCACCCTTGCAGAAGGTACACTACTACACGGATTACTAATGGGGACGGTGCATCTTTGTTGAAAATAGTGAAAGTAAAACTATTTCGAGGTTGAGCTTACATTAAAGAAACTCAGGTAAAAACGGGCCCCTGGTCTTCATACTTAATGAAGACCTGCTCCGACTTCTTCATCAAACCGATTACTTAAATTCCCACATTTAATTTTTTTTTTAAATTCCTCTTTCAACTTGAGCCAGTTGTTTAATTTAGATTAAACGGCTTGCCCAAATTCAACGGTTGCCGAGAACTATATAATAAAAAGTTTATTAAAGAATGAGATACTTTTTTCAAATGTGTGTATCGATCCCAATAAACGTTTTGAACATTATTATTAATCGACCGAGTTAATGATAAAGAATAATATTTCAAAATAACACAAGAAGTTATATCATTTTCAAGGCAAAACGATTTTAGAAAACGATTTTGAATATACAATATATTCAAAATCGTTTTCCAAAGAAAATAAATATTAACATGTTGAGATAAAGTAAAACGATTTTCATCAGTTACCATTTTTTTATTATTTTACTATTAGGCAATCTCCCACTGTAAAAAAATGCGAGAGACTTTCGAAATGTAAAAATGTTTCTTAAGAAACATGATCCTGATGTAATAATGATGAGAATATTATCAACGTATTCATTGGTTTAAACCGGTTAAGACTGTATTAAAATTATTTTTACTGATAGCAAAAGAAATTTTAAAAAATGTACGGTTAATCATATTATATAATATAAAGAGTTAAGTTAGTTTTATACATTAGATTTTTGTATATTATTTTTTTTCACAAAAATTTTCATGAATTTCTAACCTAAATGCGTAAAAAACCATTTACATTAGTTGTATAGTTATTTTAAATGTTTAATCGTTTACTGATTTTTCATTATGAGAATTTATATTTCAAAATTAATAGTAAACATCCATGAAAATTTTTATTCCTAAATAGTTGACCAAGCTGTGACGATAAAAAATTATTGGCCTATCAGTAGAACCTAGAATATGGAAATCCTAGTTTTCCAAATTGCTGAAGAAAGTTCGATGCAAAATTTATTTTAATGACCTCAACCTAATTGACAAGTTAAAAATATAAACTACTCTGTTAATAGGACTTGGGTGTTATTAAAATTTTCAAATTGGACAAACATTTTTTTCGTATTTTATAGAAACTCGTTAAGTTTCTTCTCCTGTTTGTAAATCTCAAATGGTCAGAAATGTAAAAATATAAGAAATATTCAAGGAAATAAGAAGGCTTATTAAATCTGAAATAAACCGGGAATACCGGGGTTGCTAAAAGGTAAAAATAAATACTGTATGTATATGTTCGTTAAATTTTTTTATTGTAATATTAGATTGAAATTGGAAAGACCTTTTTCCATTTTTAAATTTACTTATCGAAAAAATTATATTTATACTTATAAAAATTATACTTATTGAAATTGTAATACCTAATTTCATAAAATATGGTGTTACATTTTATCAAGCCTTACTATATTAATTTTTTTCTTCAATTACTTCAAAGAATTATTTAAAATTGGCTATGTATACTTAAATATAATTTACTTTATAGCGGCTATATTTAATCTAATAATTATAGGATATACAATTATAAACGCACATGGTATTGGTTAATTCGTAAATCAAGGATTCTTTTTTGGATTTATAACAAAAATACAAGACAAAAAAATTGTAAAATTGTTTTCATGGTTTTTAATAAAAACAAAATATTCTTGTTATTTTGAGGGCTTTCTCAATTAAAATTACATTTAAATATTTCACTATCAAACCAAAACAAATAGAACCTCATTAAAACTTTCTCGTGATTTATCTGTCTGGGAAATAACAGTTGTGTCGCTGAATATTAAAGCTAAATAACGCGGCAAACGATGCGTTGTGCCATTTTGATGAAGCGATGCGACGCCCAGGTTGCAGGCTATGTAGGGCGCTTAACCCTTGCGTCAAACTTGATATAGTTATATTTCTGAAAACGAATGAGACACAAAAACAGGTTGTTGAACATATTCTTCTGAAACCAGTAAGAGCTCCGCTATATCAATTTAACAACTTAATATGCGCGTAACTGTCTTTCTTAATACCAAGTTAATCATCATAATATATATCGAGTTTTATTAAAGGAAACTGCAAATTAATCAAAAAAATTTATAGAAAAGAAAAAATTATATACAAGTTAATTACATTTTACATGATTTAGCAGGCTCAATTACGTCATGAAAATTATTTCCATTTTAGTTTTGAAATAATTTAGAAATGAAAGGATGGCCAGTGTTCATTAATTTTATATAACTTTAGTGCCCCGCTCTACAATAAAATTCGGTTATCGTTCGTGTTAGGAAAAACGAAAGGTCGTGAATATATCCATTACAGTCAATCATTTTACCTCCGCAAAAAAAATTATACTAAATATAAAAAAATATATATATGTATGTATATATACATATACATATTATATACGACAAATTAGAAACCATGAAACATTGGAAACCTAACAAAAAACATTTTATTCTTTAGGGCAATTTTATAACTACTCCCTTAAGCTGTGTCGCACATATCAACTACGTATGCTTACTAATATAATAATTTTCACGTTGAACAAATTAAACTTAAACATATATCGAACATCGGTTAATTCGATTTCATGCTTCTCAAACTAAAGGTAAAGCCATAAGTAGATAAACTAAGCGTTAAAGGAAACGAAACTTAATTGAGAATGCCCAATAGGTTGATAGCATATGTGTAATCGTCTGCTAAATCTACGGACTAGTTCCCATAGGGACTCGCGGCAAAATTTCGGGTCCAAGGTGTAGTGTGGGACGGGTTAACGTAGCGTTACAAATTTCATCATTAATTATATATTGCTAGTCGTTAAAAGAAAGATATTTAATATGCCATATTACTACAGATATTATTATTATTATTGGAAGGATTAAAATAAAAAGTATTTCTGTGAATAAAACTCGCTTTTTTATGTTAGCTATCTTTTAATTAAATAGACAACTGTATTAGCATTAAAGTCAGTTTCGCAAGTAAACGCATTGTGTTTTATCCGAAATAAGTTTGGCAATAATTTATTTTGCGTTCATATGTTCATAAGATATTAGTAGCTTAATTCGCCTTTGCAGTACGACACGGTCAGTAACTATCAGCATTTTATTTAATCCTGTCGTCGCTCACGCAGAGTGCCTCTCGCGGATTCAGAGAAAATCTTTTTGTATTTTCCGCTTATTGTGCGCGTACTTATGCGCATCTTACCGTTATTTATTTCCACTTTATTATATTTTTCAAAAAAAGCAAAATGGAAATAAAGAAATAATACTAATTACGAATTGTTTAGGTTTCATAAGGTATATTTTATGTAATCCTTAACGCATTTGTACGCTTCACCGTAGTGACAATTCACTATAGTAAACACCGGGAAGTATAGCGGATACCTTCTTATTCATTTTATTCTTCCTAGAAGTTTTCTCGCAATGAAAATAAACCCTATAAAGTATCACTAATATGTTCGCTTTTAATGTGCTTTTTGGACCACTAAATTAACTTTTTACTACCACTAAAAAATTTGTTTTTTTTTAAATGCTCGGGTATGAATGCTATAGACATAAAATATATATGAAAATAAAAGATGTAAATTTCACAAAAACGTACTCAAAGTGCTCGTCACACATTAACTCCATTCAGGGTAAACACAGAACAAGGCAATACAAAATATACCTATGTACGTTGATGAGTGAAGGTGTATTTTCCTATGGTATAATCGAACATTTTTTTCGAAAAATTAAAAGGATAATTTTTTTTCTTCGATAATCCTCATCGAGGGCGACGAGGTAAATTAAAAACCTTATTGAAACAGACTTCATATTCATTTCTTATTAATCTCACATTCATATATTGCGTTTGAAAAACAGCTTCATGTATTGTAGAAGAAAAGGTAATTTCCATTTAGTTTACACATAAAATGACGTGCCTGCTGCTTCAAGAGAGTGATTTCAAATATTGAATATATTTGGCGTTAATTTTTTAGAAATTCATTATTCACAATTAAATAAAACTACGTGATGTAGTATTATTTCTAATTTCTTTACCACGACCTAGGTTTCGTTGTATTACGATATCTTCAGGTGGGATATTAGCAAAGATATAATTGTGAGAGTGATTTCAATTTTTTCACTTGAATGGAAGTGGTTCCTCACCCACCGAACTCAAAAAACCTATCGCCTTCTGACTACCATTTAATACACTTACTCTTTAATCATTTACGTTACAAACATTTGAAATACATCAGCTTGGTCTTTTTATAGCAAAGTTTTTGATGATATGATCTTTTATGAAATTTTACATATCACTTATTTTTAGTAAATAACGATAAAATCTAAATAAAATTTACATGAAAAATGTATTGCTTTGCAAATTAAGCTCAAATTTGAAGTGTGAAATGAAACTCGTAATAATATATTTTTTCAATAATAGCCCACTCGAAGGGACGGTAGAAAATAGAGATTATAGCTAGATCATTGAAAAATTCATGCGATTCAACATTTTTATGAAAGGTATTTATTTTTTATCGTCACAGGTCAAAAATAAGGATTATAAACAATAGTACTACATGATAATTTACATCGTATTATCGCTTATTAGAACTCTGTCGACTTCTGATATCACCGCTGTTACGTGTTGTCAAAGACCTATAACGATATTTTTATTTATCAAAATGCGTATAGTCGTCTTGAACACATGTTAAGTAACGTGCCTGTCATCACAAGACGTTTAACTCCGTAAACCTTTACATAAACTCTCTGATTTTAAGTAATATTTCATTATTATTTTTCTATAAGGGCAGGTGACCAACCCGTTTACGATACAATTTCAAAGGCCTACGCCATTGTTGCCCACGCATTTTGACTTGGCGGGATTTCTCTCCGATATTGATAATCGCAAAATTATGTTATCAGTAGTATTTTTGAAGTTATACTTCTTTAGGCGCGTTATGAAAAAATGATGAGAGTGATATTTTAAGATTAGTCGCACAAAAGTTACAGTATGAAGTTGCAGCGGTTGCAGTTATTGAGACTATATATTAATACCAATATTTTGTACGATACTTAGGTTGGGGGCGTAGCTCAGATGGTAGAGCGCTCGCTTAGCATGTGAGAGGTACCGAGATCGATACCCGGCGCCTCTAAGACAAGTTTTTTATTTTTAGATTCTTTATTTGTCTTTCGAATAATTTAAAAATGTTTGATGTCATTAATTGTGATTCTTTATTTATATTACTAATAAATCTAATATCCAAGTTTCACAGATAAATACTTATACAGAGAGGCAGATGATATTTAAAAACAATATTACCATTTGATGCAGATTTACTTGATGATTTTAATTTATGCAGTTAATAGATAAAAACAATATTACGATAAGGCATTTAGCTTTATGGTAATATTTTTTTATCTTTATTTTGTATTCACTTTTCACACAGAATTAAAATATCAATTAGTTTATAATTTCCTTACATCAGCGCAGCGCCATCTTCTGATAGATATGATTATTAATTTCACGTAACAAAAATATTTCAAGTACATAATATTGACGCAGTGAGCCACTTTTTCATTTAAATTTATTGGATAAAAAAATATAAGTGCGATAATTTATCAGCACATATATAAATATGTGCTGATAAATTATATTCAGTAGTGACTAAAATTCAATATTTTGATTAATATATTTACTATTCGTAAATATTAGTGAAAACATTGTGTTTATAGGCTTTTTCAAGTGCTCCTTGATTTCTATCTTAAAAAAGGTTTTAGTTTTTGGAATTTTTAATTTTCTATGGGCCATAATACTGGTGACAATGATAATTCCGTATATTTACGTCCTTAACTAAAAAAAATAAGTGATGTGTATCAAACACAAAACTTTGTCATATTGCTAACAGATTAACAACGATACGTCTGAATAACTCAGCCTGTACATTGAAAAATAATCGCATTAATCGTCGATATCTTTATTATTAAAGAAAATATAGACTACGCTTAAAAACATATCAATAAAAAATACATTCACACAAACTCATACGTAAATAAATACAAAAACACGCAAAAATACGTGTAAATATATGTATGTTATTGTACAAGTAATCGTCTGTGGTTTTTCCTTCGCGTAAATATCTAAAAAAATTATGTTTATGCGCTTAAACCTCGATCTATGGTTATGCTACTATTTTATTAAATTTATTAATATTATTAATTTACAAAATTGCAACCGGTTCAGTGAGAAATGCGTTTTTTGCTTTTGGCTCTCGTATCAGCATTTTCTTTTTTAAACAGCTTACAAGAATATTCTTCTCGTATATTTTACACTCTCTTAACCAAATATTACTTTCTAGTTTAACTGTTATTTATTTAAAACTATTTCACATCGTATTTGAAACGTTTTGATTACCATTTCATCTATTTATAAAAACCGGCCAAACGAGAGTCGGACTAAGTCTTCCTTAGTACAACATTAACAGTACATTATATGGATAAAAATATTAAATTTATAAGTTTGTATTTCCCAAAGTCACAGTAAAAAAGTTTTTGCCGCGTTTGTTACCGAACATATGCCATCTCAAAAACTACACAATATATCTTATACAAACCAATTTCCGTTAAAAGTAATTTTAAGTTTTATAACAATCATTTTCGTTCAAAATTGTGTGTGAAATTTTGAACAAAAATTATGGTTGTAAAACTTAAAGAGAGAAGGAGGTACTATTTTCAAGACTTTATAAACATAAATTTCACCAACTTACTTAAATAAAAAAAAATATTTTGAAACCTCTATAACCTTTTTGAGACCTATCTAACGATACCCTGCACGCACGGGATTTTTTTTCATCCGTCAGTTACTTGCATGGAGTGCCACCATTAATAATATTTTTTTATAATTTCATCGGTTCATGGAAAACACCTACTATTTAAATTTCATCCATATAGTGCTAATATTTTCCTAGTAAACAGATAGGCAGAGAGGCGGACATACGGACAGGATCAAATTACAACGGCTCCTTTTTTGCCATTTGGCTAGGGAACCATAAAAAAATAACTTTGTAAAAAATATTTATAAACTTATAATATTTATAAAAAAGGATAAGAATTATGCTTTCAATGATAGCCAAATCATTGTTCTGAAATCAGCCAATAACAACGCTAAAAATATACTACTCCAAGAAAGGGTTAACCACGTAGGAATGCGGAAGAACTATTTTCAATGCGGATATAGTGAGCTTACTTGGTATAGGTGGTCTTATTATATCGATAGTGAAAAATTTGCCATACAATTCTCTCGCTTAATGATACAATTTTTAGTATGCAATTCGAAACAGTGTACCGACAAATATTCCCCATTTCCTTTTATTCATTGGCTAAAGTTTTATTTCCTTCTTTAATAGTTTCCTTTATATTATCTTGGATTCATTTTTGACCTTTCGCCTGGTATGATGAAGAAAAATTACGGTTTAAAATAATTCAGTTAGTACGCCACTAAAAAAGTTCCTAAATATTAATGTTTATCAGCTTTTATTCATAATAGCCTGGGATATTAGGATAAAGGATACTGTAATATTTTTTCGTTCATAAAAATGCTTATGAAAGTTAAAATTATACATTTTAATTATCGTTGAAGTGTTGTGTTTAAAAAAAAAGACAGTTATAACCTTCGTCAGGGGTGAAAGTGTGCAAATTAAAACAAGGTCAGGATAACATTTTAGTCAGCTGGATTTAAAAATATTGCCCCGCCTGGAGTAAAATAAATTGCTTCACTTCATAGTAGTGATAACTTTTAATTTACTCTGCTGGCGGAGATTTTAATCTAATAATATATATATATTTTAATTTTAATGTAAATTTACCCCTGATATAAAATGTTTCAAATAATTTAATTTAATTACGCATCTTCTAATTGATTATGACGTTATTTTGCGTAATATTAATACATTACTTAATAACAATAATTAATAGCCACTTACCAAATTCAAGAGATATAAAATGGGAAAAATGTATCATTTTAAAACTTACCAAGAATATGGCGTTTCGTAATAAAATGGAAGAGCGATGAAAAATAATAATAGTGAATTACTTTAATACGTTAGCTTTATTTAACTTACTTTTATCCTTATTCAAGTTATTTACACCATTTCTTTGTGTTTTTTTCAAGTTCAATGGAATTAACAAAACGATCTGCTAGTTAAATATACAGGATGGAAAAAATAAGTGTGTCCAAGAGAATATTACTAAAATGTCAACAAGTTTAACCTACACACTTATTGCACAAAATTATGTTATCGTCGTGGTGTATTGAATTGATTACAAGGTACACAGCCTTTGACGGCGCGGTGCACAGCGGAGAACCAAATTCGAATCACAGCCACTCGTCGAACGGCGCTGAACTTGTGTTCTTGTTGATTGTAAGATATTGCTCTCGTAGCATACATGAAAAAAATGATAAAAATAAATTACAAAAACTTAACGGGATATTTTCAAAATCTTGAAGTTTATGCATTATTGAATGAAAATTACATAACTTTCTCAGGCAATTAACCAACACTTGTGTAATTTTTAATTATTCTTTCTACATTCGCAAATGGAAACCGAGTAGAATCAATTCACAGATCAACAGCAAAGTTTCACCATAGATTTTAAAGCGTTTCGCATCACGGTTGAATAAAAAAAATCACATTCACTTCGTGTACTTGAGGTAATTGAGAGATCCCCAGTCAGACCTTTCAAGGACTGAACAGTCCACTGAGGGTACGTGCAGAGTTGGCCACGTTTCAACGATAAGGGGTTGCAGCTGATGGAAAACCAACATTTTACTTCTGTCGATAATATCCCGGACTTCTACTACAATAATGACAACGATGTTCCGTTATGTTCAAAATCTAAGCAATTGTCAGCGTTCAGCAAGGAGCAAGAAAATCTTTATTGTTGAAAACGAACTACAACACAAACCAATGTAATTAAAACATCTAATGATACTGAGAATCTCTTGGAACCAACTTTTGAAGAATTTCATCGTCACGATTTTGCAGTAGACCTAAATTACTTTACCTTACATATTAAAAGTCAGCTATCACCGAATTTGCGAACAATAACGCCAATTCCTGTCTCTACATATCAAGCGGCCAGCATGAACAATCTACCAAAATAATTTAAAAAAGAAACGCCATAACCAGTTCGTATAGACTTAAAAAAAAAATTTCTTTTTGTTTTTTTATGTCTAATATTTTGTAATTTTTATATCTATAGGTAATACAGTTTCCTGTATTACCACTTTCTATAAGAATCAAAAGAAAGTCACCACTAAGAGACTTTATGGTAAGAATCGCAACTTCAAGAGACGCGACAAAATCTTCTGTCATTAATTAAAGAGGGAAATCGACATTACGTTATACTTTTACAATTAATATTAAAAGTAAAAACGTCTGCTAGTCATTTTTCCTATGAACGTTGGATATTAACCAATAAAGTTTCGTACAAGCTATAAGTAAAGCATGCAAGGGAGTAAGTCAATTAAAGTCTTCCAACAATGGAAGACTTTAATTGACTTACTCCGTTCCTTATATTACGTTCTTACTTATTCCGTACTTATTCCGTATATTACGTTCAGTTTGATAAAAATCATGTGGATTGGTTTCCAGCCGTTCCATTACATTGGTAATAATGCTAGAAAAAATATGCTTAAGAAGAAAAAATATTACATAAATTCAAGGCGATAGCAGAGAGAACTATGCAAGTTTACACTATTGACTTTGAAGCAGAGTTATATATTTGCTCATTAGTTTTAGGAAAACCAATATTCTACAAATGAACATTGAGCAGCTTCAACTTTACCATCAATAATTTAGTGACTGGATAGGGTTATTATTACTTTTGACCAAGGTATGAAGGCTACAAAGGTGCTAACAAAGTTTCTGCATGTCTATCTGTATATGTTACAAACAACATACGTAGAGCACCTCGTTATGTATTCGGACTGTTATCCAGGATAGAATGAAAATTCAGTACTTATTACTAATGACACTGAGTTTTACTACCTACATAACACCTCTGATAATAAAATTAAAGTTATTGAAACTACTAATTTCTAATTTCTGGAAACTGGTTTCACATATATGAAATGCGATGGTATAAATTAGGCAAAAACACGGGCATCGGAATAAGCCAAAATTTATATATCTGAGGACTGGCAAAATGTCATTCAGTCAGTCCGTAAAGATCATCCATATGTAATGGATAATCTTATGTATGGATATCATATCTTAGACGCATTTATTTTAAATATGATTGCATCCACTGATTTAATTGTGTTGAAATGGAATAATGTAATATGCATGATTTATTATTTTTAAATTAAATTAATCCAAAATAATTTTAGGAGATCAAGACGAGAATAATGACAAGATCGGAATATAAATCTTATGTTACTACATAGCCATACTCGGATCAAATTTCGTTAAAACCTGTTAAACGTAAGATCTTGATAACAATGTGTCAAGTTGGAACAATATCAAATAGTTACTATAGCTGTTGGAAGGGTTTTCTAGTTTTAAGCAATAAGAATATTGGATCTAATATTGAGAGAATCAGTGATAATGATAATGAGCTTGTATTTTCTACGACACAAGCATACAATTTAAACCATCGTCCTAGAAGGAAGAATTGATATAAATAATGTCATATATAAAATACAAATTATTATCTAGAAATACCTTTTTTATAGCTGCCTTGAAGAGATAAAGATTGTCACTGTCTCTTTTGATCAGAATTTTGAAACTTACACACGCAATTTAATTAGAATGCTTTTATTCCTAATGCTGAAGTCAAAGTACGTACACCAGACTCGAAGACAGAATTTTTTAGGAAATTTTTTGATAAATTTATGTTTAAAAATTACATTCTTTTTATTGTTTTATTAGTTTCACAAAACAACATTTTGATCGGTAACTTTATTTCTTGAATTATGTACGGAAGTCAGTCCTGCATTAAATTTGTAACTTTCTGTTGATTTTGTACCGTGAGATTTTCATTTGAAGAAGATACATTTCATATTTTTCTTTTTCAACTTTGCTCAACATAATAGACATTTAAGCCAATGGAATTTTGCTATTATTTAATATTTTTTAGCTTGCATAAAAAAAACTAACATTTTCTTTAAATTGGACGCCTCCCTTATCACAAAACAAAGTAATATAATTAATATTGCTGTTAAGTCATAAAGTTCAGTATACACTTCAGAAAATAAAAAACGAGTGATATTACATTTGATTTTTTGCTTTGAAATTAAGTTATTTAAAATATTTGTTATGAAGTTCATTGCTTTTTAAATTTAAACATGAAATAAAAGTTTACAAAACAGTTAGGTCGATAAATTGTTCGACATTTTTAAATCACTATGACTTTAAATTTCATATTTTGCCGTTAAGTTGTAAAGTCGTAAAGACAAACAGATTTAGACATACGTAGTATTTTGCAATAAATGAGAGGTTTCTACTAAGTTAGGTGCTAATTTTATTCGAGCTAGGTTTATCACAAGAAAAGTTTTTTATCCCTCCTGAAAATTTCGCGCTTATGTCCTTTAGTATAAAGCACACGATATTGTAATTACTAGTAATCTCCTCTAGACTATTATATATATTACAGTGTGGCTAACAGTATTCCTATTTAGAGATTTTTCATTTCCATATAAGTAAAGGCAGACCCTTTAATTAGGTTTTATAATCATTGTTTTTCTTAGCCAGAACAAACTTTCTTCTAAAAAATCCTCATCCAAAATAATCCTAAGAAACTAAAGGTACAGAAAAAACTATTAGAATTTGTAATAACTGTAGCTCAGTGATGTAACATCATGAACCGTGACTAAGAGTGCAAGTTCACTATACCCAACACAGCCCAGTAAAATACTGTATTTTCAGCTATATGTTTATATCTAATTTCGTATGTAATATTGAAATAGACATTCCAATCACCTCATCATTAAGATGTTCTGCTGTTCAGAATTGGACTTAAATATTGACTTATCCAAACTAACATTTGCAAAATTTTTGATTTTGTTAAAGAATATTATATCAGTCCTATCCAAATCACTATTACCATCAATATTAAAATATGAATATTTGCATTCTATACTGTGTAAATATAATTTATGGGTATTAAATAAATACGCACCTACTTTTAAGACCAATTGAGTATCGTATAAAACAATATTTATTTTTAATACATTGGTAAGAAAAAGAAAACAATATTTAGTTTTTATATTTCTGCACAGATTTATTCAAAATATTTAGATTTAATATATATAGAAATGTTGGTAAAAATGACTGAAAACTTCGGAAAATTGATGTATCGCATAAATAAGGTAAATAATAATAAATTAAGAAGTGATTAGGAGATAACGTCATAAATTTAAGTGACAGTAGAATAATTTTGCTAGCTAATTGTAATGCTTAGAGAAAGGGACATTAATCCATTAATATATTTTATTAACATATCCCCAACCTAATATGCTATTCATTTTTAAAATTGACAAAAACGTTAATATTTGCTGTTATTTTCTTTTATATTAAAGTTTTTTGCACTATCACTTATTTAGTTTTGTCGACCAAGTTCCATGTTTGTCGCATTGTAATACATATTTTTCGTAACATATGAAAACCTCGTAAAATTGTGACAAAATTAATTCTTGCATTTTGGAAATCTATAATTTGCGAGAGAAATGAATTTGAATAATATTTCATAGCATTTTGAGAAATATTCAATGAAAATATTTAAAACGTTAAAAAATTTATAAACACCATAATCTTTTTCGTCAAATTTCCAATCTTTGAAAACTTTAGTATTATGGAACATTATGGAACAAATTACAAACAGACAATTTTAATATTTTAAAAGACAAATAAATTTTCTTTATATTCTTAATATCAATTTGTTTAAAAAAAGCCGATTTAATAAATTTGTTAAGTAGCATTTGAGAAAAATGGTCCACCATGTAATTTTATTATTTGACTCATTTACTGTAGGCTTTTATTAGCTAAAATATTGCCAACAAAAACGGAATACATATACCTACTCTCAATTTTATATATAAATATCTACGCTTGCATCATTTGACTTGACCTAATTATAATCCAACCATTCATGCATTTTAATATCGGAAAAATATAATTTATATACTACAGTGTTCAACTTTACCCAAAAATTTTTTTGTGTCAAATTATTTAAGGCCGGTGTAAATATTTCACCCTTCCAAATACGTGTGATTTATGAATAACTTCAGAACGTTTTTCGTTCCAATTGTCATTTCCAATTTAGTAGTTTTTGTAAAAGGAAAATCAGTTCCAATATTTTTTTAGTTTTCGTAACGGTAGTTTTAGATTGCTTATTTTTATGTAATTTAACCGTAAGTTTTATCTAAATATTTAATTTCTTTTACCGGCTCATATAAATTAAAAATATAATGGAATATTTTCCGGATCAAAAATGCGCAGAACCTTTTACTTAAATACTACCCTCAAACGTGTATTCGAAAACACGTGCGAAAGAAATGATATTTATAATTTCAGCGTTCATAAAATAATAACGAATTAATTTGAAGACTCTAAAAGGATATTTATTCTCGGAAATACAACCACGTGCCAACCAAAAATAGCTTTGAACTCGGTGTTTCCAATTTATTTGAACAAATACCATGATTTCAGACCAACTGTTGAATATATTAGGAAATTTAAGGTAGATAATATTAATCAATTTTAGAAGTATTTTAAGTAACACGGACAAAATCTAAAGACATTCTCTAACCTTAGTTTTGTATTACAAAATGGTTTGTAAAATACCTTAAAATATTTATATTATATAAATCAATCCATTAAAATATTATTAAAAGTTTTGATGTGCAATATATATTTACGCATTCACATTTAATTCTTAAGATTTGTGTGATAGCTCTAAAAGGGAAAATCTCTTACTAGTATTGCCAATCATCCTGAATCCTAATTGTTTAAGACACAACTTTTAGGTTTGTCATGTATATGGACAACTAATTCTTTGATACATCTGACAATTCATAATTTAGAAGCTCCTCGAACTTTACAATATATGCCGAGTTCACAAAAGCCACCGAAACACGTTTTGAAAGTGGCAGCAACGGTAAACGAATACTCTTACTTCTTTAGAAAATTGAAGAAGCTGTCTTATTCAAAATATTAAAAAAGAATACATGGAAAGAAGCCAATTTTTTTTATTTTTCTTAGTTAATTTTAGTATTTAAGTTATAAAACCGACGGTTGATTATGCATATTAAAGTACATTTAAGCATTGATTACTGCTGTTGAAAAAAATCTTTTTCATTAATTGTTGGGCACGCTAGGGTGTTTAGTTACGCAATTAATTAATTGTTATTTGCTAATTACGACTGTGCTTAGGTTACATAACACAAACTAATATTTAAAAATAAAACAATCGCGGAAATAACAAAATGTTACTCATTTACCAATTTTAGTGCTTCATTCCGATTTTTTCAACCACAAATCCCACTTTTATACAAAATTGGACCTCATGAATTCTTATAACTTTGATTCAATCTATACGACAAATTTGATTCGCAATTGTCATGATTTATTTTACATAAAAAATTGTTTTCCTGACTCTTACCGTTGAGACAGTAATCGGGCTTTCCAGAAAGTTTTAAATAAATTCCTAGAAAAAAATACATGATACATATCGTTAAATTTGTGCTTACATAAGTTTTCACTTGACACTGTAAAGATATTTCCCTTGTTTTTAAATACCAATCTTTTCCTTGAGATTTACCCTGATAACCAAAAATGACCTCTTTGTATTTTATGTATATAATTGGGAGACCATATTTTCTCAGCCAAATTTAAAATTTTTACTGCAAATATATTCGAAGAAAATCGCTTGTAACATCCGGGTAAGAGGACATATGGACAGATACCGTAGTCATTCATAACTGTTCCGTTTTGGCAATTTTCTCATTGATCAGTAAAAATATTTAAAGCGCTAAGTTGTAAAGAATGTGGATCTTTTTGTTACATATAATTGACGTTCAGCGCCTGCGATTCTTAACGTAATACTTAAATTTGAATCAACTCGTAGTGTTTGTCACGTGAATAATTTAACACGTTAAAATGATATCAGTCTTTCTAAAATATCGATGCTGTGATTCAAAGTGTGATTGGTAATCTAAATAAATACGTCATTCTCAAATCCTTGCATCATATAATGGCGTTAAATCGAAAAAGTTTAACATTCAATCGGCATCAGAATATAAAAAAAACACAATTATTTTGCTGGTGAGTAAGCACGTACGTTACAAAGTGATTTTTTTTTCTTTGTTTTTCTTCAATGAAAAAAAATTGTTGTTTGATTATATTTAAAAAAAACAGAATACATAATGAGATAGTAGTACGAAAACAAAATTGTCTAATAATTTAACAATATTCATCGATGTTATAATCCTTACCGACTAAACATATACTCAAATCAAAAATAATCCAGTGTAATGATTGGGATGGCGAGGACAATCACAACCAAACACTGAATATTGCTGGAATGATGAAGATATCGATATTTTTTAAGTTTTTAAAATTTTAATATTTACAAGTTTTGGACAAAAATCAGGTTAAAATAAAGAACTGAATGCTTCAGACCACTGGACTCCGCTTAATAGCATTTAAATACATACCCTTTTTGTCAAATGCAATTACGGTGGAATTCCATTGGTGACATTTAATTTGTCCCATAATTTTTTCGTTTAAATGGTAAATATACAGATATAGTTGGTATACAGGTATAGTATGTCGGGATAAGAAAAATCGAATGTAGGTTGTCCAGTGTAGATTTTCGTGATCGATAATGGAACTAATTATTTGATCTATATATATATATATGTATATATATATATATATATACATATATATATATATATATATATATATATATATATATATATATATATATATATATATATATATATATATATATATATATATATATATATATATGAATATACCCCTACTTACGGCTATAACTTTATCCCCCAGAAATCCTAACTAAAGAATATTCGTTTAAAATTAAGTATTATTTTGGCTGATTGCCTTCCTTGGTTATGTCGGAATTTTTTTAGTACTGCAACTATAAATTGAGCCTCATAATTTAATCTACATCACCCAAACATTAATGCGTTACCTAAACATAACTAGTATTATGTTTGAGCTATAAACAAACTTTCGCCGCCATATTTGAAATAAGACCCAATAGGTTTCAAATAATGCTATGACGGCGCACGAGTGTCTTTAGAGATGAATGTAACTGATTTAATATTAGGCCTAATTTTAACCTGTTATCTCAAAAATATATAACATAATGTTAACAAAAAGTCTTATAGCTGACAAATTGGATAAATGTTAACTAAATTTTTATTTCTATTTATTTAAACCTGTGTATAATTTGTAGATTTGACCGTTCGACATTAAATGAAAACCCAGTGAATACTAGTTTACATAGACATTTCATAAAAAAAGGGAAATAAGTAATTACTCCGAGAACATAAAACCAGACTAATAACTCAGTCAGAATTAATTTTGTTGACGAATACAGAATTAATTTGTTTGCACGAATGTAATTTCTTTTCTTTTAAATAATGTCCCACACGTTACTACGTGTACTTTATTTGTTTCTTTAGGAAAAAAAGAACTCAATTTTGTCAACTTTTGCTTAATATAAAATCCAAGCAGAGAAAGAGTTGGCAAGGGAAAGGAAGCAACGAATGGTCACCGGCGGGGGAGACGCGATTAGCTATGTAAAAATTGACCACGTGGTTTCTTTAACAGCGCCAGGGCTAATTGTCGAAGTTCCATCAAACGATTCTGCACAGAAATTCAATCCAGGTAAACAAAGGGAATTTTGATGAGTGTACAATTAATCTTTTATTTATGGTGTTATATAGAAACTGATTAATATGCAAGTTTTAGGATTGATTTATTTGAAACGAATTTTCTTCGAATTTATATTAACGTTGAAGAAACAGTATTACAAACGATAGTATATTGTAATTAAATCTCCTTAAAATTACAAATTGTAAAATTCATTTAACTTTTTAATTGGATTTTTATTTTATTTTCTGTCTAGTTATATTAGAAGAAGTATTGAAATTTAAAATGTGTCAATTTATGATACTCATGAAGTAACATTGAATTAATGGGAGTTAATTATCTACAGATCTGTCTGAGCATCGAGAAGTAGAAGTGGAGTGTTGGCTGAAGCCGCAGAGACTTTGCCAACATCGTCCGAGGCAACGGAAGGTGTTTTTGCTTGACAGCCTAAGGGTGAATTGCAACAAAACATGTTGAACGTGGACACGAATATAACAACATGCAGGAGATACACCAGCAGCCAGCATTCAGATACCCTTCCCGCAGTCAACGTCAGTTGCTTCAGATGGTAGAATTGAAAAAAAAATGCATGAGGCACGAAGTGGAGCAGACACAATAAAGAGATAACGAGCTCCATGAAATCGGCAAGAAAATTTTATTAGGTTAAGCTCGAGAAGCAAAAGCTTTCGCTACAGTTGCATGAAGGAAATTGAAAAATAAATGATATAAGTTTTAATATTATTAAATTTTTACTTATACATTTTTATTCAATTTTTGCTTTTTAAATATTGTTTTTTTATTTCTTTTGTATTTCTATATATCCTATTTTTGTACTATTTTTATTTCCATTCCTTTTATTTTCATAATGTTTCTGCTCCTGTTGTGTTTTATGTTATTTTTTTTAAATTTCACGACAGACAGTTTTCAATAATAAATTTAATAAATACTAAATAATTTACAATAATTTTCCATAATAAATTATTCCATCCAAATAATAAAAATGTCCTTATTTTGCTTTTCGTAGAAAGACAGTGCAACATGTTGTTTCAAACAGTCGAAAGCTAAAATATGTTAATGTTTATATTTTTGGACTTACACAAAAATGGTGGGAATTATTTATTAATTATTATTAAATTCGCATTTATGTTATCAAGCTTGGTTAATAAGTCTATAAGTATACATTACAATTTGGTAAGAAATTGATGTGCAATGAAATGGTGTATTAACCAATGAAACAGGATTTTCGTACACAATTAAATGAAACTACGTGATGTAGTATTATTTCTACTTTCTTAATTTCTTTACCGCGACCTAGGTTTCGTTGTATTACAACATCTTCAGGTGGGATATTAGCAAAGATGATCTTTGCTAATATCCCATTAAGTATAAATAATACTACATCACGTAGTTTCATTTAATTGTGAATAATGAATTTCTACAAAATTAACGCCAAATATATTCAATATTCAGGATTTTCGTAGTGAAACCCTGGGAAAGAATGTTTTTTTGTTTATCTAGTCCAAACTAATTTAATGTACGTTTTTGTTTTAGTTATAGCCAAATTGACCCATACATTATATTTCAATAACAAAATTTTAACTTACTGTCATCACTTGTAGTCGAATTCAATTTGTCCGAATAAAATATGTTTTTGCAAGTATTTGTTAAATTACCAAATATGAAGAATAAATGTGCATTGATAACTTATTGAGTTAAAGCAATCGTTGGCTTATATCATCTAGTCTAAACTAATTGAATGCACATTTTTATATTCTGGCTATAGGTAAAGTGGACAATCTCGTGCAAAATAATTTTAATGCCCATTTTAATTTATGTAGCAAAGGGAATAGTAGAGGGAAGTATGTAGCAAAGGGATGTAGTAAAGTGAATCATGTAGCAAAGGGATGTAGTAAAGGGAATCATGTAGAATACTAATAAATATGTTTTTCAAATATAATATATGTTTTTGTAAGAACTTATTAAATTACCAAATGTGAAAAATAAAGAAGTATTAATAACTTCTTAAATTAAAATAGTGTTAAAGGCAATTTATCAATGATTTCTAATTGGTGCTATTTTCCTGTAGATACAAGTAATGATACAAGTTCAATGGATACAAGTATCTGTAATATTATCTATACGTTTGAAAATGATTTGCTCTTTTTTGAATGTTAGAGAAATGAAAATATTTTAAAGGAAAAATATGGCGAATAATACAGTTTTCAAACCTTTTCAATACATATAAATAACAGTTATGGGTGATGTCATTCCAGTTGATAAAGAATAAAGTCAAATCAAATAAACATGAATATACATACATATATATATATATATATATATATATATATATATATATAAGTGTATGTATATATATATATATATATATATATATATATATATATATGCTTACACTATCTTAAGAGATGCTTTTATTTACCCCTTTTACCTATTTTATACATTCCAAGCAATCGTACCTAACGAGTAAATTCCAGTCGCGCATCGGAGCTGACATGTGCAATGTTTTTTTGGAATATTTTACTTTAAATATTTTGATATTTATCACTCGAGAAAAAATCTTACCTGCGTATTTTATTCATACTTGGATGACGAAATTGTTTTGCGTTGAAAAATTAACAAAAACCGTAAAGATACAAAGTGTATGATGAAATTTTTAAGAAACCTGTAAGCGAAGTTACTGTCACCAGAAATGTATTCACAACTACAATTTTAACATTATTTGTTATCCGAGCTATAAAAAAGAAATATACACACTGAATGTGATTAATTTTATCTGTGATATATATCTTCAAGTCGGTTTGTCTACACCCTTACAACCAATTCATTCGTATCAAGATATTATTCAAGGGATAAATTTGCAACCCTTTCTTGTTGTTGTTATTATCTCGTCCTTTACAGGACGCGCTTTGTCGTTTTATTTACGATCGATACAAACATTTTGTAGCTCACAGTAAATAACCTTGGAATGTCTCTTGTTTATCATTCTCGGAATATTCACGAGTGATGCCTTTATATAGAGTTCAATAGAGCAATTCTTAATATCTTAATAGGTTCTGTTCTTTTTTCAATTTAGGCTAATAAAGTGTTAATTTTCGTCATTATTTAATATGCAAAAGTAAACATATTTCAAAATTTTTAAAAGTTACGTGCCGTTGGAAATATATTTTCCCTTTTTGAGTTATTTTTTGCTATAATGTAATAAATGAAAAAAAAATATCTAACAAACCTTCCAGACACATGATACTTTAATTACTCAAATATCCAAAAAAATTAAAGTAAATTGTAAGTGTGGAATAAACAAGGAACTAGACGGTTATTTAGGAAAGATAACAATTATTTTATTTTTTTACGTAATATTTAGAATGAGCTTTTTCATTCCTGACTTACTGTCACAATTCTGCTTTAAAATTGTTTATCGTAAACTTTGTAAATTTAGTTCAGTAGTTTCTAAAATATTAGCTTAATAAGGTGATGACAAAATAACATGAGAGATTAATACATTTTATTTAGTTAATAAGGAAACACTATGTTTTAAATATATTTAATTTCTAATGACAGAAAACTTTAAGGTAACATCCTTTTAATTACGAAGGCAAAAGATATTCTTATGCTACTAATTATACGACTTTTAATCATTTTCAATAATATTTCTTAACCCAAATATCATCTCGAACTAACTTTTTGATGAGCTAAGAAGAGTTAGGGAGGACTCAGTATCGTTGTGTAAGGTTTTATTACCAGCATTGTATGAGGTTCAACTGGCTTTAAAGGGCAGTAACATAAGATGCAGTCAAATTCTCAAATCTGTCAGCTGATATCTGATAAACAGAACTAGTAAGCGATAAAGATAATCTTAATGTTACATGGGAATTTTATCGTTCTCGACGTCTATTTGAAACACCAGGAATAGTAACTGTATTACATTTTTTTAATCTTATTCATAAAATTAATAAAAAGATACAGTACTGAAAATAATTTTTTTTAAGCTTAGATTAAATTTATGTACTTACTCGTTTTAATTTTAGATTTTGTTTCAATAATCACTTTTTTTTTTAAATATGACCACGATTTTCGGCAAGAGTAAAAAAATTAATTCTTAAAGCTATCAAATTTAGATAGTTTGAAGTCAGTCTATAAAATTTGTTTATTTGAACTGTCGTTTTGAAATGAAAATTAAAATATGGTGCACAAATAAAAACCCCATAATTTAAAGAAAATTATGTTTTATTCAAGCAGTGATAAAAAACCCAATTGCGCCATTTATTGTTGTATAATTATTACTTTTTGTTGAAGTGTTTAATAATGGTACATTAATCGTTGTTTATTAATGATAATAAAAGAAATTGATTAATTTTGCGAAAGTTTTACAAGAAGTTATAACAAATTGTATTTAAAATACCGTGCTTGACCTTGTTTTAGTGTATTCCATACTCATACGAGCCTTGCGGTGTCCGTTTTTAATAATTGTAATGCAAAATTAATTAAAATTTCCAAAAAACTTCTCTAACTTAGACCATTTAGGTATCAGCAACAACCGCTTTATGCTAGGTGAATATTTCATAATTTAACCGATGCTCGAAAATATCGTCGAGTTAATTAGTATCGCGAAGCGTTAGAAAAATTCGACGGACGTTCATCAAATGCTTTGCTCGACGTAGTAAAGGTCAAGAAAGTGCGAAATGTTGGAAAAACGATAGTCATTTCGTTTTTCGGATGGACGGATTACTATGCAACAGTTGTTCAAAAACCTAAAAGAAAGGTTACTGCAAAGAGAAATTCCAATAATTGTTTGCTCGTTGTTTTGTAAAAATATCGAGAGTGATGTCCTGTTAAGCAGCACCGTCCTACTCAGTATTCAAAGCACTCAATAGGATGCTATTAGCTAGTTCATGACAATGCCCCGGAAATCCGAATTATTTAGTTACGTCGAATGTGCAAATAATGGATCATTCACCATACAATCCCGCCTCGTGTTATGCAATTTCTATTAGATTCCAAGAGTAAAAGAAAAACTGCCAGAAATATATAGATTTTCATGGATTTATAGGAACCATGAATAAATTATGAACTAGCTACTTGTTTCCACTTTTAACATATAATTATTTTTACTATTACCTCTCGCATTTCATATAAGAATATATGGGCATCAAATAATGAACGTTGCGAGCATTATATCATAGCAATAGAAATTTATCATACTGGTTATTCAGTATTTTTTAAATTTTTTTTAGACACATCTTCATTATTTTTTTCCATATATTTAAATACATCATTTTATTATTTTATTATATTGAAACCTTTACTTTTTATCATGATGAAGGAATGTCGAAAGCAAGTTTTTTTTAAATAAATATTTCTTTCCGTAACAAAGACTCAAATATAAAACTATTAAATTTTTTTTCATCTTATCCATTCAAGAGAAATAAAAAAAAAATTCTTACTATATCAAATAAGCAACATATACTTAAGCTGCTATATAAAAACCATTCCCTATGTTTTGCCTTTCATGTTTCCTTGTTTGGATTGATGGTTTTATTTACAAGAATATAAATTTGATTGATTTTGTTATATTCTAAATTATATAAACTTATATAATCAATAACTTTTATATATTCTTTTAGTAAATATTTCAATATTTTTTTTTTAAATTTCGGTAACGGAAAAAATAAAACATGTTTTATTTTTTAAATAGTAATGCAATGCAATATTTGAAATAGTAATGCAATTATTATTTCAAATTATGACTTCGTTCGCGTACTTGATGGAAATTGGGTTAAGTGGTTTGTTTCCTAAATTTTTTTTTCCCTATCTGTTTTATTTTCCTTATATGTATATTTTATATTCTATTAAATATGTATATTTTTCTAGTTATTAGAGTTCCGTACCTCGATACATTATTAGAGTTTCTTACCTCGAAAAAAAAACGATTCCTTATAAGATCACTGTTCGTCAATCCGTTCGTCGATCGTCACACCCATTTATCTTGACATAGAAACTTGTAATTTGGCATAGCAGTAAAATATACTAACCTACATATATCTTAATAGCTAAGACTTGAAAATTGTTTGAAAATCTTAGGGAAGGAATACTAAATACTCAATTTTTTAATCCATTTTTCATATAATTAGGGATATATTGTGAATGGGCTCCTTATAGGGTCTGGAAAATATATATATATATATATATATATATATATGTATATATATATATATATATATATATATATATATATATATACATATATATATATATATATTTTATATTTTTTATTTTTGGTATTATATATTCACAGATATACTGAATAATACGAAAAAGAAACCTAACCCCCTTATTTCTCAAGTTAAAATTGTAATAAAAATATGGGTTGCAGAGGCCCACGCATTTGTGTGTAGGAGGAAAGCTATAGCGATAAATTTAAATGTCATATATTTTTTTTAATATGCATCATGCTTTTACGCCTATGAAATATATAGTAGGCAATATATTTGTTTTTTGTACCTGTAATTATTTTTCAGAAACCGTGCGAATTTGAAACCTGAATTTCGGCGTAGTGTTACATATTATTAACCTACATATTTTTTTCGGATTTGCTATTTAAAAATATTGATATATCCATTATAAAATAGATAAATAATGGACTTGATTTTCTTTGTATTATACCTTACAGAATATTATTTCCAAAGACCAGAAAATCAATTTTTTTTTTCATAAAGATAAATAGCACATTTAGAAAGACCTTCCAACAACTATTCGAAGATACAGCCTTCCACCCCTTAGTTCCGAAACTACCTAAACCACTTTTCTTTTCTGAACCAAAAATCATAAAAGACAGCGTTGGGACCTCAATAGGCGAACCTCAAACCTCAAAGAAATTTTGGGAATCATCCTAAATCTTATATCTTTTTGTGTTTAAGTGCCCAAATGTCCACGGAACCCTACTAGGGCGTTCCCCGTTCTTGGCAGTTTTTTAATTTTTTTTGTTTCGTTTAAATATTAAAGGTTTTTATATGTATTGTATTGATTGAAATTTAATATTTTATGGAAAAAAAATATAGTGGCTTTCTTGATTTCTCACATTGCACTCTCTCTCTCTCTCTCTCTCTCTCTCTATATATATATATATATATATATATATATATATATATATATATATATATATATATATATATATATATTACTGGCAAGAAAATCCCTCTGACTTGAAGGTATGTTACGAAAGCAAATGATACTTTCACTGGGAGTTTTAACCGGAAGACATAAATGTAACGCCAGTCAAAATTACTGATATATGAGGAGAATATAGTCCAACAATGTTCGCCGATCCATCGATGCTTCTGGTAGACGTAATCACTGCACTGGTCAGCAATGCTCAGCGCGCACTTGCATGGGTTCAATGAAATAAGTGGGCAGGCGTACTTGAAAATACAACATTTATTGACGCCCTTCAATGCTAATAAGTGAGTAATAATCGTACCATCAAACAGATCGATACAGATAAAAACCCATCAAACACTACTAAAATTTCCTAAAATGGATTGCGTGGCTATAACATGTACTAGTTCATGTTAGGTCTTATTTGTCATGGTAAAGAACATTCTTAATGTTTATTCTTATGTATGCGTATTCACTTCATAAATATATTAGAAGAAATATTTTTAACTCACAACGATATAAAACAAAATACGTTCATATTGAGGAGCAATATTTTAAACTGGAAAGTGTATAAAAATATAATCTAATACGGAAACCATTGGACACACTAAACTATATGTTTTATACTTGTCAATATTTAAGACTGTGTATTTATGTAAAATAATATTTAATAAACATCGCACAAAAAAGTTTATTTTAATATTTAAAGAGATAAGATTTAACAGTGTTAAATTAAATAAGTGGTTGTATTATACTAACTAACCTTTAAGCTATATTTTTTTTATGTTGCTCGTCATTGACCTGTAGTATTTTACCTATGCGATTACTAATAGCAGTCCAGCCCCTCTTTACAAGCTGACGGGAATGGAACCTAAAACCCTGTGAGACGATGCACCGTTGTTAAAGCAACATGCCACAACAACGACTAAGTGATAAACGCAATAGTTAAAGAAGTATTCGTTAAATTAAATGAATGTCGAAGAGTTTGGTTGCCATGTGTCTACGATTGATCGTGCCCAAGAATCTATGGAAGACTATGAAATCTATTTAGGAAACAACTAAATTTGCAATTGTTGCGTTTAAGGTATAGCCATATATTTTTTATCGCCCGGGTATAATTAACATTGACAGGAGCCAATAGGCCCCTAAACTATATTAGTATATGTAAAACTAATACTTGTCCTTAATTATTCCTACTACCATTAAACATTATTTAGTCGAACGCGTATTGCCCTTTGTAGAAATTCAAATAAATTCTATGCTCAAGATAGTTGCTAGGTTATTAATTACCACTATGAAATAAGTTTAAAAGTAGTGATAAATATACGAGAACACATTAATATCTCCTCACAAATGACGAATATTTCTGTAAAAAGTCGTCAAAAGAAACGAGGTATTGTCTCCCAAGGACAAAGGTTCTTATTTGTCTCAGTTATTTATAGATGGGATGTATAAACGGTACAGAAACTGTATTAATTCTATGAACCAACGAAGACAGGAAGAGTGACATCTGTCCATGGCCGGGGATCACGTATATGCTGTCGGTAATGTAGATTACATTTCAGATTCAACCACCAATAATTCGGTACTATAATAATACAGAGGTGCACCTTTAGAATTTTTGCAATATTGAAGTAAATAAATAAATATGAAATTACTTGTTCGAATGCAAACCAAAGAAACAAATAAAATCAAGTTAATACTTCGAATTGGCGGTGGTGATCCTCCTTGATGAATCTATCTCAAGAATCGAAAAAAAATTAAACATAGTACCCATTTACCATATCGGTGGCGATTGGGAATGTACCGACAGTCATAATTAAATTGTAAGTTCAGATTTCTGTTATAATTATTATAATATTTACCGGATTTCTTATATGAAATGCGAGAGGTAATAGTAAAAATAATTATATGTTAAAAGTGGAAACAAGTAGCTAGTTCATAATTTATTCATGGTTCCTATAAATCCATGAAAATCTATATATTTCTGGCAGTTTTTCTTTTACTCTTGGGATGTTTGTTTTAAAATATTATATAGTAGTCATATAAATAAAAGTTTTAAGGTTTTAAATAGATGAACTAAAATGTTAGAATTTTATCGCCATTAATAAACCACGATGAGATCACATAGGTAATTAATAAGTATAAAAATATGACTGTGGCCAATTATTGTCTAATTTTGTATATAGAACGTACAATGAAGATTTATAGCAAAAATGTATTTTTTTTTGGAACCAAATCAACTACATTATGTAGTATATTGTGCAATTTTTGAATATCTTCACAATCTTTACACCGCCAATATAAGACGAATAAAGTTTTGTAATACTAATCAACTTCAAGTAGACCGTCTAAAAATTAAGTCACAGTTGGCAGATAAACTGAGCATTATTTATGGCTAAATTGTTAGAGACTTGGTATAGTAGATATCCTGTAACTTGATTCAAAATTAGTTTGGAAAGGGTTAAAAGCTTATGTTCGTTTAAAAAAAAATCAATGGGCTATGAAAAATATTATCAAATAATCCAAGTATTTAATAAAATATTGCCATTTTAGGGGCTGCCCTATATTTCTCAGGTTATGATCATATTTAAAACATAAATTTAGCTATGAAAATATGTGAGTAGAGGTAGATTAAACACGTTTCAGTATACTCGTAAATCTTTATTTATTTTGCTGCAATATGATGTTATCCAAATTTGAAAATTTAAATGTTAAATAGGTACAAAAAATGGACTTCGACCATTTAGAAAAAATAATTCCTAGTTTTTAAATCCACATATACCGGGTTTCAAAAAGGCCTCGTATTAAATTAAATCAATACAATTTTCAAAATCCGTGCAGGAAATTAAAGGACGTTTATTTTGTATTGTGTTATAACTTTTACTTTTACAATATAATTTTAAAGTTCTATTTTACCCTTTCAGTTCACGTTAGTTTTTAAAAATTTTCACTTTCAGTTTCTCCTATATTCTTTTCTTTCTCTCTTCATTTTTGTCTGCCTAAACTTTTTCATTAAACGCTTATTATAAAATCAGTGAAGCCTGAATTCTTTTACTAGAGCTATCTGCGTATCAATATACGAAATGTCAAACGTTATTACTTTTATTTTTATAATATAATTATAAAGCATCATATAATTATAAAGTAAATGATTAGAATTACATTCTTCTTCTTTCCCCTTTCATTTTACATTAGTCTTTTGCATATATCATTCTTACTTTTTCCAAAAAATATTTATATTCTTTTCTTTCTCCATTTTTGTCTGCCAACATTTTCTCAATAAACACTTATTATAAAATCAGTGATGCCTGAATTCTTTTATATAAAGCCATCTGCGTATCAAAATATGAAATGTCAAATACTAAATATTACTTTTTTTTCCCGCAGCTTCGCGCGCGTGGTATTAAGAACAAAGTACCAAATTGCACCGGCGCTGCCAATCGACGGGGCCGATTGGAAGCGCCGATGTGATTTGATACTTTAACAAAATCCTAGGCCTTCTCTCTTCATCCCATGATTATGTGCGATTGCTCGATCCGACAAAATTCATTATTCGGTAGAAACATATAGATACTAAATAAATACATGCCAAAATGATTGACCACCTCATATTTTTGACTGATAAGTAGAAAAATATAAAGAAACGTTTTTATTCAAATACATTTACTTGCTAACCGTAAAATTTATTTACGTAAGGTTCCTTAAGTTGTCAAAAACATTTATAAATAGACGTCGAGTAATAATTATTACTTGACGAACGAATTATAAATCTTTCGTTTAATGCAAAACGAAAGAATTATAATTATTTCGTTTTTCATTAAACTTGGAATTATAATTCTTTCGTTTTGCATTAAACGCTTATCATCTACGATAGATTCATTTGAACACAATCATCCTTTTGATTTTTTTCTTTTTTGTGCATGATTATAATTCTTTTTAAATGACGAACGGTGATAGATATGCAGCCTATCTTTTCATCTAATATGTGGATTCCATTATAAGCCATTGGGCCGGGTAAGCGTGAACGAAAGACTTATAAGACAGTAGACACACAACTTTTCATTTTTTTATATCAGTAGAGAAATAAATATACGCATACATGGCTTTTCCACATATTGCTTCTATATCGCTTCAAAAAGTGATTGCTGTACGACAAGAAAATCCACGCTGATACGAACATATTTTCACAAACATATTTTCATATTTCATAAACATAAAATCACAACTGAGACAAACATATTTTTCAAATATAATTATTCTTAAAAATACAAATTAGAAAATATAAAACATTGTATGAAGAAAAATGTTTGCACTACTTGTAAGCCCTTTAATATTGTTTTAAAAAGTGAAAAAAACTGAACAAAAAATACAAAAAAATTAACGTGATTAAATAAAATAGGACTTGAGTGTAATCACTACTATAATATATAACATTTATATATTCTCACGCAGAAATTTATTTAAAATCAACATTATATTTGAGTCCTCTTATCAATACCAACCAGACCTTCAGCAAACAGTTTGTTTTTCAGATCTCCCATATCCGTTATATTGAGAAACGAGGGTATGTAAAATAAGGATACGGAATGACAAATATATGAAAGAGGTAATTTTAGATATTTATTTATTTTGTTGGGTATATTAAACAATCTGTAGCAAGAAAACTCTTTTCAAAGTAATTTAGAAAAATTAAATAACGATTAGTCCTGTTATTGTTAGTCAAAAAGAAGTAGATGGTTGTTTTTTACTATTGGCATAGATTTGTTTATTTATTTTAATATTTTGACATATTTTTGGCAAATATTTACGTGTTTTTTATTAAAACACAATTTTTTTAGTATGTAGAAGAAAAGAATCATTAAAACGGTTAAAGGGGATTATAAAAAGAAGGATAACAGAAGGAGTAGAAAAGGACATGTCTCTATTTAAAGTCGTAATATTCCGCATTAAATGCAGTGTAATTGAAATATGTTTCTATGAAAAAGTAAAATATTTTTTTTAAACTGGAATCGCCACTTGAAAAATTACGATTCCAATGATTGAGAGTTAACATCCTCACATTTTTCATTCGATTTGATGCATAGAATAACCCGTATTAATTCGTATACAAGTGTAACAAACACGTATACACGTGTAACAAACACATAACCATGTTTCTTATACATGTATATTGAATGTAGCTGTATCTGTATAAAACCAGATTTAATTGCTTATTACGAATCTCTGTAGTAAAAGATCGCAGTGCGCTTTGTCGGTAGATAGTTTGTTACTTTGTTACCTTTTCTAGCGGGTAAAAATTTAGTCAGTTTAATAGCTTTCTCATGAAATAAACCAAATTTAACTTAAATACAGATAACGAAAATTAGCTGAGATACAAGATGTAGTAAAAAAATATTTATGTACGAGATACACCAGTTTGGAAACTAATTTAAAATGATGTATGTATCGTTTGGAAATAAAATATTGACAAATCTCTTCGTAAATTAATACTATTATCATATTTTTTGCAGTAATAAATTTAAGATCGAAAGAAATTTCTGCATCAAATTACTTGTTATACAAATAGTGTTAGTGTACAGAAAATTTTACAAATAATTAAGTTGGAGGTCCACCAGTCACCAAAATAAACAACGATGTAGGGTTAATTTATGCATACAAAAAACCGGTCACTGCTACCACTACAACGTGTAGTTGTGCCTTTTCGCGCGGACTGTGCTTAAGATCCGACACAAAGGACTAAATATGGGCAGCTTTTTTGCCAAGACACGTAAGTGTCATTAATCATATCCTGCAGATCGATAGGATAAAGAATATATTCTGACGGTAGGTACAATTATATTTGTCATTGAATGTAAATATTATTATATTATATTCAATAGAAGATAATCGTATTCATATTTGTAAATTTGGTCGTTAAATGACTAATTGGGTTAAGATTTTAAACGTTTCTCTTTTAAATGTCTGTCTATTTTAAAGAACTAAGACAGATAATAAAATAATTACTCGCTTAGTCAGAATAATGACATACTATATAGGAAAATTTAAAATGATATTTTGTATATTACAAAAATATCCTAAATATTTAAAATTAAAATAAATGAACATCTAGGTATAAAAATTTCAGTCACTTACCGAACTAAAACGAAATATTCAAATGTAATAACTATATTAATTTTTAATATCAAAAGAGATTTTATTATATATTTAATGCTAACTGGAGAGCATCTAGAAAAACCAATAACGAGAACAATTCAGATATTTTAAAATCAGAAAATTTATTGGTTGATCATACCACTTTAATATCCTTTCGTTAAAAAATGAGAGAAGTTACATACTAGTTAAGTGTATGCATATCTAAACCGTCGTAAAATCTCCCATCACATCGGTGTTAATCTAGATTTCGGAAAGTTTATTGTATACGGCCACTTTAAAATACATAAGAGAATGTCTTATTTTGACAAAGTCACGAAGAAATAGGAAAAATATAAATAATTATTCTTTATCCTCATTTACACTATTTTCTTTTAATTTCATATTTTTTAAATTGCATTGATAAATTTGTATAAATATTTATAAACATAGAAAGAAAAGTTTTGTTGCATCAAAAAAAGGAAAGCTTTTTCTATAGTAATAAGAGATCAATATATTATCGATATTTGAACTAATAGAAACTCGAATCTCAATAATGGATACTCGGTAACGTAAACTGATGTCTGTAATATAATATTTGAATATAAAATACTATATCTGTTGTAAAATGTTTGTATAGTAAAATGTCTACATTTTAGAGAAATAATATGCATTTTACAGAATATCAAGGAACTAAAAAATTTATCATTTACACCTGCTCTTGGAAAATTATTTGTTTGAACATTTAAGATCAGAGGAAGTTAGGTGGGAAGTAAAAGGTCAATCTCTTTCTATTTTTACGTATTGCTTTTAAAATTATATTCTCATTTAAAAAATTAAAAATTTGTTCAACTAGGGAAGAATTCTTACTTTGTACATTTGAATGGCACAGCAATTTTTTATCTGCAAACCGATATTATACCCGTAAATAAATTAAATTTATTTCTATATTTAGTAGTTACTTTAGGAAATTAGTTGTATTTTTGTCTGTATGTGCAAATTATGATTACTAGATATACTATTAGCCAAAACATATTCCTATATAAAATTTTATATCAAGTCAAGTTAATTAAAATGACACAATTTTTATTCATTAAAACTTTAATAAATAAAACGGATAATATTGATTTTTTATAGATTTAAATATAATTTGAATGCCTATAGCTTCATTCATTCCACAATTGTTTTTTAATAAAGTCAGTAGATACTATAGAATACGTTTACAAACAAAAATAAAACAATTTTAGCGCTATCCAATTTTTCAAAAGAAACTGGCTAAAAATACCCTCGACTCTACGCTGTCGTTCAAAATCTGATTTCAATTATGTTCCACCCAAGATTTATTAGAAAATTAATCTCTTTTGATATGCATTATGAATATAACATTTAATAGACAATACATAAAAAATATAAAAAAGCTTACTTCATTATTTTTGCACATATGAAATCGATTCGATTTTTGAGACCTAACTGAAAATAAATGTTGAATGATCAAAAATCGGTTTTCGTATCGCTACAGGTCGCTATACACCTTATATAGCGACCTGTAGCGATACGAAATATCCTTGTCCATCAAAATCAGTTAAAACATCTGTGAGGTGAAGGCTCTTAGTGCTAATGTGAGGTTGTGTTATGTGATTTGATTTTGCATTGACCTCAGTAATTACGTCAACACAAAAAAAATAACTTAAACCTTTTAAATATCAGGAACCTTTTGGTTATTTATGAATATAATATTAAAAGTCAATCTAAATATATAAAGCAATATTCTTTAAATATATTTCATTTCAATATTGCTTTTAAACTATTTACTAATTATAAACGTAAGACAAATATTTGTATATGTTTTGGAGGCTTAACTTATATAATTTAGTTTGTAAATGTATGCTTTAAAGTACAACATGACAACTATTCGTATTTAAAACTAAACTGGTTAGTCTATAGAAAGTGGAAACAAAATTCTCCTTTAAATCGTTGCAAATTGAAAAGTTTATTGAAATCCTGAAATATTAGAATGAAGAGCTGGATGTTATTTAGAGTAAAACGTACACCTTTAGTTCTTTTTAGCAGTGAAATTAAAATATTATGGTTTGGCTGAAAACATATCAAAAAAATATTTAGAAAATATCGTGTAAAAAAAATTTAGTATTGAAATTGCCAAAACATCTTTGTAACGTTATTTTGTACTATGGGCAGTCTACAATTCATCACAAAAGTATACAGAACTTAACCTGAACGAATTAAAACTGGCAGGAATGATGGATAATATGTAAGCATATGCGCTGATGTTTGGACCGTCGCCACCTAAGCATTTTCACCTCCTTCCTCATTCACACCTGCTTAACTTTATATAGGGGTGTTTCAAGGATATCAAACGCGTCATTATTTAGTGGGATAGATTTTATCGCATGCATCTATTTTACTAGGCATAACGGATGAAAATGATATCTAGTAAACAATTAATAACAGCATTTTGAATATTTTTTGAAAGCGGTAAATACAAATAGTATCGTTTTCAGTAAAATTTTAATAAAAAAAGTACAACTAAATTCGTCACGTGACCAATAATATTAAATAAAAACTGCTGCAGAATTGTTTCTACGAAATCATTTTCTTAAATAATTTCAGACATGTGTCTACGAGATTATTAAAAAGTTTCTGTAAACTTGATTTCATGGAAGCGAAAAATATTTCCTTTATTAAATTCCAGTTTGAGAAACTTTTAGCGGTAATTGGGCGGAGACTACTGATCTGTAATTTATTAGTCATATACCGTGTGTAGTCCAGATAGGTAGCTACACACAGCGTAACATTAATAAATTACATTTTTATCAATGTAACACACACGCTAAGCACAAGGAGTTGTCGCTTTATCGTACTACGTACCGGCCGCGCAATCAAGTCGATTTTTAAACATGGACGTCGTAGTTTTTTACTTACAAGGTTTAAAATTCTAACGAAGACGTCAATCGCCCACTTACACGACTAGCCATTAAATTATCCACCTGACCGCAATTCAACGTCGAAGCGAAACACGACTTCGTCATTTCGCCACCTTAGCAAATTCAGGTCAGTTACGTATATATCAAGTTGATATGCAAATGTGTCTTTATTTAAAAAACAAAATAAGCTTGGTTAGTTTTACGGTGCTTGAGGTAAAATTTTTCAGGCGTTTAGATTTAAGGTGTTGTTGCCACAAAATATCGTTAAGCCAAACAAATAATTTAGAAATATTTTTAAATGATTTGTGTGGTTCATAATTTCTTATGATGTGTAAACATATTTGTAAGGAAATTACACTTGTATAGTTATTTAATCTATCTCTCTCTTTCTGTACCCCTCATTACTGATGATCACGGTCACACGCTTTATATAATCGGACAATCTGTCTTCCTTAATTCGGGTCTACAATCGGTCTCACCGCGTGGTAGATCAGACCATCGTCTTGGCGATCAGTCTCATATTTTCTTGCCTTCAGGGCTACCAACGATTATTAGCTTTTTGTTGAAAATTAGGCAGTAAGCATGCGTAGCAGATTCGCAAATTTTGATATTAAGTTTGAAAGACCATGAATATTTGTACATGCGTTATCCTGGGCATTCACCTCGGGAATCGTATTTCGAATGCACCAATCATTTATCTTTTTCCAAATTTGAAGTCATACATATGTATATAGAAGTGAGTCAATATAAAGTAACAAACGTGCTGACGTATCAAAGTGTCCAGGGGTAGCCATATATGGTTCTTTATCGCCGATATTAAATAGATTCTTGACGTTAGTAGAATAATATTATCAAGGTAGGTAGAAAACTGCGAGCAGAAACCAGTCATTTATATCTTAGTTATGACAATAAATTTTCAATATTACATATAAGAATGTGACGACATATAATATGATGGCTAAGCATGTCTTGTTAAAGTAGTGGCTACGTTATGCAAAACAAGGTTAGGGTTAGTATACCGTAGGCGTTGATATATAACACCTAATTTTGTGTGGTTGGTTTTACCTTATGAAATATGCGATTAATACCTTAACTCATAGTAATAATAAAATACAATTTTCAATAGAAACTAAAGTTTTACAGCTCAACTTTTTATTTAATAAAACAAAAAATGTGAAAAATTATATTGATCTTGAAATATTTCGTTTTAATTTGAAAAAAACTTATTCAAACCGAATGGCTCGTAGCCATTTTAAATACTAATGAATATTCTGATAAATAATTAAATTTAGCCAAAGGGTTTTACTGCAATATAGCGTTATTTGAGTATTGACGGTACACGATATTGACGTGCGTGATGCAGGTGTATGTGAATGTATAAAATTGGAATAGTGTGCAACTATAAAAAGAAAACTTTAATAATAATAGAAACCTAGCATTTTTTACGTTCTTGTAAAAAATATTTGACAATAATAGTAATATTTTTTTATAAAGTAAAGTTGTTTTCGTAATTAAATCTTTAATATTGGATTTATTAAATTCTTATAATAATTAACTTTTACATTCACCTAATTAACACTGCTGTATATTGCCTTGGAATAAACAGATTATGTTTTTATTAGGGTCACAGTAGCGACTTAACTGGTAGAGTTTGTTACTATCAACTGACTAGAATTAAAAAAAAGCCTTTGGCGGTCATATCCTATTGATTATGTATTGGCTTTATTCAAATCAAAACGTTGTCTGTTGTAATTAAACCATAGAAGAATTTAATAAACGAAACAAATCTTTGTTTGACGTTTCATGTATTTTTTTATTTATAATAATTAAAAATAATAATAATAATATCAGCTGCATTTACTAAAACATTCTTTTACACTATTAAAACAAGATGTATGTATATGAAGAGATTTTTGAAAAAAACAAATTTTAGATTTATAAAACTAAAGTTAAGTCAAATATAAATTAGTCAAATATAAATTTAATATGAATCCACTTATTACTCAGAATTGGATTTGGTCTATAAATGGTGAATTTTGGCAATGATAGTAAAATGGTTTTTTTTGTCGATTCATTCAGATAAAAGTTTATCGCTAAGATCTAACACGTACCCATTTGTAATTATTTTTACCTTATATTAACTACATAACCTTCTCTGTGAATTAATTTCTAAAGCCTATATACAAGATTATGGGAATGATAAAAAAAATTATAAAACGATTATTATAACATTTTTAATATCACATTCATCAAAATAACAGAATAGAAGATGCCATAGTAAACATTAAAGAAAGAACATATCGAATTGTATGTTTACCTTTCTAAAAACTTTTAGAAAGGTAAACATACAATTCGATATGTTTATGAATACTTAATATTAAAAAATCAACGATTTTGAAAATAAAAATGCAAATGAAAATCAAAATGATGAAGAAAAATTAGGGTAACAATAATATTATTGAATCCAACGTCGTTTTTTCAAACTACTTTGAAATTTAATTATGATATTTAATTTTTTTAGTTTATCATATAACAATTGAAAAAAAATTATGGAACCATCTCGTTGTCTATATATCGTGTTAATATTTTATTCAGTATACATTAAAAATGAACAATTTAAATTAATACACATTTTTCTCACCAAATTTTCACACTTTAAGAAACACTGTAATTTTCCACCATTTCAAAGACTATCGGTCTCTGAAAGAAATCGGGTATATTGGTATATAAAGGTGATCTGAAAATTGTTTAATTGCTGCAAATTTTTTTTAATTTCAATCTAAATCATAACTAAATTTTATATTATGTCTAAAAATTATAATTAATATTAATTTCTCATGATAATACAGAAGAAAAATACACCGATCTTTTTTCCATATGATTATTTATCACATCATAATAAAGTCAATATAGTCGTAATATCAATTTAGACACAATGATTGCACGCACATTAAAAGTCTTTTGTACGTACTTTGTTTGCGCTTGAAAGTTTATAATTTCAGTAATGATAACAATTCATTATAACGTGTTTTAGTACGTAACGGTGATGAGGCAAGTATCAAGTTGCATCTAATTTAAATTAAATAAAATGGGAAACTAACGTAACCTATGATACATATAAATATGGCAGGTTACTCGAAATTTCAAGTTAAATTCAATTTAAAGATATATAAGTTTTTGGAATGTTATCACAATTACGAAACCACAAGCGATCAATGCCATAAAATAACACAACAAATTTGGCGTATTTGAAGAGAACTTTCGACCAATCAGAAAATATCGAAAAATATAGAAATTAATGGAAAAATACAGAAAGAGCTAATGTCTTTTATCAGATAATAGAAGACAGTTATAAAGTACATGCCTTTTTTAAGAGGGCAGTGCCATACAAACGATTTTACCAGAGTGGAAAATAAGCTGCTCATAGGAAAGTAATTACGAACCTAATTCAAATTTAACTACTTCTCAAGACACAAGTTACAAATCTAATTATAAGCTATTATTAGACCACATTTTTTGTATGAATTACTCGATGAACATCGCCTTCGTCTTTCTACGCTTACATCTTTATTACCATGTCTGCATGTTTCGTTAACTAATTTTCCGGAATTTTAATTAAAATTGAACGAATACTAACGTAAATAAAATTGATATATATTTAGGGAAGCAAACTGGTCTTTATTATGACGGAATTTTTTCCCAAATTTTAAATTAATAATTTTAACCATGAATTTTTTTTAAAACTCTCGACATGTATTTTTAAATAGTAACAGAAAAGAGCCACATAAAGGGATGGTATTTTCTAAAAAATATATGGATAGCGGGACAGCAATTTTGAAATAAAGGATCGTATCCTAGAAATTAATACAAATATAAAGGTGCGGATATAAACTGGGCCATCTTTTTACCCTAACCAAAGTAAATTTTTGTAAATGCATTAATTTTACATAGAAGTAAATAACTAGATAATATTTTTGTTTTATTTTACAGTTAAACTTATTATTCCTGAAATTTTTTATTAAAAGTCAAAATGAATGGTATATCTATTTAATATTATTTAATCCCCCATTTAGCCTTAATTTGAATCGCTCTACCACTTTCAACAAATCTCTATTTCATCAACTCTCCACTTTCAACAAATCTCTATTTCATCAACTCTCCACTTTCAACAAATCTCTATTTCATCAACTCTCCACTTTCTACAAATCTCTATTTCATCAACTCTCCACTTTCAACAAACTCTCCACTTTCAACAAATACAACTATTAATTGATTGGCACGGTCGCACGATATTCTTCAGATACTTGATACTGAAATCTGTCGTAGGTTAAATTCTAGATCCCTGAAATAATATGAGTGCAATGACGAGATAATCTTGTCCCCGCACTACATTGAAAGTACTAGCACAATACAGCGATGAACTTGTATCCAATGAGAGTTAAGTTTTGGCAGCTATGTGCGTTAATTGAACTCTTATTCGCAAAATATTGCTAATTTCTTATTTTAAATTATTTTACAAAGGCTTTGGCCGTCTAAATGTGTAAAGTTTTGTCTATTTTACTTTACGAATTCCCATAGTTAGATTTTGTCACTCTTGAAATACCAGCCTTGGGCGTACTCTAGGTGATTTTCAAACAATTTATTCTAAGCAGTACGCTAATCCATCCATTCTTCTTCACCACATTTAAAGTATGTAATGTAACACATTAATGATAAAGTTCTCTCACCTACTGCAATATTTTTCCGTTCAAAACATAAAATAACTGTTTTCATGTATACTTATCAGACGTATGGAAATTAAATGTATGTTTTATGTAGTTCATTTGTAATTTTTACAACCTATTTTCAAAGCAAAATTGTTTTTGAAATTATAAAACACATGGAAAATAAAGGGATATTCATTTTCCAAATGAAGATTCTCACTTTCTTCATTCTTGTATGTATTATTACCAAAGAAATAAAGGACATTTGGTGAAAAACAAGGTAATGAATTTCAGAGGTATATAAATAAAAAATGGAATGTAGATACAACATTTACACCCAGAAGACAATATATGTAAAGGAGTTCTTGGGGAACACAATGAAAGAGGCGCATGGAAGAAAGACTACAATCTCGGATTTTTTGTAGTTTTTAAAAAAATTTGATTCAGGAACATGACATTAATAAAAGTTCGTAAAAATAGTATGAGTAAGGAATATAACTGTTTAACTTTTTCAGCACTTAAAATATCATCGCGCATCTCTCCTAATGAAAAACTTGATCTAGATTTAAATATATAAATATTCGCGATCAACGTATCAAAATATCTCTTAAACCACTATAAAATTCAATTACTTTTACAATGACTCCATTGGAAGCCTGAATTTCTTAATAATACTGCGATGTTGGATTTGGTTTCGTTTCGTTTCATTTCCTTGGAATTTATGCTCGGATAAGGAGATATTTCCCATTTTATGATGGCCGTAAAATATTTTATGACATTCTTGTGTTATGGAAGCATTGGCTGCTTTTGACATTTATTTAAATATTGTCTTTGACGCAATTAATTCACTCGGTACGAAATAATATAAATTTTATAAATACTTACGATTGTGTTTAATAAGATTGTGTCCTTAAGATGTTATTCCTTATTTTATCGATATTTTTGACATGGAAGTAAGTCGTTAATACGTATACGCTGTCATTTTGTTATAAATTAAATGGTAAATTATCTTCAATTAATACGTAATATGAAACTAACATAACTAGAAACTCTTTTTTGACTAGTTATGGTAAAACACAAAGATTCACAGTTTTGATAAGTTAGGGTTATCCTTATGATAAATTGTAATGAATATTGTTATATTATATTAAGTTGGTGAAAGACGTACAACTGATAGTTGGGATGTTTCAGATAGATTGATATTTTAATACTCCTGTCTAAATGTATGGACGAGACTGTGACCCGTTGGAACATTAACAAATAAATTCAGTAATAATTAACATAAAACACTCACTGTATGATAAAATGTATTATTAACTATTCGATAATTATTTTCTCTTTAATTTATAACAAAATATTAATATTATGTATTATTTAATCATTAAAGTAAAGAGTTCGCAGCTAAATATTCGTATCGTAAGTATTGTTGTTGTCATTTTTTAGTATTATCCCGCTATTGTAATAGAGGAAAATTTTATTTGTTTCCAAAGAATACACGCTGAAACTAGTAATTCAAATAACATACAACCTAAAGTTTGCGATGTTTGTCCTATACACACACACACACACACAAAAGCGCGCGCGCGCATACGCGCACAGGCGCACACGCGCTCTTGCACTCACGCTCACACGCTTATACGCGCACACGTGTACACGGGCACATGCGCTTACGCGTACACGCACATACGCGCACGAGAGCAAATGCGCACACGCACACATGAGCTTTTACTCTCACGCTCACAAGCACACACGCGCACATGCGCACACGCATACGTTTATTATTTTCTTAGATCTACAAAACAATTTTTAATATTTCCTTTTTCAGGTATGATGGTGGTTGACTGAACGATTTCCTGTTTCTATTTTATTTCTTGAATTAAAGGTGACTCTTGTTAAGGGGAAGAATGTCAATGTAATTAATAACTTGAGGGTTCGATGCTGATTTTATATATTTTTGGGAAAATGTAATTAATAAATTTCCTTTCTAATTTTCAAATCAAGGAAAATGTATTATTTATATAGATAGTAGTGTATTGTAATCACGCCTCTTTCTTGAGAAAACCAATACATAGAGATATTTAATTTTTGAAAATAATTAGATATTAATTAGACAATTAAAACAAATACAAAAAAATGTATATCTTTTTGTTAAAATTTACATATGACAAATCATACCTGGAATTTATTAGAATATGGATAATAAATATACATTTTTGGTGAAACAAGAAAATTTAATATTTTTTTTTACTTTCAAGTTATATATTATAAGTTAAGAAAACAATAAAAGAATCTAAATATCTACATATATAGTTTGTTTTACCATTCGACGCATAACCTATTTTATAGATTACATATGAAACTCCCCATGTGCGAGTCCTAATCTAAATTGAGTTATCTGTATAATAAAATTCTTTTGCTTTTGACTATTTAAATATAAGTAATTGTACATTTTAAGAAAAAGTAAGTGATATTTGGCAATAAGTAATCACATTCACAAATTGTACATACTTATAGTCATCATGAATTTGAGTTAAGTCGGAAATTAGTGATTTTAAAGAAAGAGAATATTCGTAAAACTATATTTTTACACGACCGTGATTCAGAGGCATTGCAGGGAAAGGGGTAAATTTTAATTTGTTTATGTTTTCAAAATATACATTTTTCATTTCAGAATAAATATGCTAGACAATTCTCAAAATGCAATCGAATAAATTTTAATGCTATTTTGAATTTATTACGATAATGCTATTTTGATGATCGATTTATTTTTGTTTTTAATATTACCTAACAAATAAACCCTTTCCTGTAAAACTTTTATATAATTTATACAAATGAATAGATGTGGAAATGGTGAAAATAATTTGAGAGAAAATAAAACCACTGTAAACAATCATAGATCATCTTGAGTGTGTATTGTGGCAATATTTTTGTGACGATGTTATTATGTTAAGGTTTGATGTATTATGTTAATGTCTTTTCTTCACTTTAGTAATTTTTAAAAACTACATTAATTGTTTGTACTTAAAATTCACAGTAGATAAATAAATATCAATAGTTACTGACACCAAAACCTTGCTCTTCAATTTTAATTTGAGATCAAAACCTTGCTCTTCAATGTTAACTTGACAATAAACCTTGCTCTTCAATGTTAACTTGACACCAAAACCTTGCTCTTTAATGTTAACTTGACAAACTGCAGAAAATCTGGTAATGGGACAATACTCTCTCTTCCAAATGCGTTAAAGAAAGCTTGCAATTCAGACCACCACTAGACCCTTGTATGGCATTTTATTTGCATAGTCTTTCCTCTGGTTTTTGTTTTGAAGTCTGCCCCACCCTAAATTAATGCGAACTGCAGTTATGCAAATACAAATTGCTATTGTGCAAAATTAATCTTGTGAGAAGCAGTGACCTATAATGTATAACATAAACCAAACAAAGTTATAAATCATTGTGATTTTCTGATAATGGTCTAAAATTTATTGTATTAAATTTTTTAATATTTAAGTTCTATTTCCGTTATTGTGAGGAAATATTTGAAATATCTTACTGAATATTCATCGCTTATGATAGATTATTGGGAATTAATTTAAATAAAATGTTTTTATTCCTGCGGTCAATAATTACCAGAATTATGAACAATAGCATTCATCAAAAGATCTGGCATATATTAATTATACATTCTAACAATTTTTAAGCTTGCGTTACAAACCATCTAAATTATTTACTTATATATGACCTGTGGATTTGTTGAATTACTTCGTTGAAATATTAAATAAACCAATTGTCACTTTCACAAATGATCAATATTCTGCCTTTGAAACACTGTGCTCATGACTAACTATTGAAATTAATTTGAATGATTTATTACATTAAATTATATTTTTATTTATATCTTATTACAACATGTTATAATATTACTAACCCATTTTGTGATAATTTATATAATATGAGATATTATAAGTAAACAAATGGGTGTAACGTGACATTTTAAAGAATTAAAGGAAGCGACTTCCCGAATATATTGATATAATTTTGGAGGAACATAATATAAATTAGCAAAATAAATCTTAATTGCCCTTTTGCCTAATAAATTATATATATATATATATATATATATATATATATATATATATATATATATATATATATACATATATATATATATATATATATATATATATACATATATATATATATATATATATACATATATATATATATATATATATATATATATATACATATATATATATATATATATATATTTTTATATATATATATATATATATATATATATATATATATATATACATATATGTATTTTTTTTTGGTTTTGATTTCGAATTACGGGTTATTTACCCGTTAAGAGTAATAAATACTCTTTTTATTTGATTAAGATAATAAGTGATATTATGTTAACATTTTCGGTAAAGAGTCCTAAAACGAATATGGGATATATTGTATCATTCATTAAATGTAATTTAATCTTTTCAAACGCCACTTGTAAAAGAATTCCTTTTTTTTATTTAAGTAATTTATTTATTCTAAATTACTATCTTATAAATCTTTAAGAACAAAACGGTGGGAAATTAAGAAGATAGTTTTTTACTTTATTCTTATGTCATACATTTTTTTTATTGACGTGAAAAATTAGTAGCGTCATATATTTGATTAATTTAAACCTGCATTTTCTATTTCTTTGATAAAATGATAACTAATTACATTTTAATTAGAGTTGGTAGTTTCAATACACTAAAGATCGCGGCAGTTTGAGTTTAAAAAGAGACGAAATATCGTATGAGAAATGATTTCACATAAAAGCTCTCTCCTTGAAATATGCCCTACATCTATCAATATCATAAATATTAAACGTACTTCAAATTTTTTTTTGATTCGTTTCATTTCGTGTACCATTGTTAGTATTCTAACTTATTTTGTTTCTTGTCAATATTTTATTGAAACCTTGAAACAGGTATTTATTTATTTTATCAAAGAATCTAAATGGTAATTTTCTGGACTGTTCAACTAAGAAAGTAAAAACTGTAGCATATATACAAAAATATGTATTCAATATATACAAAAATATGTTCCCTATCAGTATAATGCTCTTTAATTTCTCTGTATGTTTGGCAATATTACTACTAAACGCCTCTTTCATCCTATAGTAGCACACAATCTTTGCAAAACATTAAGTACCTACACGACTTTACCTTCAAGTGGCGCACGATGGATATTTAACAAAAAATCTCAATTTTAAAAACTTATTTATACCTGCAATTGAGTGTATAGTTAATTTTTTTAATAATAATGTGTTCTTATTGCTTTCCTTGAAGTTATATCCCGCATTTATAGTCATTAACACCGATAACTTCAACTATATTAGTCGCAACGAACTTTACACTTTAAGCAAATTTCATGCAAAATGTTCCTATAATAAGTGGTTAATGACAACTCATGAAAAGTAATAGATCAAAACAAAACTACGTCAAAATTTGCAATGGTGAAAAATTTATATCCGTACATTATTTTAAAAGACAAGGGTTTAGCCTAAACTAAGACGGAAAACACGTCACATCGGAAAATTATCGCTGAGGAATATATTTCATTAATATCCGTGCCAGATTCTAAGCACATCGGACATCTTGCAATTGATTCGGGACAAGCAATAACGATTAAGAGCAATATAGTCGAATATAGAAAAAAGTTTAGACACATTGGTAGCAGTTGGATGTGATGGTACCGCTATAAATGTAGGACATAAAAACAGCATAATTGTGTTATTGTCAACAGCATAATTGTGTTGTTGTCTGCTTGATAAATGCAAATAAATTACCGTTTCGCCATCTATGCAAAAGTCTCGATGATACTAACAGTTTTTTACAAAGAATTGGGAAAAGACTTGAAAAGTAATTTAAATATTAAGAGGTAGATTTTGAATCCATATATACACAATTACCGAAATAAAATGTTTACTTGTTAAGCACAGACCAAAAATATTTTCTATAAATATGGTCAGCATTTCTCGAGGCACAATCTCGCCTGGTTTAGTTAGCACATTATCGATGGTTGACTCATGCAAACGGAATTCTTTGTTTAAAGGTGCGAATAGCAAAAGTATCGGCAAACCTCAAGGAATTCGTGATTTTATTTTGAATTTATATGCACTGACCTAGTTTGTCATTAGGATTGACCTTTCGTGCAAACATGTTCCTATGAATGTTTTAACAGTGGGGTATAAATACTATAATTTATCCACAATTAAATGAAACTATGTGATATGGTAGAATTTCTACTTTCTTTAATTTCTTTACCACGACCTAGGTTTCGCAAAGCGTCTAGCGAAGAATGTTTGCTAATATCCCACCTGAAGATGTAATACAACGAAACCTAGGTCGTGGTAAAGAAATTAAAGAAAGTAGAAATAATACTACATCACATAGTTTCATTTAATTGTGAATAATAAATTTCTACAAAATTAACGCCAAATATATTCAATACTATAATTTATATTAAAACAGGTCCATTGAGATATAAACTTTGCCTCCGCTCAAATTTTCATTTCTTAGTAAATGTAATTATTATAACTGTATGTTTAGAAAATTTTTGTGCTAGCGGGATGACCTAAAAATATCATCTTAAATAATGTTCAACGAATTTCTTTCTTTTTCACCCAGAATAATTGTTGCAAGCTATGTTAGAAAACAATGAGTCATACGTAATGGCACTAAATCTGCAAAGAATAATAAGAGGAAGCGAACAAATAAAAGAAAAAAAGTACTTGAATTTCAACTTCTCCAACTTCAGGTCAGGACCTCTTCTTATTACGATTTAATTACCGAACCAACAATGATATGGACACTATAAACAAGATTTCTTAAGGAGACATTTTGCTATATTTTCAGAAGTTCCCTTGCGATACTCAGGCAGTAGACTGGTGCGATAACCTTTTAACAGAGGCTACGTTGTCTGTTTTTGGGTCAAAGGCAAGAGACGGTTCTAAGTATTTTTATCAAAATGAAGATCCAGACATTCCCAATAAAAACGATGAAATCTACTTCTAAATGTATTTATTGCTTTATTTTTTGGTAGTTTAACGTATTCAGTAACCAAAAATAAAAATATTTTATATGCCTTTTGTCACCACCGACTTCCATCTCATACTTCTCTTTTATTTTCAAAATATTGAACCTAAGGTGCAACTTGAAGATATTGTCGTAAAAGGCTAAAATTCTACATTTATATATTTTAGACTGTGGACCAATTACTTACAATAAAGGAATTCAAAAAATTAACTATACATTTTTATTTCACCCTAACATATATGTGCGTTCATATATATATATATATATATATATATATATATATATATATATATATATATATATACACTTACTCATAGGTAGAAAAAATATTTGCCAGAATGTAATAACTAACAATTGTAGCGCTGACGTTACAGAAAATGGAACGATCATCAAAAATGAGAGACGAAAATATCGTCACAAGTTAGTGAGTAAATATTTATTATTAGATAATATTAAAAATAACCTTAATATCAATTTTCTTGATAGAATAATTGTAGGAAAAAAAGCTAATATTATTCAGAGCATTTTTGTATAAGGTTTGCAAAAAGTTCTATTCTTCATTATTTCACCTTATATGGCAACTGTATAATTTTTTTTCCAAAATAATATGATTATTTCGACATGCAGTTAATACGTACTACGTAATTCTAATGGAATGAGTAAAAAGGGAACATGAAGTAATTTTTTAATTACACACTTTTGTTAAGAAAAACTTAATATAAAATTACGTTTCGGACCAATTTAAGAAAAGCGTCATTGTTTAGTATTCATTTATAATAAATATTGATTAACAAAGGCAAACTGTTATTTTGGACCGTTCCGTCCAAACTATAAACAACGATAAATGTAACTTTACTGAACGTAATAACGTCCACGCGAAAGAGGTGCCCTGAGCTTCGCCATTTACAAAAGCAATAACAATAAATCACGTTTCCTCCTAAGCGACATTAGATTATTTTATAATATGTGCTGGAAGAAGATCCATCCAACGAGTAACTGAAGTTTATAAGATAGCAGCAAACACGCGTAAACTTCGAGGTGATCAATAAAATCCTATTGATGCCCGATAATTATGCTTTTTATATTCTTTGTATAATTCCGATAGTGAGAAATTTTTTAAAATTTTTTTTTTAAATTGAAATAACCATATTTTCATAATCAATTTTGATTCATTTATTTGAAATGATTTCAAACTGAGCCTAAGCTATTGATCCACTTTTCTACCAAAATTGTATGTATGTATTCTTACACTAGAACTCCATGAATTCATAATTTCGACGTCCAAATATTTTTTGCACTAAAAGTAAATGGTATGTCAAAGATGCTGATCACTAACATATTTAAGCTACCAGTTCATAAATTAGTTTTAAATTGATGTTGATACCTGCTTTCTCCCATTAAAAATCTCTACCTCCATGTGGTGTGTAGTTATCTGTTTGGACTTATGAAGAACGATTAACAATCGGTGACTTCTCCGTGTTTTCCTACGCTCCTAATATGATTGATCACCATCAGTATCTACTATAACTTATACCAAAAAAAGAAAAATCGACTTTACATAAAATAAAAGACTACCTGAAAGAAGCAATATCAAAAAGCAATGTTAAGAAGAGGCAATTTAAAAATCGAGTATGAGGTGTTTGGTTGATCAGAAAAAAAGAAGGTATGAGAAAATCACAGAATATTAAAAGTATATTCTTGGATTATTATGGATAAAATGAAACTACAATTACGGTTATAACATTCCAACAATAATGATGTACGTCAACAGTACTCTTTATGGAGAGAAAATATTAGTAAAATAAATAAAAAACCCTAACAAATAAAATTTCCTAACTAAATAAGAGGAGGCTCAAATTAAATAGCTAATTTATAGTTATTTTTTTTAATGTATTATGGAAATTTTAATTCGACCTAAAACTTTCGACGATGGTTAGCATTTCAATGAGGCGCTTTCCTCGATGAATGTAGTAAAGTTTACAAAGTTTAACGTGTTAGGCTAGCTTCTCCTGTTTAGGGAAATTATTTTTAAATAATTTTTTTTGTGATTCAGTTCAACTCTTGGAATATAGGTGATGGAACGTCCTATTCACCAATAGAAAGTATAGCCACTACATCAATATAATCATATTAGCTAGTTAATATTCACATAATTTTTTGACGTCATAATTCACGAATAGAACCAAAATGTTAGTCTTAGCATTTATCATAAGCCACCAGTTTTACACAAAGCATGTCACAAATGATCTTAAAGGTCAACGTATATTGCCTTTTCTTTAGCAGACATTTTATTATAAAAATAATTTTTATCACGTTTCGACGTATACGAAACCCGACGTCTCCATAACCAAAGAATGACAGTAAAAGCTTTGATAAATTTGAATTTTGGTTATAATCAGAGCAGCTTTTTAAAAAAGTTATAAAAAGCGCGAATTGCCAAAAAAATTAGGTACCAAATTGTGTACTTAAGGTTGGCAGCTAAAATTCAGGTTAATTAGTAAGTCTCTGTCCTTAATAGTTTCATTACATGTGGTAGATGTGTTACGAAAATTTTCAAGAAAATATATAACTCACAATTATAAAAGCCTAGGATTTAATTGAGTAACAGAAAATTTTGACCCACTATTCAATCCGTGAGGGAAAGATAGATTTGTGTTATTATTTGAAATAGTAAAATGGTCCATGTGAATCGAAAACGTGGACAATCTAGTTTACAAATATTGAAAAGAGCAATAGGGAGAAAATTCCGCATTGAAGTACACCAGCTTAAAAGACAGTCTATTTAAAATAAGTACTAGAAGACTTACTCTAATGGGTGTAACCCTGAAGACTGCTGATAAATATAAAGTATTTTATATTGAGCAAGTAAAGTGTCAAAGTGTACAGAATTTAAAGCATTATAGGTATAAAAATTCCAGTAGTGTAATTTTTGAATTGTTTTTCGCAAAAAATTTTAGTGTATAATAGGAGCACAAAAATTTACGAGCTCGTCCTGATATATACATGAATGTTTGTTGAAATTTCTATTCATCTTGTCGGACAAATGAAATAAAATGTTGTTGGTGGAAATATTTGCTGTGAGCAGACATTTTTTACCCAATCACCCTCTTCAAAAAGTAAATGTCTTTTTTTAACGGTTTTAGTACATAATCGATGATGCCCCAGAGGTTGAAAAGTATTTATGTGTAAAGGGAATTTCATCAATGTAAAATAAATTCATCTATCATCGATTGTATAATAAAAAGTTTAACAATTTTTTTAAATTTATTTTATTTTTAAGCTTTTCTATGCTTTATAAACTTAGCTTATTTTATTAAATTTATATAATAGTAGCGCTAACGACATATCATTAGTAGCTACATTAATGCGACCGAGTGCCCGTTATACTAGCAACGCACCATTTTTAAAGACCATGATACAACATAAAAAAAAATCTTGACTTAGGTGGGTTAAAATTAAACCAAGTGTGAATAAGAATTCAGATCAGAAGAGTTGGAATTCAACAATAAAGGAGAAGCCCGTTTCTCAAGTCTCAATATATTGTATATATAATAGATCGTGCAACTGAAACATTAGGAATAAAAATTTAGAACCCCGAATTCAATAATAAAGTTTCATGTTGGGGTTTACGATTTCACATTCCAAGAGCAAATCCTTAAATCGCATAGTACACCCGGCAGCTTCAGGACTAAAATGATAAAATTCGTAGTTAAATGACAATATCTCTGCTTTTGATTTAAAAAAACTTATTTAAAACCAATAGATCCTTACGCTTCAGGGTTCAAGAAAGCAGTACATGCGCTGCATCGATTCAGACAACTAATAACGTTTAATTTAATGACATGGGTTTGTTTGCGATTCAAAATAAAAATTCACAACCAGCAGATTGTAAAACCTCAAGGTTTAGGAAAGCCGTTCCGCTGCAGAATACGGACTAGGAAGTTAAAATCCAGAATTTATTGGATAAGTCTCTCTTTTGGATTCAAACTGCTAATTTAAAACTTTTAGATCTTCAATCCTTACGGCTTAGACAGGTCATACCATTATAATATTGCAACAGAAAAGTTAGAAGATGGAATTCAATGACAAAGTCTTTGCTTGGTTCCAAAAATACAGATTTGAAACCAGCAGATACTCATGTTTCACGGTTTAGATAGGTTCCACTATCAGAGCACACAGACTATTTAATTAGAACCCAGAGTTTTGAGGAAAAGTCTCTTCTGACCATAATATTAATAAAAACCAGCATATCCTAAAGTCCTATGACTTAAGGAGGTCTTGCAACTGAATCATCAGTATTGAGGTTTAGGAACCCAAAGTGAAAGCAAGAAACTTCTGCTTGGAATATAAAATACTAATTTAAAACCAGCACAATCTTAAGTCTTAAGGTTTAGGTATGCCCTACCATTGCAGCATCAAGTCTGAGGAGTAAGAACCAGGAGTCCAATAACAAAGTCTCTGAGAACTAAAATACTGCCTTGAAACCAGCATATCTTTAAATATCGTATTTTAGACAGGTTGTAACCTTTTAGCATCAGATTAATACAAAGTCCGATGACAAGGTTTCTACTTAGGACTCACAAAACTAATTTAAAACCAGCTGATTCATTGCTGATTCAGTTAATACAAAGTCCGATGACAAGGTTTCTACTTAGGACTCACAAAACTAATTTAAAACCAGCTGATTCAGTCAGTATTCTCGCAGAGTCCGGATTGAGCAGTCAAACCCCGAAGATCAGTAAAAAAGTCTCTCCTTGGGACGTACTTTGCTAATTTGGAGCTCACGGGTCTTCAAGTATTATAGATAAGGCAAGACTAACTACTGCAAGAGCAAGTTCAAAGAGTTAGAACCCAGAGTTTAACGTTGACGTTCCGGCTTGTGACCCACGGAGGGAGGAGGCCATATCACTTTATCACACGGACTGAAAAATTGGAAATCAGAGTTTAGTAAAAAGGTCACTGCGAAGGTCCCAAAATTTTAATTTAAAAGCGGCAGATTTTCATAACATTTCAATACATAAAATTTCAACACATATGCTTTTATAAAAATTCATCATATTTTTTTGGGTGAGGTTCATGTCCACTTTTCTTTTTGAGCCATAGAGTCTCAAAAAGAAAAGTGGACATAATTACCTATGTATCTGTCTGTCGAATCGTATTTTCCTAGGTACTAAAATTTGACATAGTACTGAAATTATAAATTAGCACAAATATCAGTAGCTAACACTCAAAAATATTTATAAAAAAATTTAGGCGACAAGGTAAATTAAGCGCTTGAAAATATTATTTTTGATTGAGTATATTCAAAACAATTGAAATGGTTAGTTAGAATCTCCTAAACGTGTTTTTTTTCAAAATATATAGGTTTTTAGAGATGTGCTGAAAATACGCATAAAATGTCCCCCATTCCTTTTTCAAGACTACTAAATTTAAATTATTTAAAAAAATTGGAGTGTTTAAAAACGCACATAATGATGTCGAGATTATAAATGTCGTTGTTATAGAAATATGTGAGATATTTTACGTTTGTGGAAGATTTTTTAAGACCAAAGAGTGAGAGCAAGAGAAGAAAGATTGATTTTACGTTTCGAAGTCACGAAAGTATAATATAAGACCTATCAGTCTTGCCCAGCTTTTACGTAGGAAGTGATCATTGTCACATTTACGCCATAATAAACCTAAACGCTAAACTTGGACGATATACATCGATTGGAAAGAAAATGGATCAAAGGGAATTCTGTATATTTAATTATAAAGTACCAGGTGACCGAGCTATGCTCGGTTTATTTCGACTTTCCCATAGGAACGTAAAACTGCTTGTTTCATGGTATTAGATTTTCTTCTCTTTCCCCGTCACTTTTCAAAGCAAAGGGGAAGGCCTTTGCTTTGCTTTCACCTTCGGCCTTCGGTCTCGCCTTCGCCCTCGCCTACACCCTCGTCTTCGCGTTCACCTTCAGGTTTTCGCCTTTGCGTTCGCTTTCGCATTCGCCTTTGCGTTCGCTTTCGCATTCGCCCTCGCATTCGCCTTCGCATTCGCTTACCCATACACACTTGCGTTCGCCTTCGCCTTCGCCTTCGCTTTTGCTTGGCGTTCGCGTTTGCCCTCACCGTTAACCTTCCACTTTCCCTTCGCCTTCCATTACACCTTCCCATTTCCTTTCACCTGAGGTGAGGGATCACCTTCACCTCCCGCCCTCCTTCTCGCTCTTTACATACCCTTCACTTCCCTCCCCATCGCCCTCTCCTCCCCTTTCCCTATAACTTCCACTTCCCCTTCCCCTTCCCCTTCCCCTCCCCTTCCCCTTCCCCTTCCCCTTCCCCTTCCCCTTCCCCTTCCCCTTCCCCTTCCCCTTCCCCTTCCCCTTCCCCTTCCCCTTCCCCTTCCCTTCCCCTTCCCCTTCCCTTCCCCTTCCCCTTCCCTTCCCCTTCCCCTTCCCCTTCCCCTTCCCCTTCCCCTTCCCCTTCCCCTTCCCCTTCCCCTTCCCCTTCCCCTTCCCCTTCCCCTTCCCCTTCCCCTTCCCTTCCCCTTCCCCTTCCCCTTCCCCTTCCCCTTCCCCTTCCCCTTCCCCCTTCCCCTTCCCCTTCCCCTTCCCTTCCCCTTCCCCTTCCCCTTCCCCCTTCCCCTTCCCCTTCCCCTTCCCTTCCCCTTCCCCTTCCCCTTCCCCTTCCCCTTCCCCTTCCCCTTCCCCTTCCCCTTCCCCTTCCCTTCCCCTTCCCCTTCCCCTTCCCCTTCCCCTTCCCCTTCCCCTTCCCCTTCCCCTTCCCCTTCCCCTTCCCCTTCCCCTTCCCCTTCCCCTTCCCCTTCCCCTTCCCCTTCCCCTTCCCCTTCCCTTCCCCTTCCCCTTCCCCTTCCCCTTCCCCTTCCCCTTCCCCTTCCCCTTCCCCTTCCCCTTCCCCTTCCCCTTCCCCTTCCCCTTCCCCTTCCCCTTCCCCTTCCCCTTCCCCTTCCCCTTCCCCTTCCCCTTCCCCTTCCCCTTCCCCTTCCCCTTCCCCTTCCCCTTCCCCTTCCCCTTCCCCTTCCCCCTTCCCCTTCCCCTTCCCCTTCCCCTTCCCCTTCCCCTTCCCCTTCCCCTTCCCCTTCCCCTTCCCTTCCCCTTCCCCTTCCCCTTCCCCTTCCCCTTCCCCTTCCCCTTCCCCTTCCCCTTCCCCTTCCCCTTCCCCTTCCCCTTCCCCTTCCCCTTCCCCTTCCCCTTCCCCTTCCCCTTCCCTTCCCCTTCCCCTTCCCTTCCCCTTCCCCTTCCCCTTCCCCTTCCCCTTCCCCTTCCCTCCCCCTTCCCCCTCCCCTCCCCCCCCCCCCCCCTCCCCCCCCTCCCCCTCCCCCTCCCCCTTCCCCCACCCCTCCACCTCCCCCCTCCACTCCCCCCTCCCCTCCCCCTCCCCCTCCCCTACCGCCCCTCCTCCGCACCCTCCCCCTTGTGGAGGGGGAGGGGTGTATTTCATGTTTTAAAAAGAGAATAAAACAGAATTCACGAATGATTACTTTTTGCTCAGACAAAGCTAAAAGAGTCAGCAAGTTAAATTTACATAAAATTAAACACTATGAGGTTACATATTAAATTTCTTCCCATTTTTTGTGCCCCTTAGAAGTGAGGTTCTATTTATGAGATATTGTATTTGGTACTTAATAGAAAAGTCTGCACTTTGCATTAAAATAAAACCGTTTTTAAATTTTATTTAATACTCTAAATGGATAAATCTATGTATTCTAAATATACTTTCCAATTTAACTTCCGTAGTTTAGAAGTGTGTATCCTTAAAAATTTAATAAACAAGTGAGTCTGGCAGTGTTTATTCGACACTACATAAATAACATGCAACATATTTTTATTTGTAATAAGGTAATTCAATACCATAGATTGAGACTTAGGAAACTGGAAGTCTTATTAATACTAAGGGTAAATGTTGAAATTTGTCGTCATAGTAACAGTCACTCATCACCTTTGATTTTACGAAGGGCTCGATGTGAGATAATGTTATACATACGAAAGAATACAATCTTTATATGAAGCCTTATTGCCCAATTGATTATTCTATATTCGGGGATCATTGTCTCCACTTACGAATAAAAAAAGAAAAGAAAAAAAAAATTATATGTATATATATATATATATATATATATATATATATATATATATATATAATATATATATATATATATATATATATATATATATATATATATATATATATATATATATATATATATATATATGGTGTACATGGCTAGCCATTAATAACCCGACATCAGTCTTATGGGTAGACAATATTAGCAAGAGAATTATATTGAAATTTATAGATTTCGCATATGTGCGATTTCTATATATTGGATGTCGATGTTAATGATGATCTATATGTTGGAGAACAACTTGCTATGTACTTGCAAGCTCGTGGTAAATTCCTCCAAACTTAGTACAAATTTCACATATAATTTAATATTATGTATTTCCGGATAGCATATTTATGTGGATGCTCTGTTGAATATCAAATAAGAAATATCCAAGTTTTAACTGTTGGAATTATTTTGTGAACATGACATATAAAATTCGTTGATTAGATTCCAAACTCCTCTAGTTTCTAATCCTCTTAAATTCGCGGAAGTTCCACTAGTTTCTAATGTTGTTTTAATAGACAGGTTTACTTAACTTCAATTCATTCCCTTAAATTCCTCATTTCTCCTCAATTACGCCGATTACTTTTGGTTCACTCCTACAATTACAAATTACCGAATGTGGTCTGAACCGTCTGTACAATACTTTTACCTTTACCTGAATTGTTTGGTTTTCTAAGATGGTATTCATGTTCTTTGGTATTCCTACAATTTTTAAATTAATGCATATGTAACGAGGTTAGAATTGTTTACCGTCTATGTTAATAAAAAAATAGCAATATGTAATATTTTACCTTAATTTTAGTTCAGTTTCACACTCTTGTATATTTTTCTTTTCTTTGTCAATAATTAGATGTAATGACGATGTGATGTTAAGACGTAGCTTGGTGGTTTTTATTGTTTTTGTTATAAAAATATTACGCATTATTTCAGCACTATTTGCACATTTAAATTTTCCTCATATCTATATGATCCTTCAAGGTTTTTACCGTATTTTTTTCAAAAGCTTAGTAAATATTTTTATTATATAAGCCCCTTAATTTAATAATTTGAATTAGTTCATCTACTTAAGAAGAATTTGACGTATTTGTCGACACATTGCAGACTTCAAGCTTACTTTCGCAGCAAAGATGAATGTGTCGAAGTTAGATGACATACTCGTAAAAATACTTTTATGATCAATACACATAAATAGCTTTTATTCTTATATTCACTTACTACATCGTCTTCAAATATATAACATAATATTAATAAAAGTTTCCCACTAAGTCGCGTTTGCACTTTTGCATTAATGTTGTTATTTTGTTGCATTATGTTTTTTAGAAGCGTTGCAAATAATAAAATTATCTACGATCGTACATACACAAAAGACATATGTTCCTCGTCTCGTTGCGTCTGAGTAAACATGCGCAGATGTGAGACATGCAAATGCCATTTTTCTAGCGAGTGCACTTAAGTAACGACGAAGGAACATTAGCTTGATAGATTTTAGATAGAAAAACTGAAGATACTAAAAGAAATGTGCAGTCGTATGATGAAATGAAATCGATGTTTGTTTAAACACACTTACTCTAGAATATACGTGATAAAAATAAAATATATTTGCAGTTCACTAAATTATTAATTTCTACGTAAATAAATTATCTGTCTATACGTCTGACAAAGTTGTTTTAACTCAAAACTATTTGTCATAGAAACTGGAAACTCACGTGATAAAGATGTTAGTGCGCGTATATATATATCGATATTAAATACCTAATAATTTTACGTGTAAATTTTAGAGGACACAAATTCTGTACTCGAAATATTTACTTAGTGTTAATTGAAGGAGCGGATTATAATAATTACAAAACAATTTTAATTATTTCATGTAAGTTTTAGAGACATTGCTGAAAAGACTAAAGAAAAACATATTTTCCATATGTATATACGAAATTGTTAAAGTCAAGTTTATGAAAATAACCTATGCCTAGTTTATCGAACAATTAAACTAATGATTCATAATTTTGTAACTTTTAAGAAAAACCCAATACTTCCACATTTGCGGAGGACTTATATGGGCATGTTTAAAAATAACATTCATATGTATTTGTGAATGGAAGTACTATGCACCTGTAAATGTTTTATGCATAAGTTTATAGCCCTAAAATTCTACTCGTACCTAATTACTTTTATATATGTCGTAGTTCATCGGGCTATAATAATAAATTATGACGTGACGTTAAATATTTAAGTAATAGTAAAACATAAGGGGTCACAATTGATTAAATTTAATATCAGTGTTATATCAAACGAAATGTTTCTGTTATGCCTAAGTTTATAGCCCTTAAGATTCTACTCGTATTTAATTAGTTTTATTTATATTGTAGTATATTGGCCGATATTCATCAATTTTAAATTGATGTTAAACATTTAATTAATAGTAAAATATAACCGGTCACAAATAATTATATTTAATATCAGTATTCTATCATTACATTGAACGAGTAGACAACACCTAAGCATATCATTTAGTATGCCTATAAAATATTTAAATTACTTATCTAGAAACTACCCTTCACACGAACTTAACCATCGACCTTCGTCAACTTGTTTAATGACGCTTTCCAATCCGGCCGGGGTAGATATGTTTATTTCACCACATCACTTAAAATTCTACTCCTTTAAAATGTTAGATAGTTTTTATTTTGCTTTGAACTTTGCGAAATAAAATGTCCGGTATATAATTTAAGTATAATTTAAATTGGATTATCTTCTTCATATTACAAAATTTTTTAAATGATTCTACATTCTATTTTTGTTATAAAAAAAAATAGATTGTAGAATATTCGAAAATTACTTCATATTTAGTTGACTTAAATAATTTTCAGTCAATTTGCAATAATTATCATGTAATAATCTAAACTTAAGTTTATCTTTCCCTATAGAGTTCAAATTCATTTTATTGTATAAGTTACTTCTTTTTTTTCTTTTATTACAGATAAAATATTTGTCTTGCCGAACTATTCTGATAATTTGGAGAATATTTTTTCTTTTAAGGTTTTCATTATTTTAATTCACTATTTATTAGATACACTATAAAATTTGTGTGTTTAGATAATTTAATTAGACCGGTCTAAAAACTAACTGATGGAGTAAGTTCTAGTTCTCTCTCCCCCCCTCACTTCATGAGGGTAAGAAGTTTGACTGAGCATAATCAGTACTTAAAAGTTGTTACGCATGCATACACGAATACACAAATATACGCACGCACGTATGAACACACGCACGTTATGCCTAATAAAAAGTGTACGTGCCACATGATTCAAGAGATATTATATCGAATTCCCTTGCGTATTTTAATGTTTCGTATTATGAAAATAATCTTGACAAATTAATGCTTGTGTTATTGTATAAAAAAATGTATAAACATTTTTTTTAAATGGAACCCACAATTTCTGTTTAATAAAATGTAAATTATGTGTTCGATTTACTTATGAAAGATTTTAAATCATTTTCCAATTTGGTCTAACGGAACTAGGAATATAAATATATTTAATAAAATATGAAGAGTAATTAAAGAAATATTGTCATGATATTGAAAGTTCATAACCACAAATGAAATAATAGTATCTATAAACAGCAAGATTAGCCACAACCCTTAACATCAATTTAATCAGCTAATTCCTTATAAAACGATTGAGGGCTCCACGTTAGCATATATTCAGCAGGGGCATCAAAAGTCGTTAACAATTATATTTTCAGCCGGAGTAGTATATAATTAATATAATATCTTCAAATATTGTTTTAGCTAATCAACTTTTAAAAACACACACTTTTAGAAATTTCTGATACTCGATTATGTAGTTGTTTAACCTCCATTTAACAATTCACTTTAAAATGGAAAAAAAATAAATATATTTTTTTCCATTAAAACGTCTAACGAACAATAAATTAAGATTCAATAACATTATGCAGGTACTGTTGTGAAACGCTCAGAAATTGTTTTTCTATTGGTATAATTTAATGTATATACTAGATTTCATTGTTGTGTAATAGTACCAAGACCACAATATTGTATGCCGTTAGGTTCGTGTAATCTACTCGGTGTACTTAGTTGTTAAGCTCTATATAGATGTGAATAAAAAGTTTGTGGATTTGATTTGTACAATATTTTTCAAAATGCTAATATATTTTTTACCTGTTCATTTCAATGATGTTAATATCAGCTTAACTTTCAATTTGCATGGCATTTTGACTATTACAGATATAAGAATATCGCACAAATTCATACCTGAAGAGTGAGTTTGATGATCGGTTATTATAACATTGAATTGGGCACTAAATTTAAAGTTATATCCCAGTGAACACTGCATGCCAAGGTGCAAATTCCTGATCTAAAATTCAACTCCGGTTCATCTAAAATCAGGTCGTGTTCGCCTTACATATTCGTACAAATGTTTATTGACATCAAGATAAATTACGCCATTAACTATTTCCAAGGAGAAAACAAGCTCGTGAATTGAAATTTCTCAGTATATGAAAATATTCATATACTGAGAAAACAAATTCACAGTATATGAATATTAAAAAAGGTAAGCATAATTTTAAATTATTGAAAGACTTTTAGGATTCCTTCTTCTTACTTCTTTAATCAAAACTTGATCACCGGTTATTACCTTATTCTTCAAATCCGCACCCCTTTTCTACTAATTTCTCTGTACGTCAACGTGGCTTTATTTTTGTTACTCGCCTAATACTTTCTTTAAAGATTTACTAGTTACTCGCCTAATACTTTCTTTAAGAAACCGCTTTGTAATATTCAAATTATTCTTTGAAACATTTCTATCACAACGTTTTTAATTCATAAGTATAAATTATCATTTAATTATTAAAGCAGCAGTTTGAAGTCACAAGAAAAGAAACGCATTCCATATTTATGCCGACACAAAATGTCACCTGGTCGCTGTTCTCATTTTTCATCATCAAGAGTAACACACCGCTCTTGACACATAGTGTTCAGGCTACTTGAATACTATTTTTTATCTCAAAAGAGCAAATGGGAAATAAAATAACATTCTCGTTTTTTATGGCCATTTATCTGTATTTCGTGGCCGATTTTCGCAGAAAACATATGACGTTAAAATTTTACACCTGGTATAGTAATAAATAAAAAGAACAGAAACTGCAGGAATTATGGCAGTAATTATACTAGGGTCAATGTTTTTTTTAAGAAATTCACATTGTGATAAATATATCATATATTATATTAAAACAGTGAAAAATAACATTAATGTCATAATAGACAATATGTATCCTTTAATATTTATATGCCATACGAATCTACAGGAGGAGAGTTTAACTCATGCGTGATAGGTTTTATTAAGGTTTTACTCGCTGTATTCTGTTCCTAAAACATTAAAAGAGACCAAATGATTGCTAATGTTATGTGATGCGTATGTATTAAAACTTATGTGTTAATAAAACCAGCTAGGTTGTCTTATTAGATTCTTGAAATTTCCCGCATTTTTATTTTTATTTTCATAAATATACCTTCATTAAATATGTACTTTATTTTATTTAGAAAAAGCTGAAAACTCTACTATTCTTTCTTACGAATTCTAATATATATATATATATATAATATATACACACACACACACACACATATATATATATATATATATATATATATATATATGCCAAGGAAGTGCAATTTACAGGCGTTGGAACCGTATGTCAGAAAAATACAGATCTTTAAATTATTCATAAAATTTACACTTAAAATTAAAATAAAAGAAATTACAGTTTTAGTGTGAATAAATGTGAAATAAACGTAGTTCATTCTTTACAATATCTAAAAAATTAAGTCATATTTCATAAAAACCCATCGATAGATTTGTCTATAAAACTAAGTAAATGTAAAACAATATTATATTAACACTTTCAAGAAAATCTGTTTAACGTTTAGTTTTGCTAAAAATTACTCTCAAAAATTATACATTTAAAGAGAAAAGTAGTAATTTCACTAAAGTTAATTTTAAAAACCAGTCGAGCGATTGGTGTAACAACTTATTTAATGGTAAATTATGTTATATTTGAAAAAACAATTGACGGCTTAGTTTTGGTAAAAAATGCAATTAATACAGGTGAAGTAGGTATTTTACCATAATTCATTTAATTTAAAAAACGTAATAAAAACAAAAAAGAATCCCCACTGTTGACAAGATGTCATATAATAGAATTTCAATGAAAAATGTTATAATTTTTGGATCTTGCCCTTACACGACATTTAGTTTGAAAGGATGGAATAAAATAAACGAAAAGCCAATTACATAAAAATCCGTAAGAATATCTAAACTTTCTATAATAATAATTAAATGAGAAGCAATTGCAATAAAATAAAAATGACTAATGGCTTTTATACTCGGAAAGCAATATAGGAATAGGTATAAAAATTTGGAAATGATGCAAGTATAAATAAATACACAAACAGACAAAGTGCAAAGGGAAAAACAGACAATTTTTATTCTGTTTACTCAAATACTTTTTTTATGAATATATACAAACATATTATTTTATGGATAGACATTAAATTATGCAATGACCAAATTTATACAATTTAATGATACTAAACTTTTCAAAGTAATTAAATTACAAATATTAATCACAGAATAAAATTTAACTTACTGATATGAAATATATACAAGATTGAAATATTTTATACGTGGAAGACGACCGAAAACAATATCAACCTTCATGCGTCTGCCCGTTTTCGGATCGCTTACTCAAGCGCCTACCTACCTCTCTCGCGTCACTATACACTTTACTTTTATCTTTGCCCGGGCGGAAAACTTTATTACGCTATTTCGAATATACGTAACATTATTTACTGACATACTCTATGCATTTGCATAATTTCTATACGTCAGGTAACTAGGCATTTCTTTGTTGCTGTTTTTATTACTGCAACGTAAATCATTTTTGATAACATTAATTTCACAATTAGGAGGACAAATAAGGGACTGAATTTTTTTTAAAATTCCATTTATAGTGTACAAAAATGTTTAGTTACAAGGGTCTAAAAATATCTTTTCCCAATTTTAGATGTCATATCTTCAGACATATACTCTAAAATATGAAAAAAACATGCCCGCTAGATATTTAGAGACTACTGAACCTAAAATTACTATTTATATTAGAAGTCCACGTAATAATTGGAGAAAAATGTAACAATGTTTACAGATATCATATTTTTTTAAAATATTCACCATATTTTGAAACCTTCGAAAAGTGTAGTAAAACATAGTTATGTTTTTTTCATATTCGCAGCCGATTTTCTCAGAAACCGTGCAACATACAAACTTGAAATTCAATTTAATTTAATTGGCATACTAATGTTTTTTACTAACTAACATACTTTGCACTAGGTAACTTTTAAAAAATATTCATACAAGTATTAAAGAGTGTGTAAATAAAAGTATTAACAGTTTTTTCTTAATTTTGTGTGCCATGTGTGGGTATTGTTTGGACGGATTGTTTGCATTTGTGTTTTATTTATAAATATATTCCAAATACGCAAAAATAAAATCTATCTCCTCCCTTATTTCGAAAATATTTGAGCCAAAAATAAAAAAAAATGCGTTTGGTAAAAGATGACTAGAGTATTACAGAAAAACTATAACGATTATTCTATAACTCAATATTTTTTAAATACGCATCATGTTTTTACACCTGTGGAAAGGTATTTCGTTGTAAAGAATTTATTTTTGTAAATATTTTAATAGAAAAACTTGGTACCCTTGAATGTTTATAAGTTCCTAAATTTTTGTGGATCTTTTAAAATGTCTGTTTACTCGTGCTTAAAAAATGTTTCGTAAACTACTTCAATGCAAGGAGAGGCCAATTTCATAGTTTTATTATATGTGTATCTAAAACAGAATACAGAAAATAAAAATATTCGGCAAATTGTAAAATATTAATTTAATGCTACATATTTCAATAATATATTTTAAAAAATAATATAATTAAAAAAATTATACATCCGCCCTAAGTCTATAAATTCGTATTAACAAAAGTTTTTAAATAAAATATGTTTGAATTATAGTTCGATACAGAAATTCATCCCTAAAAATACAATTATTGTTGTAGGTCACAACTACTCCAGGACGAAAATAATGGCCAATGGTTTCCCCAATCTTTAATTTCAGCCTCGAGGATTTACTGGTTATAAGTTGCACTCTTCTCATCGAGTGATGAAAATGGTCATATCCCTGATTGTTCCGAGTAATTTGAAATAGAGCTAAACTAAGCTCATTAAGAATACTTGAAAACATCAAATAATCAATACAGCTCCTTTCGACTTCAAAATGTACATAGGATTTTATTTTTCTTTAGTATCTTACTCAGAAGTTCGTTTTTATAATTAGGTTTACTTTATTGTTTTATTATTGTGTGTATCTTCCTTTCAATTATAAAATAATCAATTTATGTTTTAAAAATAATATCGTGATGGTTCTAATGCTTTGAACGAATAAACAATTTTGGACGGAGTTCTAAAGATAATATTTTATGAATTTATGATTTGTAGTACGTATTCAAATTATGAAATTACCTTCTCAAACAAAATCTTACAGTACCAAGTTTTCTAAAATCTTACCAATTAAAATGGTACATAGAACGAACATTTTCCACAAAAACTTCCTTCCAAAGTTAAAGCATAACCATTTCACATGCGACTCATGTTTTTATTCTTTAATATTATTTGAATTTCACTAACGACTTGGAAGCAAGGGGAATATTTATATATAAACATAATCTTTTGAAACTTTTCACGTGTTTTTCATAAATTTTAGTTAATTTATTTTCTTTAGAGGACTATTCCCATTTCAGCATCTCACACAATCTTTTTTTGGAAAACGGCTTAACGTAGAAACTTGTAAGGCATATTGACTCGCATATACTCAATAAAAATCGATATTTTAGGAGAGAAATGAAGTAAATGAAAAAGTTAACATATAAATTTAATGTTTGTTTTAGAGTAACAATTGTAAAAGCAAGTTACGAAAATTTCATAATTATTTTTAATAATTTACTTTGAGATATTTTTAGATGTACTGACGAAAAATTTGATAAAAATATACACCCCTCCATCAATTCCGAATGTACGAGTCAAAATTATGAAAAAGTAGTTTTAATAGAAGTGTACTTAAAATTGACTGTACAAATTTATGAATGATTTTAAATACTTGAAACTATTAAATTTTTCGAAAATCCGCAAGTAATTACACATGCAAAAAATATAATAAACAATATATTTATATGATGAAAAACAATATAAATACATGCAAATACTTTTAACAAATAATTCATAAGTTCCTAAATATATATATACATACATATATATATATATATATATATATATATATATATATGTATATATATATATATGCATAAAAAATGTTGTATATTTGCAAAGAGAAATAGATAAAGCAAAAAAAAATGATCGGTAATATGGAGGTAAATTCAAATTTATCTTCAAATATAAACAGATATTGCTCATTTAACATATCTGTTATCATATTGATAAATCTGTCTAATATTAATATAATGTGACGGTAATGCTTTGATATTTATTAAATATTTGCATTATTCTTAAAATTAAAAATATTCGTGAAACTAAAATTAGTAGTAGTCACTTATACAACATATATATTTCGCCAAAAGAATCGGTCACCTCGTGATGATAATTTCTAAACACAAAATAAATCAATTATCAGAATCTAAATAAGAAATCTACCACTAATATTAGTACTATATAAATTAAAAATGATTAAACATACGTAATAATATTTAAAAGTAAATAATAACTAACCGTCCCATTGCGTTATCTTGTACTAATAATTTTTGGTTTGAGAGAACAGACTCGATCGATTATGAAAATATCTAACTACAATATTTATTTCCAATTTGGAAAGCCTAATGGGCAATATTTCACATAGATAAGACAAAGTGTTCTATTACTTAACTTTTGAATTTTCAATATTGTGTAACGTAAAATGTATCCACATTTCCTGTACACGATATTTATTTTTGGCGATTCACTGACATCGAGTGACGCTGTATGGAGATACACTGAATTGGCTTCCTGTAATTAAATTAATCGGCGTAAGACAGTAAAAAAATAAATAAATATTTTAAAATACTGCCACTGCGATACTGTGTGCGAAATATCTATTATATAACAATTGCAACTTTATATAATATTAATTACAAGCTTCGACAAAATATTGCGTAAAAATTTCTTATAAATATAAAGTAATCAAAGCAATTTTACTTCGGAAATATTATTTAATTCATAAGCTAGAACTGTAACTTGAATTGTAATAATTTTGCTAGTTAATTATTAATCTGTAAACAGGATCTTATACTTCAGATTCATCTATTTAGCTTTTTTAGTTATTACAACAAAACAACAGTTATGTAAGACGTATTTGACCAAATTTATAGACAATTATATCAATAGGATTCTGAAATAAATTCATAGTAGAATTCATTTTTATTCAACCTCAATTATGGTTCTTTATTATACTTAAAATAATTTTCAATTGGATTTACTGTCCGATGACATATTCGCTATTGTGAAATCTCAAGCCATATGACTATTTATGAGATCGTCCCTTTTAAATTTCAGGAAGTGACTATACTTTTGTTTTATAGTATTCTAAAACTGTTGGGTCTTAATTTAGATTATTTTCGTTTAGATCTGGCTGATTCATGTACAGCGCGTGTAGGTTGTTTTCCAACAAATCAATTATTTTAAAGCAGATTATCCGTTATCATTGGATTTTAAAAATTTTGCATAGTACTCAAAAAGATTCAAAAGTAATATCAAATAACAGTACTGATTTTCCATAATTCCAATTTTGACTATAATTATTTTCAGACTTTCAAGAAGGAAAGAAAATATTTTGTTTTTTGCCAGACATGTTAATCAGATCTCAATTATTAAGGGAACTTTTATTTTCAGGAACTTTTATACACACCTTTACATGTTTAAACATGTATATCTATTTAATATCTCGTTAATATATTAACACAACGCATCAATATATATATAAATATATATATATATATATATATATATATATATATATATATATATATATATATATGTATATGTACCATATATATACATATAGACACGGAAAATCACATGAATTTTTTACTTCCTTTTGACCTGATTTAACAAAAAAGGTTTTAGGAAATACTACAAAATATTCAATGGTTTCTTAATTTTGCTATAATTAGAAATATGATATTATAACTTACTTGAAAGGTATTTTTCTAAATTGTTTGCCAAGACAGTTAACATGATTTTGATACATAAGTCATAGATTTCGCCTGCATGGTATGATTTTCTGGACGACGAATCTGTTAAATGAAAAACATTGTAACCGCAAAAGTGATGCTTTCTTTGATTATTGTTTAATTAAAAATATTCAAATAGAACTTTATTAATATAATTTATACGTTTGAAACAAATCTTCTCCATTTCTTTTGTGTAAGTCTCTCACGCTTTTTTGTTCATATCACAATTAAGACTTACTTAATACTGTTACTGTATGACGATTTAGTACTAAACTTTTTTCAATTTAAGTTTAAGGTTTTACAGAGCAAGTGATTATACGTCATATCATCTAATATGCGAATTTGTCTTATTTCTTGTTACAATGATTGAAAGTGTATATTGTGCAAATTTCTAGAAACAATGATCAGTGCTCCTTATTACAAACTGACACAAAAATCCAGACTTGTTAATGTAAATTAGTAGTTTTGCAATATTTTTTTTACTTCAATTACGTTAATCTTGATTTATTGTAAAACATTAATTGACATAACTTATTGTTAATATTAATAAAAACAATAAATATAAGTTTAGGTAGTCATCATTTATATATTGAGGTAATGATCCATGTATGATAATAAAAGACTCCGGTTTTAGTTCGACTAAACATAGCACTATTTACATGAATTTTTGGAGGGTTATGTAAATTATCGGACTTTCAGGTAGGATATCGGAAAAGCGCAGCGTTTGATTTTGATAACAACAAAAATTTTGGGCATTAAAGAACAAAAAACAGTTGGAAATCTTACGAAGATAACTTAGCATGGTATTAAGACGAAAAGCAACACACACCTTATGCACGAAAATAATAGAAAATAAACTTAATGCTTTTGAGGAAAAATTTAGAAAAACTGAGGTGTTGTGTATTTGACATTCTAATCAATTACATATTTTTATCTATGTGTTAAATATGTAAAAGAGAAAACCTTATATTATGAAATGTGCAATATAAAGTTTTATTAGTGATTTTGTAATTTCTTCCATATTATATTAGACCTTTAACAGATTGTTTTGTTTTATAAATATTTATTAAGGAATAGTATACATTTACATTCAAGTACATATTGAGGTAATATTGACCAAAAATATTCCACTGAGAATGCCAAACGAAAGGGTCAGATCTAAACTATTTCAATTATTCCGCTTACACGCCATATGTTGGGTATAATATTTTACGTGAGACGCGCACACAGCCACATGCCTATAATTATTTAGTTTGATGATATCTCATATACGAGGAAGTTTTGCAAGTTTCTCGTGTGGTTCCGACAGATTCTTGAAGTTTACTTCATCGCTCACAATTTCTCATCGTCAACTTCCTATTTGATTCTCACTTTCTCTTCTGTGGTCGCATAGCTTTACTCTGTAATCCATTCAATGCTTTTGTTATGTGTTAGTCTATGTAATTAGTATGCAAATTAAAGAATTAATACTTATATTTATCTGTTTATCTTATATTATGTGATTTTATTTACTCAAGTATCTCATAATAAAATTGGCGAAATTCTTCTTGAATTACAAAAAATCATAACCTAAAATAGAATAAATTAGTATTTACAAAATTTATATGGTTTTCGGGATAGATAAGTGATGATGTTGGTTAAAAATAAAATAAAGAAATCGTTATTTATATAATTTTAATAAGATACTGGTTTACTTTCTCTTGATGTAAATCAATAATGTAAATGAATAAAAAATAAAAACACATTTTGAAGTATTTCTTTCTGAACGGGTAATTAACGGTATGTATTTGAGTGAATCGCGATTACTTAGTCTTTATTTGTGTGTAATTCGTTCTCTCTCGTCTCTCATGTGGGATATTTTCATCGTCCATCCCAGTTTTGTATATACTTGTAAAACAAACTAAGTGATGTGTATATGTTAGGCTCATGGAACAAAAACGTCTAGTGAGCGAAAAAAACGTCTGCAATGCGTTGTGGTCTGTTCAAAACATCCAAATAACCTTATTTGTATTATGGCACTTATAATAATAGCCAGAATGCATTGTGGCTAACTAAAAAGACCACAATACGAAATTTGCATCGTGGTTATTATGACTTTTTACTACTACGCGTTAAGAATATTAGATATGTAGCCGTTTTGTAACTTTAATTCTCTGCTTACATATTACAAGTGAGAGGAAAAACAAAATAGTTAAGCAATGCCTATATTTAGAGAACTAATTTAGGTAGGTAAAAATATAACATTTGCAGAAATAGATTACTAACATACTGAATTTAAAAGGAAAATATTTTCTACATTATATTTGGCAATATAGCATCATGAAAACGTGTAGAAATAACAAAGGGGAACTCAAATGAAGCACGTGTTCCACATTTAGCATAATGATAACGTAATCCACGTGGAAACAAGAAGGTGAAACAAATGAAATTCGCGGTTATTGCCGTTTTAGTTTGTACACTTTGTAACCCAAATTTGAACCCAAATTAGGTTAAATTAGGTGTGTTAATTAACTAAAATTAAATATTTTTACTTAACGATTTAAATTTTCTCTAATATGTAGCATAACGAAAATAAAATAAAAAAATTAAAACTGTAATAAAATAAAGTAGAAACATTTCTTAAAATACTTAAAACTAATCCCTAATTCGCCTTTTAACTTTGGCACTATTATTGGGTTGTAAACTCGATTTTCTTGCAAAATTTAATATTAATTTGTAATTATCAAAGGCCCTTTTCTAATTTCCATAATACATCAATAGATATTTGATCTATTTAATTGGCAATTATGTTGATAGAATTCCTAATTAAATTCACAATGGAGATAATTTTTGTTCATAACTAACTTTGCATTTATAATTTCTAATTATATTTGAAATATTTTCAAATGGAATTATTTTAGGGTACTGTAGCAGTTGCTATGATATCTGGGAAGCGTGACTTTTCATGCTATTATCAATTTTAAATGTATGAATAATAATGATATTCGTATACATTTAGCTATTTATTCTTAGCAATTTTCATAAGTTACAAAATTAGAATTAAAGTCTGAGTGTATTCAAGTATATATATATATATATATATATATATATATATATATATATATATATATATATATATATATACATATACACTTCAAATTGGATAAACCAGAAAGCGTGAGCATGTAGCTAGAAAAAAGCACAATCGGCTAGATTGTAAGTTAGTTATTCTTTACTAAGATTTTCGGGTTCTATACCTCAAAAAGAAAAAAACAATGGTCTTTGTCCGACCGTCTGCTATAACTGTTATTTCACAAACCGCTTGACGTAGTGACTTGAAATTTGGCATGGTAATAAATATATTTCAATAGCTGCACTAGAAATTATTCACATAAACATGCACATAACAAATAATTGTAAAATTGTGAATTATTTTAGAAGCCCACGCGAAGATTGGAGGAAAACTCTTACGATGATTGCAGATGTAATATTTTTTTAAATATACGCCATATTTCAATATTTATAAAAGTTATAGTAGGAAATATATTTACATTTTTCTATATTCTCAGCTGATTTTACTAGAAACCATGCTACGGAGACGCTTAAAATTGGCCTAGTTTACTTATTAACCCATATGTTTTGCATTAACTTTTGTTGAAATATTAACGTGAGAATTAAAAATCGGTTAAATAAAAACATTATTTTCTTTAAATTTTACAAAGCATTAGACATACCCAAATATTATTTTTATAATTTTAAATTGAATGTTTAAAAATATGCTACAAAAATACATGAAAATTTAACAATTCCCCCTTAACTAATGAATGAATGAAGGAATGTTTAATTACTGAATACATTTATCTTATGAAACATTAAAACATGTAAATAGTTTAATAAAATTATTATGTACCCTTAAACGTTTATAACTTCTTAAATGCGCATAAAACACTCGTAGTGCGGATTCTACTCGCGGTTGACAGGTTTTAATGTATTTTATATAAATTCATATGCATATTACGGCACTCATTCTAGCGTTATACTGATAGTATCCTCCGCCTTGTAAGAGTCAGAAATGACCAACGTGATCACAATGTCTCTGTTCCTGACTTACATGGATGTATAAGATTATGCTGACTATGGTTAATACTTCCTTGTTGACGACATCTGGTTATATATGCCTGAAATGTATTAATACTATTGACTTGATTGATTTACATCTAAAAACGATTTACGATAAGGTTTAAGGCATAGTATTTAATTCTGTTACAATAATATGTGTTACATTAAATGAATTATAATTTTCCTAATTATTAATTATTTTAGTATTATGGTATTTTTTATTTGTTCTGTGAAATATTTCGTTTATATTTTACCCAGAGATATTCTCTCATTACGCTCGTGTCTTATGCTTCACCGGTCTCTATGTCACCAACATTTTCCACTTTTCCATGACCAATGGACTTAAATTGAACAAAAGTATTTTTTGTTTCTCATGAACTGAAAATTATTACCTAAAATGTTACTCTTTATAATTTTTTTATTATAATTTTGGAAAGTAAACGTGGTAGCACCAAGATGAAGAAAGAGTCCGTTATCGAAATTAAAATACTAGAAAGAAAACATTGAAAATATACGATTTAAAAAAGAGAAAAACGTGCTTTAGGGTGTGATTTGTTAAAAAAGATATTTATATACACGCGAAATATGAAAAACAAGCGGAGCATGTCGATAACATGGTATGGAAATCGGGAAATAGGTGCTGTTAATTGTGACCGGGGATTCAAATATATGGAGAATATTCTTGATTCGAACTATTAAATTCATTTATTAATAGCATATATGTTAAAAATTATAAATTCCATCTGTGCATTTTTTTAATATTGTTTTCAAAACTTTTTTTGAGACATTAAATTAAGTAATTTTAATTTTCAAGCTTGCTTATTACTTGCCAATGTAAAGTATATAAAACATTTAAATGTGAAATATCATTAATTTCACATGTTAGTAAAGCCTTCATTCTGTGTACAATAGACACTTATATATGATTTAATTTGTATAGACATTGATTTTGCTCACGTTGGGATTGGACTAAATTTATATTTGTAGATATTTTGTTTCTGAATAAATATTCTATTTCATAAACTGTATTAAAGTATCATGAAACTTTATATAGTCCATTAATTGGTATATCGCATCGATATCGATAAGGTAAATCGATACAGATAACGTAAACTTGTGTTGAAAATGAAAACATTAATCGAATTTATTCGGTATAGTTAACCTGGAAGTTGACCATATATTATTTTATCCTTTAACTTATCTTTTTGTATAATTATACAAAAGAAAGCAATGTTTACTAAAGATACTGAACTTTGGAGAATATGATCACATCTCTTCAAAGGTATAAAGTAAATTTAGTTCCGTATTGAAACAAAACATTATAACATTTTTTTGTTTATTATCAAGAAAAACAGTATAAACATATGTTATTAACAAAAAATAATATTATAAAAACATATCTTGCCACTACAAATTTCCACCTTTTTTAATGTCTTATGTAAATTTACATAGTAATCGGTTGTAATAGGATTACATATTTTTAACTACTTATAATTAACAACTTTGTCGTAATTAATTTTTATTATATGGTTTTTGTAGAAAATATTCTATACTTATATGTGTAAGTGTATTATCAGTCGAAATGTGGTTTCTTATATATTGTTTTATACTCTGTATCATTTTGTAACCGTACCTCTTTAACCAGATTAATAAATATATTTAAATAAGTGAAAACATTATCATACATATGTGTGTGTCTATTTATATACGTTTATATGTATATATATATATATATATATATATATATACACATATATATTTATATATATATATATATATATATATATAAATATATATATATATATATATATATATATATATATATATATACATATATATAAATATTTAAAACATTAAAAGAAGATCCTTTAAGAATTTCATTGTTGGGTATCAGGCATGAAAGAAAACCCGTTCCAAAAAAACAAGCATCGGAATTTTTCACGCTAAAAAAACGCCTAAAAGTATTTTTTTTACAAAGCATACGTAACCAAATCATAGCAAAAAAAGTTTCATCATTATCATCATTATTATCGGCTTTTTCATGAATGATCGGCATACGCCCTGCCTGCCCTAAGTCTCTCCATCTGCTCCTGTTGATGATATTAGTCATGTTTGTCAGCCACTACTTGAATGCTCCACAGGTTCCTTTAGAAATGAAGCGTTATTATTAAAAATATCATTCAATATTTAAAAGTGATAAAATCATTTTTTTTAAACGCGGAAAATAGATTGAAATTCAAGAAATTACGACAATTAACCCGACAAGTTTTATTAAGTTATTAAACAACCGTTGTTAAGTATTAAAATTGAAAATTGTTATTTTCCATTTTCTATATTCACTTGATAAAACTCTTATCAGTTTTCTTTGTTAACTTTTATTTTGTGTCTATTTTTAAATTACCCTTAATTACTAATAATTTCCAGCCGATAGCACATAGTTTTGAGTTCTGTACAAATAAAAATCTCTAGTTAGGTCTACCTAACTTACTTTAACCTAGTTACTTGGGAAATTTACTCTAATTTTCATATATTGATTTTACCAGGTCTCTTTTGTGATCAGCTAGTATTATATTTTTTTCTAGTATTAATGGCCGTGTATAATAATGAGCTAACCTACAAACAAATTTAATAAGCATAACATGTGACTCGATAAGTAAGTTAAACGTTAGTATATACGTTTAGAAATATATTAATTTATTCTTTATTCATAATGCTTGTGCCGTATGAAAATATGTTAACTGCTACATTAATTAATTAAGCATTTTAAGTAAGGCAAACGTAAAGGTTTAAAAACAGACGCGTGAAAACAACAAATTTCAGCGTATCTTTAACTGTTAGTCTAATCAAAGCTAGAATTTTCTTTGACAAACGTCTATTAATAATATACCCGAGGACTCTATAAAATATAAAGCATATTCAATCTTCTTTTAATACAATACTGCGGCTGAAATATAATGAAGAAAACCGTTATCCAACGTCAGTCTCGCTATTCATTAGTCTATTTTTATCGACGGCTATTTACGGGTAGAGCTTTTATTAGGAAAAATGGATCTTACCTGAATTCATTTCGTACTATTTTAGTTTATTTAAACATATAAAAAGATTCTAATTCAACAGTGCTTTAGTTATTTAAGCTATTGTTGCGTTTACAAAGTAAAGTAATTTAAAAGTTATTTCATTTAGTGCATTTTATTGAATCAATAATTGGGATATATATTACTTAAACAAAACATATATTTGGAACAAAGACACACATTGTTATAATTACTGAAAATTATAAACATTGAAAAGTTTTAACAATATAAAGTAGATGCAATTTATGTTTCGGTAGCTTTTGTTTTTCACTACTTGCTTTTGCTTGATAAAAACAATAAATATGGAAGGACATAATTTGTTTTATAAGTATTGTTTTGCGTCATAGATTTTTAATTGTTGACATTAATTCAATTTTAAAAGGTAAAAATGGAAATTTCGTTGTTTGTTCAGCTCTTTATCTGTCTGTTAATCTGTTGGACATTTTTTCTCAGAGGGTACTTAATTCTGTTCGAGACACAGAAAGTTAAAACTTCACATAGCTATAGAAAGAAATGGCTAAAGTTAAGTCATGTACAAAATACAGTAATTATGTATAAAATATGAATTTTCATATAAAGTGATAATCAATTTTGAGAGGTTAGAGAAGATATGAGTATATTTTTTTCGAAGTCATCATATGAAAGCCTAGAGTATCAAATGAAATAAAAAACTTATTAAAATGCAAATTTAAAACTTTTGTTTTTTTTTATTTCATTCAGATTATTTGATTGTATTAAAATTTGTTATGTGGACAACCATCGGTCGACAATTTTTTTTAAATTTGGAATGTCGGCGGTGAGGCTAATGTTGCCCAAAAATTCGAGCTTCTCATTCTTGAAATGGTTATTTTATCTGTAACCAAATATTATTTATATATGTTAATAGAAATTTGCTCTTACTTTTTCATAGAAACTGAAATGAATGCTTCGTAATATTGTTTTGCATTTTGAGTTAATTACGTAATGTTAAATTAATTTTTGTTTGTGATATATGAACTTTTTCATCTCTGTCTCTGTTAAACCTAAAATCTGCCAGTCTTTCAGTCTATTTCGTTATTACTCTGTTTATTATTGCATTGACTGATAATGTTTGCCATAGTATAGGATATTTATTTATTAAGACATATGTGCACAAAATATTAGCGCTGGTATAAAAATTATGGAGCTTTGTTAATATGTACGACACTATGTTCTTCTGAATGACCAGAGATATATGAATCTTAACAAATACACAAGATCTCGTCGGACAATGATAAAAATTCTCTTGGATAAACGCCACGGAATTATAGGTTTTGATTTTTGACTGAAAATCACTTAAGATAATATTAGGGGATCTTTAAGAATTTACATTGTTCAGGAAAAAATTGTACGACCGGAAATAGAAAGAAAACGGGTAACGAATTTAAGTATCTTTTTACAGGAAATTAATGAATTTAATGCAAGTGAATACGATTTGACTTGATTAAAATAATATTAATTGTCTAATACGGAGCAAAAAACGCAGTTTCTAAATTCCTTCTCTATTCTTAATTTGTTTCCTAAGTATGTGCATTTGAAATATTATCGTTCTATTTAACTCTATTTATTCCAAGTACCTAAATATCGTTTAGTAAACCAACTTAGTACAAGATTGATAGAAATACTGCCTATTTGTTAGATACCTCGATATGATTGCGTATTTTTGAAGCGCATTTTTGTGAATTTTATCAATATCGTTTAAAAGCCAGCTTTTCCCTTCTTATTTGATTTTGAAAATGTTTACCTTATGGAAAAAAAAAAATTAATGCACATTTATGTGCATGTACATGTATGTATATATATATATATATATATATATATATATATATATACATATATATATATATATATATATATATATATATATCCTCATATTTAAAATAAATGGAAGAACCCAGAATGCCTTCAAAATTTTCGTGTTTTTCGTTATTTAAAAAATATAATCATATTTTTTGAAAATCCGTTATTTAAAAAAACACATTACGTTACAGCTGAATTAAAATTAATAGCTGGCGAAATTCATACTCCTTTGGAGTCACTATACTTTCTCACTATCCTTACTTATATGCTATCGATATGGGGAACAAATTTGTTTTAAAACGTATTCCAAATTCGCTTTGAAAATTATCCGTACCACAATGTCGTTTCTATTCAGGTCAGGACTTCATTAACTTGCAAACTATAATTATTTTTGGCGTTCATTATTTACGTATATTGGTTTAAAAGGTTTCACATAATATCTAATGAATAAGCCTAACGTATGTGTGTATATATCTAAGATTCAATTATATAAATTTAAATTCTCAGAGTCCAGTATAACAACCGAAACGACCTTCGAGATATTTCTGAAGTAACTTTTCGTCTAACATTAACAAGCCATAAAAACGATGTTGACAAAAGTTCTTTCATTCGTCCTTGCTTTAATAACGAAAGTACACGCCGGATAGAGTATTTTTACGATTTTCTTCAAAAGTTTAATAACTCGATTAATTAAAGAAATATATATATTATTATGTAATAAGTCGTTTTTCGTTATATATATTTTTTAAACTAAATATAAAAGAATATATTATCTACTTAAGTATGAAACTAAAATAGTTTGATTAAAAAACCTATCATTATCGAGTTTTTTACACATTATAAATATTTAACGGTACTAACTTTTACTATTAAATTATTTACAAATACAAATTTATCACAAAGTAAATATATTATACTATAACTTTTATAGGCATAAAAATATTGTCCACATTTCAGAAATTATATGACTTAGGATTATCGCTATAATCTTCCTAACACCTTTTGAGAAGACTTTTAAGATGTCTGTTTTTTTCCTAAAATTGGACTGAATAGTATCGGAAATAGGTCAGGGAGGAGGAAATTAGCATTCTATTCGTATGATACTATCATACGAATCTTTCATTTAAGATATTTTGATGACTTGTTCATTTTATATTGCAAACAATGTTAAAGATATTGTCGGGAATCGTTTTATCTGCTCGTTAAACTGGACTTTTTATATACGCCATGCAGAAAAAATCATATGTACTTTGTCGTCTACCTTTCTGTGATAAAACATCAAACTTTGTCAAAACTGATAACTGTAAGGCGACAAATGGAAGATCTTGAACAACTAAAAATATTATTAAATACAAATTTTTTTTAAAGGAAGAAACACATTTTATGATTTGCTTATTCAATACAACATCAACTCATAAACCCCCACCTCTGTACACAAACTTTTCAATTATTTATATATAGTTAATGAAATCAATCGTTAATAATATAAGCACTATTGTCGTCCTTGCAAAAATCTTTGGACCTTTGATTGAAAAGCCGGTGAAGTTCGATTTTGATATGACTTTTGTCTTTAAATTTTCTATCACGTAAATTATTAGACAGAGAGCAAAACAGTAGGTAATTTGGTGGCGAAAGAGATGGTATGTACGGTGGGTGAAGTTGCATACTCCATCCAAGTGAATGCAGTTTTTCACGCGTTAATTTTGCTACATGGGGTCGAGCATTTCTATGTAAAAAATAAGCTTACCTTTGATTTGAAGGAAGTTTAGCGGTGACTTCGCTCAACTCTTCACAATAAATCTTAACTGTAATTGTACTGTTAGCTTGAATGAGTTCCAAATGTATAACTTAATGAATAATTCCATTTATATCCCACCATGCACTCAAAAGTATCCTTTGCACAATATTATGTTTTGGTTTAGATACATCTTTTTCTCCAGCTGCTCCAGCTCCCTGATGTTTATGTTAAAAATTAACATAAGCCACCCATTCTTCGTCTCCTGTAAACAGATATTTTTAGCCCCTCGTTGATACGATACCTATTTACAAACTCAGTAGCTACAAGCATACATTAGCTCGCCTCTGAAGTTGAAAGGGTGTTTACTCACGCGGTAGCCAAACGGAATATTTCCACTTCTATCTCAAAGCATGAAGTTGTTTTTTCATTGCAATATAAGAGCATGAAATTATCTCTGCCAAACAACACGATCTTGATTTGGGATCTATTTATATAAGCCTTTTAAATTTTTTCTGAATCAATTGTAGGCTTTGGATGAATTTATCGGACAAGTCAAAATTTATCTGCTTAGAATATTCTTTCACCCATCGTCGCGTATATATTGCGTGATGTTTTGTTGGTTAAAAAAAAGGTCCTCTAAGTTCACTTCAAAATACTTCCTTTTTTAATTTATTCTTTACTTATTTGCTAACTGAACAGAAATTCGGATGCCACGTTCTTTATATACCCTACAAAAATATTCAAGAAAGTTCTATAACATTCCAGAAATCGGTCGAAATAAGTGTCGAAGAAAGTGATCGGTTTATCAGTCGCCAACCTAATATTATTGCACTCGAGAGATTTTTTCGAAATAATATGAAGTTGTGAAGTCCGCATTCATTTTTAATGTCGTTTAATGTTTCAAAAAAACTTGAACGACTATGAATGGGGAATATAGTCGTAAGATTCACACACCACTTTGTTTCAAATAAAACAATTATTTTTCCACAAGACTTGTAGTCGCAATTGTCTACTCGTGTATATTGTGGTCTTGTAAATTGTTTGTGCTTGAGGAAAAGAGCTGTCAATTATTTTAGTACGAAGAAAGAGGAATTAAATAGAGGAATACGTAGTATTTATTGATTTGACCATAATTGTTTCAAGTAAACTGAATATTCAAATTTAACTATATTTGAATATCCAACACTGAAATTTATTTAACTATAAAGTATGAATGAAGTTTCATTGAATACTAGCTGTGCCTATGACTTCGTTCGCCTGTAATAAGGAAAGAATCTTGTTTTGTTTCTTATATGTTGCTTCTTTATATATACTATTATCCTGCCACGTTTCAGTAGATTTTGCGTAATACCCGCTCAAATTAAGATACAGACGAACAACAATTCTAAAAACAAAAGTCGCACTCCTTTTATTTATCTACATTATAAATTAATCACTTTCTTAAAAAAATTTCAAAATGTGCAGAATGTTTTCTGTTACAACTTACTTAATAGTATAGATAATGAAATTTCATCTTTTTATTTATCAACTTTGAAATGGTTTCACTGGAATGACTTGAGAAGTTTTTTTTTATTTAAGGTAAATTATATATTTACGATATTTCTTCAATGATATTTTCATAAAATTTGCCATTTCTTAAACGTTTCAATCACTTATCTTTATTGGTTGCAAATGTTATTTCTACCAACTCAAATTTCTAACAAAACAATAATGTGAAATGTTACCAGATATGATTTAAGACAATAAAATATGAAAAGCAAATAAAAAGAGCATTAATCTACATATTCGTGTATTAAGACATGTATTAAAAAAGGGTGACCTAAATCGGCAGTTCAGGTCTTCCGAAATATGAATTAATTTTTTGTTTGCGGATTTGAAACACTGTACTCAAAGTACCGTACTAGGCATGAAAAATTAAAAGAGAAAGAACTTTTATTTTAAAAATTAATGAAAATGTTAAATTAAATATAATGAAAGCAATTTTCCATTTTTGTTATTTTGAAATTTGTATCTTTTTAATTAAATCAATTTAAGGATATCGGTTAGATAAAAAGATTATCGCGATATTTTCACTGGTATGATACCTAAACCATTAAAGAAATATCAAACAGATATGTGAAAAAAATTTCAGAACTAAAAAAAATATTTTTTTGCTATGGCACATTGCAATTTATTAACGGTTAATCATAATAAAAATGTTTTTGTATTATATTTGAAATAAAATAAAATTAACCTTAATTTTCGATTACAATTATTAATATTGCGTTGAATATTTTTCAAAATAAATTATTTTTAGTATGTTGGGAATAACGGAACTACTTTAAATTACCAGATTAAATCTCTCATCTTAACTAAATTAAAAAAGGTTTATATATTTTTTAAAATTCAAAAATACTAATCTTATCGTTTTAAGAGGTATAACCCGTTATCTTAAACTATTCCTTTACGTGTTCTATCTCTTCAATCTCAATTCTATCAATCTCAATTTTTTTTTATTTCTACTATCTAAAGATCTGATTTATTGAATGTTAATGTAATTTGATTTTACTGAAGAAGTTTATTCTATTACTATTCTTTATTTAAAAATAATATATTCAACATATTTAAAAATCCAGTTCCAATTTCAACGCGTTTTACTTTGTCTTCTAATTCTATTTCGTCTAGAAAATAAAACTTTTCCGGTATTGGTATTTTAAGGTAATAATCCTTTCAAGTATCTCTTTGGGAGCAAAATTATTTAAAGGCATAAAACCATTTTAAGAGCAGGAATATTATATAAAAGCATGTTTTTGCGAGGCAAAGTGAGCTTAATTGTTTAAGAGCACTTTTTCTCGAGGCAAAGTGGACAAAATGAATTGGGTAAATGAAGATATTTTATTGTTAAGCGTAATTACTTTTTCGTGAAATTAATTTTTACGATTTTTAAAAACTTTGGACTCAATTATCTGAAAAAGGGCAGAAGCATTAAAATGATAAGTGCAATTTAATAAAATAAAACTGTTCGTATTTAATTAAATTCAAGAAGAATTTATGCCTCATGTCATGAAAAAGTCGTACCAGATTAGTGATTCGATTTGATAGATATGATTAATGTTAACATGAACAGTCATTTTATAATAACGTTAACTTTCTTTTATAAATAATTACTCTAGTTTTAATTAAAACTATTATTAATGAATTATTTAGCACCACCCATCACCTTTAATATGTTTTCCTAAAGTATTCTAAAAGGTCAAAAACATTCTATTTATTTCGCTTTCTTACGAAAAATTTTTTTTTTCAGTTTAATTTCTATCAAAATTATTACATTTATTTTAATAAATTACGTTAAACTTGTGCCCACGCTTGGGGTACTTAAGTGTTTTATCTACTTTACATTGAAATATTCTCGTAACTATGTTGATTGTATTATAAAAACTTGCTTCAAGATGTTTTTGTATACAATATTGAAAATAAAATGTTTTTTCGAGGTCCTGTTAAGGATCTTAAATCTGTACTGTAAGCCTGAAAAGAGACTATAAAAAATGAACGGACGAATATACACGATATAGTTATTGCAAAGGTTCCTTTTTTCCCAGCGCGTCACTTTTTAAAAAGTGAGAATACATAACATATTGAATAATGCCCTAAAATGATGTACTTATTATTAGTCTATGAAATCCTAATTTAATATTCAGACTTTATGGAGTCAAGAGTCTTACTATCATATGATATCAAAATATTATACCAAAATCCAGAGCAGTTAATTGACGTAATTAATTAATTAGCCAAAGATTTTCCGCATCGATTTGTCAATCATGCCGCCTTAATAATTTCGTTTAACCGATTTAAGTATTCGGTCGTTTTATAACTTGTAAGGAGATGATACAATGTATAATATAATGTGTTCATTAATATTCATTTCGTGCTGGGTTCAGATGACGGTTCGTCTCAGCGCGGGATGTTCGTTGTCCATAAAACTCTACACGGTAAGTAAACCATTATTGTATTCATTGTTCACTTGCCACATTGTTCATTTGTTTACTTGCCATCCGAACGTCATACTTTATTTTGAGTTGCAAGACTTAGAATAAGTTAATAATTTCAGTTATAGCTAATAACTTTCCATTAATCAGACATCTTAAAGAAATTTTATAAAAAATTATATTATCCAACAAATATTGGGTAAATAAGTACTCTTATGCATTTATTTAATTTTTTTTCAAATAAATAATAAAAGTGTCATAAGTATTCACACAAAGAAGAAATTTAAAACGTATAAATATTTAATTGAAATAAAAAAGCGAAGCACGTTTCCAAATATATCGAAACTGTTTCAAAGTAATTTGCAAGGCAAAAGTCTACATTGTTTTAATTAATAAAAATAATGGAATGGTAGGTATATTGAACGAGAAAATATATTTTAATAAGGTAACTTGTGCACGTGTACATAAAAAATGTACGTAAATTAACTAAAAAATACACCTAACATAAATTTATTATTATTTACATATGTTATAACTTGATTACGTCATTTGTATATTCCACGCAATAACTACTACTAAAATATAATTATTTGTTATATTTTTAATAATATATTTACAATTAGTCTATATCAACTTTATCTCATGGTTATTTATTATATATCTATTATTTAGTTTGCAGTAATTTTGTCGAGCTAACACAGTGTGTGACTTTAAAGCTAAAGAAGTAATTTTAATGAAAAACTTTCTAAGATTATGAACGCAGATTGAATGGTGCTTTTTAAAAATTTCATTTTTGAATGTATTTTTATTCAATAACAGGTAATATTGACATATATTTCGAGGATTAGTAAAAATATGTTAGACTCTACGTAAGACGTAATTGAATTTGGGTTTTTGACTAGTAACAAAAAAAACTTTGAGTTGCGAGCTTTCGAGAATATACCAAGGTCATCATTATCCATATAGGTGTTATTTAAAAATAACTATTTTTAATATTGTCTTTTGACTTATGTCTTACGAAATATCTCCTTGACTATAGTTTATTTACAATTACAAGTTGCATGTCTAGAAAACTCGTTTCTATTATCAAAAGAAAAAGGTAAGGGGGTAAAATGTAAGACCTTCGACAAGAAGTTGAAAGATTTACTAATTATGTGCAAATGAACTTACATCTTTTGTTAATTCTTCAATTCTTAAGGCAAATTGGTTTCTTTGAAAGTTGCAAAAGATGCATAAACCAAGTTTATTAAAAGTTCCTTCTATATTATGTCACATTCGTCGAGATCTTGTAATTCAGGGAGAGCTAAAAACTGTTAGCAATACGATTCTGTACACAGCATTTAAAAACATTTAAGCCTTTTTATTAAACTATTTTTAAATAACAATATAATTTTTGACCATATGAATATGTTTCCTAGTACATCTTTCAGAAGCGTAAAATTTTTGTCATTTTCTTGAAAACTATCACATTTAAAATGTTTACTATACTCGTAATTTATGGGAAAACATTAGGCAAATTTCTAATAATGACGTTTTTTTGTAATTTTTACTGTAGTAGTATTGATCATGGGAGTCGCATTTTTTCGGAAATTTTCAACACACAAGTAATACAAGTATTTAAAAAAACTTACTTAATTTATCAGTCGTAAAGTTCATAAAAATACTTCTAAAGTATGTATTGATTATTATGCTTTATGCCTTTGTTAATTTTCTACGCTAGGCGACTTATGAGAAAAAAGGCTTCGATATTTTCTATAATATTTATAAGATTTTAAGAGTCCTTGTAACTTCTTTTTTACCAAATTTCTGTTTTGAATGGTTCTTTGAAAAGAACGGCTGTGACACACGGATAGTTGTCCCTTTTGAGAAATGAAACCTGAAAACATAGAACAGATTTCAAAATTAAATAAAACCGCTCGTGGATATGCTTGAGGAAAAATTTAATAATAGTAGTAATGATAAAACAAGCACAATCATTTTTCCAATATCAGAAACAGTACATAAAGTTGCCCGGCATAGATCAGAGCTATTTCGAGTTTTTTTAGGGTTCCGTACCTAAAAAGGGAAAAAAATATCACTTCGTTTTCGGTCCGTTGATTTATTAAGACCTTTTTTCTTAGGAACGCATAAAGGTATCAAGTTGAAATTCATAACGAATATTTAGGTCTATGGTTCCTAGGAGCTCTAAAAAATCAAAGTTAATGGGTTCTACATTAACGGAATTAACAACCCTAAAAATTCAGTTATTTATACCGCGTATTTTGACACTTGTAAATAAATCAAAACTTATAGGGTTACTCCCTTTTGACCTAGAATCATGAAATTCAGCAAAGCAAAATCTCATAGCACAACAAAGGAAAAAATCCGAAAATCCTTAATTTGTGGTTATATCAAATAAAAATATATTTTATATAAATATGCGCCTGTCAAAAATTTAGCAGGCAATATGTGTAATTTCTCAAAAATTTAAATTCTATAAGTAGTTTAAGAGGAATGTTATATGCCATATAATGTTTATACGTGCCTAAATGTGTACGGAACCTTTGTAGTGCGAGTTCCACTCGTTCTTAACAAGTCACAGAAACCTAATTATAGAAAGGAATGTAATAAGTATTCCAGGAAAAATAGAGGTTTGTGGCTTGGAACTTTTTAATGTGAATCGTGCTTCTTGAGCTTAAACGACTTTTTACATGTGATGTTACCTTTGACTCATGAAAATTGGGAAACACTTTAAGGAAGCGAATATAAGCCTTTTTTGTACAGGCATTTAAAAGTGTTACATCGGGCCGAACCGGGCCTTTCAAAAGGCTTTTGACAAACTCTGGGATCTATTTCGATGTATTCTGAGATCTGCCCTGAATTTTAAATCTTTCGTGCCGTAAAAAAAGTAGTATACATAGGGTATCTAGCATTATAATATGCATATTGTATTTTATTTTTTAGGTAAATGTGTTCATTTAGATATATGTTTCATGTACATATTGTGTGAGTTACGCATATATTTGTTTATTATTTTAGTTCATAAAAATACAAAACCTATAAGAAATGGTATTGATAAGCCAAATATTCTTACTAAATGGAAAAGTATGAATGTATTTATAACAATCGCTGAATGTAAACACAACAATAACATTTCTTTATGTATTACTCCTTAGTTGTATGTAACGGAGAAACAAATAAACAGCTCTATTACTATTGGCACCGACTGTTAAGTTCTGATCAACAATTTTACGAGTAATACGAATAATTGCCATTATTATAATGAAAGACGCTTTTACAATAACTCAAATTTGAACAAATATTCATCATCTTATAATGACCTGGAATATTCTGACAAGAGAGTTACGGCAGGGGGAGCGCACGTTTATTTTTCGCAGCTAACTTAACGGGAAAGCCCTCATTAATCTTGCTTTATTTGCTGTTAAATGATCAAAATCTCTTGTATGGTAATGAGATTGGAAATAATAGTAATCTCATTTGCACCATCATTACATCTATTTAAATCAGTAAAATTATGGATAATCATCTCACGGTTCTAGTCATATCCTTGAAAACCTTCGGAAAGCTTACGAGGTATTAAAATTTGTCTTCTCATTCTATCGATATTTATGACATCGAATGTCTCCTGACTTTTTCGAACTCGTTAGTCAGTAGTATTCTTGAAACAAAAACAGTCGTCTGGCTTCCTTATGTTTTGTCTACCTACCTAAATGTTTTGTCGGAAAAATATTAAATAGTTTGACATATTACAAAATTTATGGATATTATTTCCACTTATTTCCTTTTTGCATTTTAAATTTCTCATAACATTTTATAGGTATGTTTTGGTTTCGTTTAAGAAGTAAGATATTATTTTTAGAACAGATATAAAAACGTTTGATTAATACGTAAAAGAGAATTTATTTTTTAAGATTATAAAACAATTTTTGTCTAAACTAATGGAATAGAATAAATAAAGCTATATTTATATACCGTAAAACGGTGTAATTTTTCACATGCAGTATATTTATTTCGTTTCATTAATTTTAGGTCTAGGTAAAAAAGATCCCTTTATCAACACTTTGTAGATGAACTAAACAGTTTCCTTATCTATTTAGATATTTATGGGTAAATATTTTACTAAGAAATATTCTATAAACATTATTTTTTCATATTGTATATGTATTACCTACCTTATCTTTCAAAGACCTAAAAATATAGTGGGCATTTGAAAAATTATAAGATTCAGATCTTAAAATTTTTGAAATACAGAGCTTTCTTGTAATCTTTTAGTCAACTCTTTTTGACAACTGCTTGTTATTTGTTGTCGAATTATTTTGCCAACTGTTTACGTCAAGATTTTTGGCTGCATAGTTTCAGAAGTGCATATTTTTAGAATACCTTTTAAATATGCAATTTAAAATTACGTAAAGAAATATTTCTGTATTTTTCATAAGCAGCCCCATCAAATGCTGTTCCACCAAGTATATAAAATTTAGGATTTATTTAATCATTGTTTACCCAGTCTTTAATTCTTATATTAATATTTTTAAAAAGTTAAAATATGTCAGTTAATAATATGTATATTAGGTCTAACTTTAAGTTTCTACGTCACATAGTTCCTGAAAAATTCGACTGTGAATATAGAAAAACATGAATGTAGTGCATACTATATTTTTCGTATTTGTAAAAATATGGTGCACATTTCAAATATTGTGATATCTATATTCATAGCTATAATTTGTCTGCAATCATTTTGTTGTCTTTGAAAGACTCCTATCCCTAAAGATATAATACATAAAATTATGAAAAAAAATATTTTTAACATTATAAATGGAATTTTAAAAAAGTCCGGAAAATTTCCCCCTCCACTTCCACAATTTTTCAATGAATATGATTGAAATTTGCCCATTGAGATTTGTGCGGATCAATATTTTTATCATTATGCCATTTCAAGTTTCTACGTCAAGGGATTTGTGAGAAAAATGGCTGTGACGGAGGAACAAGCAGTACGTGAGTGGTCCTATAAGAGTCCCGTTTTATGTTTTGAGGTACTGAACCTTAAAAACTATTTGGCTCCCTAATTGTTTTCTTGATTGCTATCGAAGGCCTTCAGACCTACGTCGATATTCTAGTTGAAGCTTACGCAGTATGCTAAAAGAAGACGATGACGATGAAAATTCTCTTTATGTAGATGAAAATTCTCTTTATGTAGATGTATATTAAGCAATTCAAAGCAACATAAACTAAATATGTGGTATTGTGCACTGGCTAAAAAAATGTTAATAGACTCCGACTGCGAGTCTATTACTGTTTAGTTAGCAGGGATTTCTGGAATCCAAATTTTTTTCTAACTTTTTAATAGTCTCATATTTTAACATGTTTAAAATTTCTTGTTAATATTTTCTTTTTATTTCAGGTTCATATTTGTTTCAATTCATTGTTGAAACTTGCAAACAATTAATAGCCACCGCATACCGAACCACCAAAGTCCGTACTAATAACTTATCACCGAACATGACAATATAATAATGCATGGAACTTACAAATTCTAATACTTATTTGGTAATAACACCATTTTTTTAATCGAAAAATAATTTTCGTGCATGGAAAAAGTATTGTTTATTTTTTTATATCTTTTGTGAAATATTGATAGTCGGACTCTCATGAGCTTTCATTTTTGGAGCGTTTCGTTTCTATATCCTTGTTTTCTGGTGTTGTATCAGGTGTCGGATATTTATCGCTTTCCATTGTGTACACTCGTTTATATATTTCAAAGTTTTCTGATTCAGGCTTAATATTTTTTTATAATTTCTTAACATCTAAAGGGAGTATAAAAATAAATTATTCCACTAGAATTTTAGATATGAAAGTTTGGATATTTAGTTACTTAACACTCAACCACGCCTAAATGGGTGGGTTAATTTGAAACTCTGGAAAAACATGGATCAAGTTTTGAATAAATTTACGAACTAGGATTTATCTTCAAAAATAACATAATTCCTTTCAAATAAAACTTAGTATTTTTAATCAATCCTAGACATTTTTCGTAAAAACGTGTAAATAAATTAATGTTAAATGCTAATTACTACTCATAAATAAAGTACCAGGACTATTCTGATTTTAGACGTTCATCAATTTCTAACTACATAAGATCCAGTAATATTAAATTATTATCAAAATTAATAATTTATAAGGAATATAGAGATTGATTGCGCATTTGTAAAATAATAGAGAGAATATTTCAAATGTCGCACTTCACCTATGCTTAATTAAGACTTCTAACGAAACTTTTAATGTGATTATGGTAATTTCCTGTCACTCTTATTTAACAGTACACTTTGATTAACAATTTTGTAAGTTAAATTTGAGTTTAATATTCCCTCGAAAGCAACTACTCGTATGTGGAAGTATGTGTGCGGGTATTTTTTAGTACAATTGGGTGTGCACACGTGCGTGCGTCCTTGTGTGTGTCTTTCTGTGGGTTCTAATTAGTACTTACATGCTTCTCTTAAAACGTTCCTTTTTCTTTCGCAGCTTTTTGCATAAAGACATAATTTTATTATTAATTAGAATTCAAACATTTTAATTCCAATATGTTGCGGTGTTATCATAACTAATAAATAAATATAAAAAATGTATTAAAGGTGGTTTTAAAATGAGAACCTTTTAATTTTTTTATATCATTTTTTTATATCATAATTTGTTCAAAAAACCTCTCTAATTCTTTCGTTTCATTCTGTAAAATCAGATATATTCAAAATGCTAGTCTTGTATAAGGCGAATAACGTTATTTCATAAGGACAATTTTATATTTTTTCAAAACAAAATTTGACGCCTGCACATTTTCCCACGTGCTACGTTTACAAGCCACCTATTTCTTTGCTATCCATCAGAGTTGATTCATTATTGTAATATAGAGTCTATACTAAAACGTCACAGTTAATGCTTGTGACTGGTATCACTTTTTGAGGATAGGGTGTAGTAACCGTTTGCTTATTCAGTGCTAAAGCGCTCATCTGCTTCTATATACATGAGATATATTCATTTAATTGTAATTTTGTTCCTTACGATATCATTTATTATTAACTTTTATTATTATCAGACTATTATGCAGAACATTACCATACCATTCATTGTACCCTCAAGATTTACTTAACTGTAAACGCATCACAAGACCATTATAAAATATGTATCGCAAGTACCAAGTATATAACTATAACGCTTTTATTAAACAGAAACACAGAATTGAAAATTCCTCATAACAAAAGATGTATTTAAGCTTTCCAGAAAAGCATTAATGCATAAGCGTCCCCTGGATCCGAAAATAAATAATTTTTGATGGTTCTCCGCAATGAAACGGTACAGCGTGGGTGATAAATCACCGTTGCGTGCTAAAATGACTCGATTGTATTGTATAGAATAACGGAGTATATACAGTTGCTTCTTTTGTAAAATAACAATAGAATTTTGCAGATACTCCCTTTCACTAGTAAAGAATAAGGAGATAAATCTGGCATTCATCATAAATATTCCCTCGCCTCGTTAGAACAAATTACTCGGAATTAGTTATTTGACAGATTGCTTCGTAATATAAATTATCATCCCGATATTATCATAAATTTAGTATTCGGATAACTTTGGATTCCGCTTTTGTAAGAACTAAATATATCAAAATTGCATTATATTAATTATTTGTGCTTTAAATGCACAAATATTTAATGTTTTATTTGTCGCTTTAAATGCAAGCATAGAAATATTTAATTGAAACTATAAAGGTTATTCCTAATTTTGTAATTTATATAGAAATACAAAAATATAAATAATAAATAAATAAAAATTTAGTTTTGTAAATTTATGAATTATTTTTTCTTATAATAAAACAATGAAATTTTCATACATGGGAAAATTAAATGGCACTTCTTTTGGAAGTGGAGTTGCGAATTTTTATGCGTATCAAATAAAGCAGACTTATGCCATTTCAATAGCGTCTTTCATTTCAGTAGGATATTATAGCATATATCAATGCCTACAGAGTAATAAATTGTTAAAGAACTAGTAGGGGTCAAATATGTCATTACACTTACTTTGTTTAAAAAATACAAAACAGTATTTTTACTTAAAAATAATAAATATAGATTTGTCTAATTCTTTAAAAATTGCCCCTGAATTACATACTTTCCAAATCAAAGATTACGAGCTGGAGAATAAATTCTTTTTAAACGTTTTTCTCATGCCAAACTGGGAAAAACTACTTAGTTAATTAAACGGAAACGAGACGAAAATAAACAGCAGAGTAATTTAATTTGTTTTCCGTTGAACCAACTAACGACATACAAAGAAATTTATTGGTGAGTATATTAGAATCTGGGTATTCTTGTGAGATTATCCGCGCTTTACTTGATTTAGCGTAAGTATTACTGAAGGATACATGTTTATAGAGCTTTCTAGAATGTGTGTTGAAATTTACATCATTGCCTTTATTCCAACAATAGACAACCTTGAATGGGCAAATACTAGATATTTGAATAAGTTGTTTGTGTGATATTTTTTTGTTTCTAGAAGTAAGGAAAATGTAAGCTGGTAGGTTTGATTTTTATTCATCAATGAATATATGTTTAAATAAAGTAAACGTGTATTCATCTGTGAATAAAAACCAACCTGCTAGGCAAGACGTCATCATACCAGTGCGTGATTAAATATTGACCAAATATGTTTGTAGGCTTTATTCTTCGATGGCTATTATAAAAACAGGATTTTGTCTGTACGAATTCGAATCAAAAACTATAAAATAAATTTGAACTAACCTTTAAATAAAGTAAGTATATTCTTACAATCTCGTAAAAAATAAGTATTTTTTTTAATTTATATATGTCTGTAACTCCCCATTGAAAAATTTATTATGAGTTGAAGTCACGATTGTAAAATCCAAAAATTTGCAGAAATGGGAAAACAATTCAAAAAAAATACCGAAATAGAGTCGTAACAAGTAGGTACTTGGAAATAAATTCAAAACATTAAACATATTTATTGTATTTTGATCTAAAGATTGTCGAAACGTGATTAGAGTTTGCCTTAAAGAATTATAAGGTATGCAATTGTTGCCTTTTTAGGGTTCCATAGCCAAAGGGCAAAAGCGGTACCCTTAAAATTTTCTTCTGTCCATCTATCCGTCGATCTGTCTGTCTGTATATCACAGCCATTTTACTCGGAGAATATCGGCACTATACAAATTAAATTTGGATGGCATACAATGAAATATTGGAAGTATGGAAAAGAATAACAGTATCGGTGGTACTCCATACACGTAACTGACGTATGGAAAAAAGTCCAGTACACATATGCGTGGGGTATCGTTAGAAAGATCTTATAAAATAATATAGAGGTTATAAAATAACTTTTTTTTTCAAGTCAATAGTTGATGAGAAATGCACTTCAAAAATCTTAAAAAGTGTTTGCTACCCCTTTAACTTTTCAACTAACGTGTGTAAAATTCTGAACAACATTTAGTTAGAAGAACTAAAAATTAACTTTTAATTAACATTGGCTTGAATAAGATATGTTGTGTAGTTTTTGGGATATGGGATATTATCCGTACCGATCGCATCAATAACCTTGTTGGCATCAAACTGAAAGATACTGTGTATCTTTCAGGAATAAACATTTATAAATGTAATATTCTTTGGTGCAACAGAAACCTTAACACGGGGATCCGATCGTTAGGCGATTCTTTTTGTTAATTTGTGGCAAGTAGATCTTTTACTATAATAATCCTCTAACAACTGTAAACTCTGCCATGAATCGAAATATACTCAATCATTATTATACCTTTTTTTAATTTAACAGAAAAATATTTGAAAACTAATTTCCAGTAACTTTCAGAGAAGCTCCAATTTCTCTACAGGTTATAGTCTCTTAATCTACACAATATGTTTTTTCCCTTTTCCGATTTTGTGAAAAATAATATAAATGATGTTTTGAAAAATTAAACTAGCTTAGTCGTCAGCATTTTCTGTTATCTATATGTCGTGTTATTTTTACCCCAGTTGTATTGGAAGAAACTAATTATGGAAATTGGCAAGTCTTCTGTTTCCTGCTATTTTATATGTTCAAATGAGGAATTGAGAAATCGACCAATCTCAATTCCTCATCAAATCTGTTAATTTATTCTGCTGTAACTGTTTTATAAAAAAATGGATGGTTTTCGATAAACTTGGTGGAAAACAGAATAGTAATAATATTCACGGAATTTTGGTGCCCCGTATCTTCAATTTCAATGGAGAGCTGTATATATGTACAAATTTGCTCATATTGTTTTTTAAGGTTTTCAGAATTTGATATTCATTTGTCTGTGAGGTGGGCGATTATAGAATTTTTCAAGGCTATGGTTAGATCACACCTATTATTGTTATTGTGGTGCTGTCTGTTAGAACGTCGCGATTCTAGCAAGGTTTAATTTCATTATTTTCAAAAATATCTATTTATATTTATTTGTATTTGAGTGCGGATGCTTGATGGTTTTTGGAATACTTTTCACAGAAGCAAAATAAGAAATATTTAACGATTAACGGTTAAATGTAAATCTAGCATTCATCATCAAATTATTCGATTTACTTCCGGCATTATTGCACATAAATATTAATCTATTTCTACACATTTATATTATTTGCTTTCTTCGTAATTCAATAGTGAAACTAATGTTGACTTTTAACGTTCCATAGGATAAATAAAAAATTAAACACCTGGAGGACTTCGGCCTCCGTTTATCCACTTGCTGTCACAAACATTTTTTTGAGAGAACTTGACTTAGAAATTTGAAGGTGACATACATATTATTCAAAGTGATGACGTAATTAAAGATATAATTTTGTTGATTTAGTTTTTTGTTTTGGTGAAGAATGTAAAAGAAGAAGATTAACAATTAACAAAGACCATCGTGTCCCGTGCCAAGTGAAAACTTGCTAAGTTTCTGAATCAAAAACCTACAATAAGTTTATCTTGTAATTCTTATAAAAGTTTTCTAAAAAAAAACTTTACTTTACGTTTGGAAGCTTCAGAAAAGAAATCTGAAAGCATTTCACCAACTTCCAATATAAAATATTTAATGAACAAAATTAGGACATTCGCATTATTCTATGTTAAAAAGTTCGGTGACATCTTACGTTTGCGGTATGATATCATTTATAAATGTCAAAAAATTATAAAATATTTATATTATTAAACAATTATCAAAAGAAAACAAAAAATTATTACAGATAATATTCGATTAGTTCTAATTTATATAGGTTTCCTTCTCTATACAATGAAAATTAATCTCTTCAATAATATTCTTGAAACGCAGCTCCATGAAGCCAGTATTTAATGATAGACAGTTGATTTACATAACATAAGCGTTAATAAATAAAAAGAATTGATTATAACGAAACGCTAAAGAAATATTGGTATCTACATCTGTGCCGTCTCTGCTACTTTCTGATACCTGATTCTGATATCTTTCTCTAAGAGAAAGATACTTTTGCGTTGAAAGTGGGAGCTACAATTTTTTTTAATTGTCTATACAAACACTCTTTCAGTTTGATCACATATATATTAATGGTACGTGTATGTTATAAAACCTTGATTTTGTTTTTATAATGAAGACAGGGTTATTTAAAATGAATATGTGACTTTGTCAGGAATGAATTAAATGTTTTTTAAATTTTCGAATAACATAACTAGAGTATTTATCAAATTTTCTAATAATATAAGAGATGAAACCATATATTACAAAATTTCATAGATGCATAGAAAATTTTGGTGAATCTATCTAAATTGGTGTTAAATATATGAAAACGGCTTACGGCTAGATTATGAATATGTAATTCCTGGTATATAACAAAACCCTTGAAATTTATTAGTGCATATTTTTTATATTATCAAATTTAAACAACTCAAAATTTAAACAACTCAAGGTAGGGTATTTTCTAAAGAACTATTGACGAGAAATTTTCGTATAATTAAATATATGGTTTCACATTTTTATTTAATCACCTTTTCCTAGTCACTCCTTGATTATTAGTTCTGCTTGTCAGTTCTGTTTATCTACAAACTTACCACACGAAAAATAGAATGACGAGAATTTAGTCTTTTCCTGAAATACTAACAAAAACATGTTAAAGGCGCAATATTAATGTAAATTAAAATATAATGAACATAAAAGAAAGCAATTATATTCATTATGAAAAATCGATAATCGCTCGCAATGAGGCAAATGCAATAAACCAAGCAATGTCCACAAAAAAACAGCTCTTAGCGCGGGGCGATGCACAATGGTGCGTAAATCGTGTTTGTAAGATAAAAGACTTGTAAAAAGTGAAATTATTTTTTTTGAGATCTTTTCCAATTGAAAATGATTTCAAATGAAAATTAAAAAAATATTTACCTCTTTTGAAAGTGCCATTAGGTCGGTGGTTTGGCCGGTATTTTAAAATAATTCATATTTTTATGGAAAACATTTAAAAAACCTTTTTTCTCTTGTTAATTCTTGTAGATCCTAAGTTGTAATTACTACAATATGTTATTTAGTATACAACAAGTATTATATACTTATAAACTATAAACAGTATCTCATGGTATTCTGATTGGTAATATATGGTAATTTAAGTTGAAATTACAATGAAAAATATTCTATACATATTTCTTTGAGCATTATCACAGCTCTTTGGACCATAACATAAAGTGCCATGTCATAATTTTTGATTTTTTTTCCAAAGTATGTTATGATTTAAATACTATTTCAATCTGTCCGAGGATAGACGCTCCCTGCTTCCGTGTCTACCTCTGTGTTTTATCTATTTTATATGAAGCCACCAAAACCATCGATTTAAATCATGAGGTAAATAATATAAAATCCTATAAAAATCATGGTATTGACAATATCATTGTGGTATAGATAATATTAGCTTTAAGGGTCATCGATCTATATACGCTTGATGGTGTATGATATTATCTATATAAGGCCACTTATCTTTCGGCTCGTGCAGTTTCTTGGGAACATGATACAAAATTATCAGTGTGAATATACTCACTACACGAAATCACACTCAAAATGACACATATTCTGTATACTAAAAATGTTATTTAATCCAGGTATCTACTATTTCAGGGCAATCTGTAAAAACTTGTCTGGTTATATTTCTATTAATTGTGATACCTGAACTCTGCTTCTGAATATCCACAATCGATTCCATTTTATCGCGAAACTCATCTTGAATTTTCTTCTTGTATTCCACCATTAGGGAATTCGATTTTTTTTCCTCGAAAACTATAAATTTTAGCCAAATATCCTGTAACAATTTATTAACCTATTTCAAATTACATTTGATGAAAAAAAATTATATGTTTCCTTCCATAACAAGATATGGTATATCAAATGAGTGGTTTTCTTAATGTAGTCAATAAAAAAGTTAATTCGAAATTTAAAAAATATAACTTACCATATATAGCTCAGCTTGATACTGCTTCTAGTGCTTAAGTCTTCCTTTATACCCAATAATATACCATAGAAATGTTATCTTATTACTTATAATAATTCACAAGAAAAAAATTATTTTCGATACAAAATACCACTTCTTTAATGTATTTATTTTGTTTTTTAAATATCATATTCCATGATTTCAAATTAAAAAATATAAAAAGATAGTTTCAATCTTTCCAAGTCCTACATACAGGAAACTCAATTTTCTGACCACAGTGCGATATGGGTGTATATTGAGTAGCAGAGCGGCTCATAGTCATGGGCTCCACTTCTTATCCTTTAAATACCTACATGTACAAAAAGCTAGATTACTGCAAAATATCACTGCATTAATAGTGTTTTAGATGTGGATTTGATTTAAACTAGATAATTCTAAAATAAGGAATTTACGATAAAAAAGGTTTAACCATCTTATTCGAAATATTTTATTTAAACTAACTCATTTTTTGGATTATTATAAGTTAGTCAAATTTAAAAATATGTCCATAATTTAGTCTTAAAATAATTTCGGAACGCAAATAGTGTAATGTCAATAAACCTCAAATATTCCATGAAATTCTCTAAATATATTAGTTCAATCGTCTGATTTTTAAAAATACCATCTACTTTTATAATGACTATTTTTCTTTTATACCTCATGTCATGAAACATCTTTTCTATGATATTTTGATAAGATTTGGGCAATTTATATTATTAGACGTTACGCAATGCTTTCTCATTCGTATAAAAAAACGATCATCAGCTATTTTTTACATAAATAATACGCAAAAACATGAACACGATGTACACCTTTCTAACATATTTAATGATATCTCACTAATTGGATATCTTTCCACTGACTAGTGCAGGCTTATTTATTAAAGGACATATATAATGACTCTATTATTTCAAATATTCAATTTGCTTCATTGAGGTCGGAAAAAATTGTTCTCAAATATTCGATCTGACAAATTTAATTATTTACGACTAGTGCATGCATATACTGTGAATAAAAGGATATACCAGATTTCCTTTACAGACCCAAAAGCACTGAGAATGTTTTAAAAATTATAAGATTTAGATACATTGCAATAAAACATATATAATTATTAATATAAATATAATCAAGTAAATTTTAGGTAAATTTCTAATAACGCTATTTTTTTAATCATTGTGAATTTAATAATTTTGAACACAGGAATGGAGGTAGAACCCATTTATGTAAATATTTTACACAATATCTCTTAAATTAACTAATCTTAAATTTGAAAAATAATGCATTTACTCTTCTAAAATTTTGACGATAATATTTTCGTGGTAGGAGTGTGTGCGAATTAATAAATTTTACCGCAATGTCAAATTTAATATTGCTACGTGCAACTGTTTCTGAGAAAAACGACCGATATACATGGATAGAGGAAAGGACACATTAGTGGTCTCCTAAAGGTTTCATTTCTTTATCACTTTTGAGGTGCGGAACCCTAAAATTTAGGAGTATCATTTAAAAAAAAATGAAATCGTCAAACATCCAAACTTCTGCGCAACGCAGATGAATTGTCCTAACATTTAACAGTGACGTACTGTTCACACTTAATCATTTAAACACCGTGAACCGTCAAAAACATTTGTTTACAAATTTAGGAAACTGTTATTTTATTGTGGAATTAATTTTTCATTTTTTATTTTGGCAGGGGAGTTTTAATTAAAAAAAATTGTGTTATACTGTCGGTACACGCTATTAGTACATATAAATTGCTCTGTATTTAATCTATGATAAAATTAATTTAACTGCCGGGGTCGAGTTTTCTAATGTAGGTTTATACTTTGTACTATGCATGTCGGTAATGAATTTTTACAACTCATGTGCATCATTTTACTCTGTGGTTATAAGATAAACTTACGAGTAGCGATGTTAATATTAAACCTCTCTTTCCACGTATTACTAGTTTTAATTTTGTTATAGTTTTATTTAATTAAATCGATTTCTTTTCAGTTTTTAATAATTTCAACTAATGTTTAAATATATATATATATATATATATATATATATATATATATATATATATATTATATATATATATATATACGCAACAAACGAAAATACGACAAAGTTTGTACTAATTAAAAATTTACATAGGAAAAATCTATCAAGATCCTTGCCTTCCACGTCTCGCTTTAAAGAAATTCGATGCAACCCTTCGCGCATGGCACGGCAAATAAATTAATTCACTTTGGTTTACAATTTTCTAGAAAAATTATTAAAATATAATTAATAAAATAAATAAAATAAAATAAATTATAAATACTTTTATGAGGATTAACTCATTAAATATAAAAAGTCGTATGAAATTCCATTTTATTGGTAGGGGGTGTTAGGTTTTTATAATATAAACAAACATTATAAGCTATTAGCATAATATAAGAAAATAGACTTGCAATTTTAG